>OY856410.1:1487607955-1487995455 GCA_963693085.1 Alisma plantago-aquatica
CGGTTTTCTTAAACAACCGACGCCTTATATGTTAGGCGTCGGTTTTCCTTAATAACCGACGCCAAGAAAAGTGACACTGAATGCTATTTCTGTAGTAGTGAGTGGTGCGTTTGTGGATGGAAAATGGTGGAATCTGGAGATTAAGGTAGTGGAAATGGTAGGGGAATGATTGGGAATGGTTTGGGAGTGATTTGGAGAGGATTCGATGGCTGGAGAAGGCGGGCGGAGTGCTGCACGGGCGCTAGGGCGCGGAGCACGACCGTTCTGTTCTTCGGAGAAATGAGCAAGTGAATAGAAGTTTTGCAAAAATTGACTTAAATATGCTGGAATTGGACTGCTGCACGGCCGTGCTATGCGGCACGACCGTGGTGTCTTCGTGTACCACGGCCGTGCTGCCTTGCACGGCCGTACTGACCTGGTTCGAAACTTAGCCGATTTTCACAATTTTCTGATCATTTCTTTGTTGAATGTGAGTGCACCACCACGGCCGTGTTGATGTACCACGGTCGTGTTGGGCACTGTAACAGTAGTAGGAGACTCAAATCTTGTTCAAACATCAAAAATAGATCTCAAGTTGATATTCTATTGATGCGTTGTCAAACTTTCATCTATTCTTCTTCGTTTCACTCTTTTCTCGCCTGCACATATCAAAACTATACAAAAACTATCAAATACGAGTGTGTGTGTGTGTGCTTTCTTGGAAAAATGTAAAAACAAAGAAAAAGTATCAAAAATGTAGTTTGGGTCAAAATTCCAAACTGAGGTGGGTTGCTTCCCACAAGCGCTGAGTTTCTTGCCTTCAGCTAGGCTTCTTGGTGATTCTTCAAAATTCATCTGTTTGGCATTCTCATGTGTCCATTCTTGCAAAACATGCATCCTTCCTTTGCACTCAATCTATTTTCCTCATCCCATTGATCACAATAATCATCATTAACTTCTTCACCTTGATGTCCTTCTCTCAAATGCCCATTTGGACTTGTGAAGTGACCATGTCCAATATCCCTATCTCGGACTCGCCAGGTCGGGGTCTTGTACATGTTGATGTTGATCTTCATGTCCATAAATGAGACTGTCATGGTGCCACTACGTACATGAATGTCGGCATCAGTTGTAGATAAGAACGGCCTCCCCAAGATGATGGGAATCTTCCTATCCTCCGGCTCCATATCAAGTACAATGAAATCTGCCGGGAGCACCACACCTTTTTCCTTGTCTATCATTACCAAGACATCATCCACTCTACCTCTAGGCACTTTTATGATCTATCTGCCAACTGGAGAGTGCAATGTGCCGTCTTCAACTTGCCTAAGCCCAGCTCAACATAGACATGATATGGAATCAAATTCACACTAGATCCCAAATCAAGCAAGGACCTGTCTATGCGATGTCCCCCTATGTAACTAGGTATGAGTGGGGCTCCTGGGTCTTTTCTCTTTACGGGGAGGGCATGTTGTATGATTGAGCTCACTTGTTCAATCAATCTCACCTTCTTTGGAATCCTCCCCGTTGACCTTCTCTTCGCACTACATAAGTTCTTGAGGAACTTGGCATATGATGGGATTTGCTTGATAGCATCCAAAAGTGGAATGTTCACCTTTACTTGGCGAAACACCTCAAGAATATCAAGATTGTGCTTTTGCCTCCTTTTCAATTCTGGTGGCTCATCTAGTGCTTCTACAAATGGAGGATCACTAGTTTTTGCTGCACTTACATGAACATGAGGCAGAACACTAGGGATGGTGGGACCTGCAAAAGGGATATGTGGTGGATCACATGGAATCCCACACTCAACATGCGGTATGACAACATCATCTTCAGCAATATCAATCACAGTATCACCACTTGGCTGCCTTTGCTTTGCTTTATCAACCTTTCTTTGACTTGCGGGCTGCTCAAGAGTTTTCCCACTCCTTAGAACTGTCACAACACTACCTTGCTCATGAAGGGGAGGGGGAGCATGTTGTGGATGTGGAGGAGGTGGAGGTGATACTTGGGGTTGAAATTGAGGTGGAGAAGGGAATTGAGGGGGATGAGAGAATTGAGGCTGGAAAGTGAAGTTTTGGGAGATTTGAGGTAAGGGAGGTGGTGGAGGGGTGTAAGGCTGGGAATAGCCTTGGAATGAGTGAATGGGATGCACTTGCATGGGGGGTGGACTGTAGAAAACTTGTGTAGAGGGCATGGGTCCACTTGCTTCATGGTGGCTCACGATGGATCTTGAAGACAACTTTTCCTCTTGGAGAGCGATTATAGAAGATAGTTGATCTATTCTCTCTTCTAACCTTGCAACATCCCTTTGAACATCATCAAACACTCTCAATCTAGAAAGAACCTCTTCCTCAAACCTTGAGCTGTATGTGGGACTTTGTGGTTCCTGGTAGCTATAGGAGTGAGGTGTCTTCTTTTCTTCCCCATAGTACTCAATAGAATTGACCAGGTGGAAAAGAGCATTTGTCACTTGGTTCTTCATGAAGTTCACCATGTCACCAAGAATCTTCATCACTTGTGGGCTTGAGTCATCATGAGTAGGAGGTGTCACACCAAAGGCATATCCCCTTTCATTCATCATGCTAGAAGCTCGAATTCTTGATCCTTAAGCCAACTGCTAAAACAAAGGCCATATCTCCTCAGGTGGCCTAGCCATGAAAACTCCTCCACAAGAAGAGTCCACTATGTCTTGGTCCTTTAGAGACAAACCAGAGTAGAATGATTGAACTAGCTGCCACAAAGGGATCTCATGGTGAGGACACTCTCTCAATAGCTTCTTGAATCTCTCCCATGCATTATGAAACTGCTCATCTCCCATTTGACTAAAATTTGTCACGGAACGCCGCATTTGTGTCAACCTTGCTATAGAGTAGAATTGTATTAAGAAGACATTCTTCATTGTTTCCCAACTCATGATGTCCTTTCTTGAGTCATACCAGTCTTTGGCTCTATCTTTGAGGGAGAAAGAAAACAAGGTCAACCAAATTGTATCATCACTAGCCGTCGACGTCCTGAAGGTGGAGCATACTTCAAGAAAGGAGTCCAAGTGCTTATGGGGGTTCTCACTCTCTGAGCCGTAGAAGATGGGCAGGAGCCCAAGAAGACCTGGAGCAATAGATAATTGCTCCTCTGGCATTTGATCAACCCTGTTAGCAATTGGTGATTTGTATTTGCTAGGCATGAAGTAATCTTGAAGTGGCTTGTGAGGTGCACTTTGGTCTTCCATCTTGTTTCCTCCCGAATGGCTTGTCACATGCATAAAGCACAACCAAGCAAAAGAGAACAAGTCAGAAAACCAATATACACAAAGAATGCAAAGAAAAATGAATAAAGAATAGCAATGATGAGGGTAGTAGGAAAAGTCAAAGCAAAACTAACTAGCTAGGCCGAGCGCCTATATTCCCCGACAACGGTGGTGCCAGAAAGCTTGGTGCGATTCTGCTAGAGGTGCAACACACTAGCCAATTTAACCCGACTAGATGCGCCCCACGAGGTTGGAACACACGGTGGATTCACTTTCAAAATTTATAAACCTAACTAACACACCTACTTCTACTAAAACAACTACACCCGCAAGCGCACGGGGTCGTGTCGTAGTATAGGAAGGTGGCAAGTATAGGGTCGATCCAGAGGGAAAAGAGGGGGCACTAGAGCTAGGTTAGTTTTTCTAGGTTCCAACTGCGGAGACTAGGGTTAAGGGTTTGAAGGTGGTTTTGATTGTTAAACTTCTATGAACAAGCGAGGAATTAAAGGCAAGAATGAAATCTACGTTAACCCTAGACTAGATTAAGGCTAAACAAGCAAGAAAGGATTAATCTAGGTATGAAAGGCAAGTTACACTAAGGTAAGCAAGAGAGAAGCAAAAGAGCAACTAAATAATTAAACTAGCATAAATAAGGCAAGATCCAGGCAAGAAGCTAACTAAGCAAGAAAAGAACTAATTAAGCTAAGCATGCACAAAACTAGGGTTTTAAGCAATAAAGAGATGTGTGGGCTGTTTAGGGGTATGAACTTATCACTTAAGTTGGGGGGGGGGTGACATATGAAAATTATGATTCTATTTAGATTATCCAAACCAAACAACAAGTTAGAGTCTAATGAATTAACCTAAGCTACTAACTGGCCATGGATATGCTAGGTTGTGTATAGGGGAACTAGTCCCTGACACCCCCTACTACCCTTACGAGGCTCAATTGGGTTAGGGATTAGGTTCAATTCAATTAGAGTCTAATCAAGTCTAGGTTTCTGGATTAGGCATTCCTAGGGCAATTAGGGGCCGAGGGTAGTAATGGGGAGGTGAAATTAGGGTTTTGGATCCTAATTCCCCCACATTCTAGCCTTGAGAAGGCTCCATGCTAATTGCACTAGAATTATTCAATCTAGCTACTTAGATCTCTCACTTAGGTTTAGGGTGATTGATTAGGATGTAGGAAGATGGGAGGCAACCTAGGGATCCAAAAATTGGACCTAGGGGCAAATCCCAAAATTCACACATATAAGCAATTTGCCTAAATTCCTAAGTGATTTCACACACAAACCAACAAGCAATCCTTGGAGAAAGAGATGCAAATAGAATATAATCATTAACAAATGGAATTACAAAGTTTACATGCCATTTTCCCCCAACATGGTATCAAAGTAACATATTTTCCCCCAAACAGCCCACCCAAGGGGCCTAGCTACTCATAACAAAGCAAAATACAAAAAGAAAGGAGATAGAGGAAGAAGTAGCCATGGAGCTCAGTGTAGATGAGGAATCTCCTCCCTCCAGCTGCTGCAAGGATGTCCTCCTTCTTCTCCTTGGATGGAATGGAGTGGGATGATGGTGGGGAGTGGATGGAAGGCTTAGATATGGGGGGGTAATGTGGTGGAAATGGTGAAATGGAGTGGATTTGAGGTGGAGGTGAAGTGGAATGGAGTGGAGGACGATTTGGGGAGCTAGGAAGGGGTAGAGGGTAGATAACCCCGTGCCCCAGCTGCCACCTAGGTATATATAGGTGTGGGGGAAGCACTAGGTTAAGTTAGGGGAAAAATGGGGAAAGCAGTGGAAAAATGGCTGGATTCTGTAAGTAGCACGGCTGTGGTGGGGTACCACGGCCGTGGTGGGCAGGCTAGGCCACGGCCGTGGTGTAGGGGCACGGTCGTGGGAATTAAATTGCACAGTTACAGGGTTTTTGTCAAAACAGCCACGGCCGTGGTGGGTTAACACGGCCGTGGTGGAGGTGGTGTGCCACGGCCGTGGTGGGCCTGGTTGTTGTGGTCGTGGTACTGCTGCACTACCGTTTAGCTCTGCTGCACCAAGGCCATTTTGTGGTGCACGGCCGTGGTGTCTGTCAATGGCACAGCCGTTTTGTTCCACCACGGCCGTGCTGCCTTCTGCTTGATTTGGAGGTTGAACCTGTAGATTTCTAAGTGACCTAGCACGACCGTTTTGTTGTACCACGACTGTGCTCAGTCCTGGGGCAACACTTTGATTGGGATCTTTGGATTTTCTTGGACATCATTGCTTCAAATGATCTTTGGCCACTAAGGGTAGGTTGAGGGAGCCTTGGACTTCACTTTGGGCCTCTCCAATGGCAGAGGAACCCTAGGATCACTCCTTCTCTCTCTCTTCCATCAAGTGTGGTCCAAATGCCTGAAAAACACGCAAATGATGTCCATAAGTGCATTTTATACAAATAGGCATATTAGGGGGAATGACATGCAATCTAACAGGTATAGATGTGATTGAAGAGCAAAATAACACAAGATGAAGCCCTAAAATAGGGCTGCATCAGTGATGAGGTCTTCACTGTCCGTGGAATTATACCAAACGATGGATTTCCCTTAGAGAGAGTATTTGAAAAGCCTAACTCTAATGGAATCTTTAGAAACACATGAGATCCTTTCCAAGGAATTAAGGTCAGTAAAACATTGTAGGTGATCTTGACAACTTTCACCCTTGTTCATAGAAAATGGGTTGGCTTGGAGCATGGTGATCCACTGAGTGCTGATCTCAAATTGGGGGGAAGTAATTGTGGGTGGCACAACTAGGTGTTTTGCATATTCAGTTTTTGGAGTGGAAAAATCTTTTAATTGTTTTTGCCTGTTGGCCTCCCTCTAAGTGGCTTCTATGGCCTCTTTCTCGGGGATATTGGCTACATGCCAATTGACTTCTTAGGTTGCATGCTCAGCCATCATAAGTTCTCTTTGAGTGGCAAGTGCCTACTAAATCCTAAGGAGAACCTCCTCTTCATCCATACTAAGTTTGTTTTGTTGATTTAACTAATGGAAGGTTCTCTCAGGCTCGGGAGAAAAATTTGACAGTGTAGAATTGTCTGATAGGCGACGCATGAACAGTTGTACAAATATATTTGAGTGTAGAAAAAATGTACTGTTAGAATGGAAACTCAGCAAAGAAAAAGAGATATCACTTCCAAAATTTTACTTGGAAGACATACAAAAAATAAAATGAAAAATTCAAAAACATACGTTGTCCCGAGAAACAATGCTAAAATTAATATGCGTCAATTGCACACCAATTCACTAGAACAATTATCCTAGGGTTTAATAACTTTTTACTTTCCTGTTAAGGCTAGTATAGAAGGGTCGATCCCACATGATAACATGTTTATTATTTGTTTTCTTTTAATCCCAATTGTTTTGAAATTATTTTTTTAAAGGTTAACAGAAAGTAAAATCCAATTTTACAGGGGGTGTTGATTAAACTAATGAAAGAATCTAAAGTGGAAGAAGAATAAAGATTAACTAAATAAGGAAAATAAAAGGAGAAGGTTAGAACAAAATAAAGGATTATCTAAAAATAGAACAATATAGAAAGAATCTAAAAAGAAGGTGATTTTAACAAACATTTGAAGAACGGTTGAAATCCAATGAGGAAACATCGAGCCTTAGGTATTTTCACCACTTTATCCAAAGTGAAGACCAAATCAATAATATACCATAATTAAAAGACAAAAAGTGGCTATGCAAATTATTGGTATATAAAATGCAATAGTCAAACTCCACGTGAACCCATTGGTTCTAGCATTCACGCTTCATAGTTCATCATCCCATTGGGATTTTTCCACGGTTGCATCCAAATCCCCATGCAATTGGTTTAGTTTTTCTAAATTCGAAGTTCCAAGGTCGCATCTGTTGGAATTAACTTGCAATAAAATGAGAGATCACCTAACATAAATCGATAGTTTTTCTAAACCAAAAGTTGTAAAAATCATATAGACTAAATTTGAATCTACACAATGGTAAAGGGGTTATTCCCCTTCCCTTGATAAGAAGACTACTCACTACTCATAACGAAGAAGGGAGAAACATGGAGAGAAATAAAGTAAGCCATAGACCACAAATTCCGAGTCTTCAAAGATCCTAAAGTGGTGACGATTAAATGGCTTAAATGCTTTATCCCCTACTCCAAGAAGAAAATAGGAGAAGAAAGAATGAGAATAGATGAATCTAGATGCTGAAGAAAGGAACTAACTTTATTGCTTTGAATGTAAAATTACACTCGAATAAAAAATATTAGAGTTTCACTACAAAATAAATACAAAATCTTAGACCCTCTTCTTACTGAAGTTCCCCCTCCTTTTATAGGGGAAGGAGGGGTGGAAACCCCTAAAACGGGATGAGAAAGAATGTGCAACGACTCTTGAAATATGATGCTCGTGTGTCATGAAGGATGAGAAAGAATGTCCAACGACTGCTGAAATATGATGATCGTGTGCCGTGAAATGGCTGTCTCGCTAGGTGAGACAGTCCTCTGGGGTGACGTGCCTCGAGTCTAGAAGGTTCGGATCGAAACCCTAAGAAGGGTTGTTTGCGACACCAATTTGGATGAAATGTTGGGATCAAAGTGACATTCCACACAGTCATCTAGGATCTATGAGGTGGCCGTCTTGTTCGTGACATGGTGTGAATGGTGGCGTCCTTACTTTCATTTCTTGGTCTCGAAGAAAAATCCCAAAATGGTCGCTTTGGTTAACTGAGGGGACCGTCTCATGTCGTTGTGCGTGAATCCAAAGGGTTGGAACCCTAATCAAGTGGTGACACTTGCTTTTCGATATGAGGCTAGGTAAAGTCAACCTAGCCATCTGGCTTTGTCTGGGTGATCGTCTTCTCCAAGATCTGACCCTCTTGTTGAAGAGAGACGCCCATCTGGTGTGTAGTATTTGGCTGATTTAGCTAAGGCCAAGGTTGTCGTTTGGCTCTGATATGAGGGGTCTTTAGGGAGTGAGACGAACGGCTTGGCCGAGAGAGTCAGAAAAATTTTGGAGAAAGTCCCTAAAAAAATTGACAAAATGGATAAGTACTTGCAAAAGTAAATCAAGAAATGGGTAAATTGCATATTAGTCCAGAAATTACTAAAAATGAGAAAACCTAATAAAATGACTAAGAAAACATATCCAAAAATATGTATGAATATGCATTACCAATAAATTTGGACATAATTCAGCATAGTAACTTTATCGGAGTAGCAAGAGAATTGTTTGGTCACCATGTGTAGGAACCATGCTAGTAGAAGGAGAATGAAAATAATATGTTTCACTTTAAGTTAACGCTTGAGAAAACAATAGTATAGTGGTAAACTAATATATTAAAATCTGGTGGGAATATGGTTATTCTGAAGCATAAGATTTCAATGACAAAGTCTAACTGAATATATAACATATATAATTTTCATATACATGATGTCGATCACTTGAAAAAGCCAATTGTTTTACCACTTATTTATATTAAAGTTATTTTGAATATCCATTAAAGCTATATGAAAAACTCAAATCTTGATGCTCTAGCACAATATAATAATGCCAGGAGTCACCATGGCCTACATTGGTCCAAATGTTAGTCAATATTGGCTTTAGAAATTGCATATCGAAAAATTAGTGAAGATAATTAATAGAGATTACAAGATATGAAAATAATAGTATTACATCTTTAAATACTATTGAGTAAATAAAGGGATTCTTATAGATTTATATCTATATGGTTTCACTTACACTCTATAGAAATTACTGACGTTAAATATTTTAAGATGAGCTTTATTTCCATTGACTGTGTGGACTTTTGCATGTTTTATCTTTGACCCTATAGATCATTAGCCTATTTAATTTTTTTCCTCTTTGATATTTCGTGCGTGCAACCACCCTTCATAGTGCATAATTGATTAGTTGTCCCCTAGTTAGTGTTTGAAAAGGAACTAGACAGTAGTATCACTCTCTCATATATGATTGAACACAGGGGGAACTTATACCTTGAACAATATGATATGACAACTATTAATTTTAATATGTTAAATTGATTGTATTATTTTCAATTCCATACTTAATATTGTGTGGATAAATTGAGTATTGATCAATTATGAAAATTTTCTATTTAAACAATCTTGTGAATGTTAATACTTGTAGTCATTTCTTGAACAATATTGAGTCCATTAAATATCCCTTACCAAGTTTTGGAATAGATTTCATCCTTCAGGGAAGCACTCTCTTGCTTAGGTAGACCCTCTCATGGAACGGAGAAATTAAAGCTGAATGAAGTAGTTAGTTTCACAACTGAAGTCATTCAGAATTCCTAGAGGTAGTAGGGCTCAATCCTTGGTGGATCAAGAAATTGAATACTTGAACAACATTTCCATTCACTCACATCAGGGAGGCGTAGTTCTTTGATGCCTAATCATTAACTGTGTTGTCCCTTTCTTCACTCATCTACTTCTTCTTTTGCTAGATTTCTTGATAAGAAGGGATGCAATTGAGAAATTGATGTTAAGTCAATGACCGATAGCGTACACATACAATGAGGGAAAGTCAGTTATGAACTCCACTCAGACACGACAAATGACCTAGTGGACTAGACTACACATCATGGGGTTGAATAATGTCCCAAGGGTTTAGTTGTTTGCCGATGAAAGTGGTACGTGGGTTGGGGAAGGATATATTCAGATTCAAGTTCTACTCTTATTTATCTTTGTAGAAGGTGGAGCATGGTCTCCTTAATGTCCAAAGCATTAGAGTGGTAGTGAGAACTCAAATTTGGCTAATCATTTGACCCAACTTGAGGTTCTGAAAGAAAATATCAAGCCTAAGTTTCAATTGTTTTAGGAAACCAAGTTTTGGTTGAAACCCCTTCCCCTTCTTAACTATTACTTGTCATGGAGGCATGTATCCGACTGGATTGAGAATCCATTTGGAGATGAATGATTACTAGTTCACTTCATGGTTAGAAGAATCAGGGCCTTCGAACGACCTATTTAGGAACAACCATTGAACTAAGATCTACTCCCCTTTCACATGGAAATGGAAGAGTGAGTGAGATGGGGGATTTGGCTAGATCCCACCTGACTAGGGGTCAATCCTATGGACTATTTATCTTAAATTAATGGGTCCAGTCTTGGCTTGCATCTCCCTGATTCTAAAACATGTTTCCCCTCACTTTATGAAAATAGGCTTTGTTGAAACAACTAATACAATTAGTTGAGTCAAACTTTCCAACCAACTTTTTAGAAGATATTGTTTTTCTCTACATGTTCCAGGTGTGTACTTGGATCATCCTGCAACTTCAGGTTCACCATGTCCTCTTTCCACCTCCCTTTTCCAACTCACTCGTAGGGGTAGGGAGGTTAAGGGGAGGGAGTCGACTAAACATCTCAACAACTGGAGGGAATTTCACTCGCATATGATCCCCAATTCTTGTTCACCAGGATGATCATGTTGGGTGAATTCTTTCTCTTTCTCGAGGGTATAAGGGATTGGAACTGGCAAGGGGATTCATACACATTTCTCAAACCAGTGCATCTAAGATCACAAGTGTAACACCCTACAAGGGTGGGGAGGCTACGAGCGGAGTCCTATGGGGAGCTTGCTTCAATGCAAGCCCACGGTACCCCAGAGGAAGGATTGCCTCCAAATCTTCATAGATGTTCCCTCCCCCAGAAATAATTCAACTCCAAAAGTGAAGGAAGAAGTTGGTAAAGGAGGGCTAGATTCTAGTGAGAAAGCAAGGAAAGATTTGTCTTTGAAATTCTTCTCCACCTCACCAACTGAACTTGCCTCTACAGGGGGCTTGGTCTGTGTAGGTGCAGATCACTGATAGTAAATGTTGCTAATCTTATGTGCTTTGCTATTTGCTTGATCTAAATGTTAATCTCACTATCCAACCATGCAATATTCTTATTGACATAAAATAAAAAATTTCTAATAAGATTGAAGTAGGGTTGCATGCTAAATTATATGATCTTCATATGAGGAGCTAGATCTTCTTTTAGAGATCCCAAAGCATGCTTCGTCCCTCATCCTAGTAAGTTGGTAATGTGAGGAGGAAATTTTTAGAGTTGGAAGCTTTCTATTAGCAAAATTCTATCATAAGTGATTGGAAGGAAGCTTGTGCTCAATTTCAGAAGGCCTCTCCTTTCAGTCGAGTCACTTTGTACCTCCATAGAAAATTCAAGGGTGGTAGAGGCAAATGGGAAGTGTGTGAATGTGATAAATACAAAAGTGCTAAAATCAATATTCCCCCCTCTACTAGAACCTAATCCTGGTTTGAGACCATTATTTTCATTCATCCATTCCAACAAAGAGGCGAAGTAGATGTAACTCTTATTGATTCTGAACTAAATTCGTGAAGGAAGGAGGCTTTTCACTATTTTTTTATCCTAATCTCAAGATCAGGAGGGGACTTGACATCTATTAATATAGTATTAGTATCGGCAACCATGAAATCTTTCATCTTAGTTGAAGCAATCTTTTTTATGCTTTCTTCTCCCATGTTGAATACCCCTGGTCGGTTCATAATTCAATAATAAGGATTTCTACCAATATTGGGTGAAGCGACTTAGAAAGCTAGATTTTTAGCTTGGCACCACCATCATTAACATTTAAAAATAATTTTGGATGATTGTTTCAAGGTAAGCATTTTTTAGAAACATTGGTCCAATGTTCCCACAAGTAATTGGATTATTGTTCTTAGGTATAAAAACAATTCGATAATTACAGAGATCCAAATGGATCAAGAGTCCCAAAAATGAATCTCAAATAGTCATCATGCCAAACTACTTGAGTGAAGTCCAATTCTTTCAAAATGAAGTAAATTGACTCCATCAAGTCCAAATCATGTATTTTTCACTTTCTATTGATGTTGTTCTACAATGCCTTTTGCAAAGATGAGCAAATACCAATAATATGCCAACGTTTTGTGTATCATCTAAACTTGACTATCAAGATTGAAATAAACTAATTTTTGAAGAAACATTGTACAATATTCTTGTGAGGCCATGATTGAATAACCAATTCCCCAATATCATTTAGTGGAGTTGCAATCTTGTTTCTCATGAAACTACTATTAACATTGGAAGGGGAGTAGCCAACATTGTTATCCCCATTCTCCATCCAGATGCAATGACCCTTTCATATTAAATACGATTCTTTGGAGGATGTAGTCTACTACAACTCTCTTTATTTATGTGAACATTGTTCATCCTTTTTAGGTGATAATCATTCTCCACCTTGAGATATATTTGCTCAATTCTCTAATGGAGTTCATTCTTTCTCAAATTTCTCTTAGCTTCCACTATTTCTCCAGATGACTTTCCCCTTGATATTGTTTAATGAATCATTAAGTGCATACCATATGGAAAATGAGTTTCAACTAACATTTAGAACTCCATAGTAGTATTCAAGATGGACTTAGTACGATAAAATCATTAGAACCCCTTGAATTTTCTTGAACTAACCATCAAGGCATTATAATTAGAATTAATTTGTGGAAGATGTCTGACTCAACAATGAACATTATGTTAGATCCATCCAAGATGGAACATGACAATGATTATATCATTAGTTTGATACAAAGAGTACTCCATTACAAGACAAAAATATGGAATGAACATGATTACCAAACTAAAATACCTATGTTAGGTCCACATACTATTACCTCGACATTGATCCACATGTTTGGATAGCCTACCTTTCATGAATGTGATATATGACATCATAGACCCAAGTATGATATTCCAGTGTATGTTCAATGTTTTGAGAAATTCTAAAGCGTTGAAGTGGTTGAAATAATTACTTTACTAATTATCAATGGGATTAAAATATTTATAAACCCAATGCCTACAATCCACTTTCCCCTCATGCAAAAATGGATTATCTTGGGTTGCCTCCCTAGCAAGCCACGAGGGACAATTGAGAAACCCTGATCTTCAATTAATGAATTATTTATGGCATTCAAGGATATCCACACTACAACAATATATCTTCAACATAGGTCATATGCCCTATAAAATCCCTCTCATTTCTACTCTATGAACCCTCGAGCTTTCACTTTATGAACCATCAAGATGCTACTCTATTGGATCATTTAATCTCGAGTAATATGATCATGAAATATTAAAATATCATGATATATGTGGTTCAATCACCACAAGAAGTTTATGTTTATACCTAGAAACAATATCTTTTTGGGTGTTGAGGTTTAACTCATTCTAAATAGCCCAACAATTAAACTAGAGTGCATCTATATTTAAAAATATGAGGAAATTAGTTGTTTCTCATTTAAAATACCCCTTTCTTTCTTCTATGCTTCTACAAGTTTGTTACTCTGGTTTCACATCCTATTGGTTAGTTTCTTCATTCTACCAATGGAACTTCTTATCTCCCTAAACAATTTGTTCTTAAATCTTGCGTCATCATTATTGTCATTCACTTGTATCTACCCCTAAAGTCATTTGGTCTTACTTTGAGTACCTTTATCACAATGTATAATTATAGCACCTTTAGGATCCACCACTTCTTGAATCTCTACTACCTCTTTGTCAATGTTAATAATTATTTCTTTCTTACCCTCAATGTATGTAATCAATTGCTTAATTTGTGTGCTTGTTCAATATGTGAATCATTATGTTCTTCCTTAGGAAACACCTTGTGTTTTCATTTCAATTGTTTCTTTCCATGATGTTATTCATTCTTTATTGGTCATCTTTGGTCCTTGGAATTCCTTAGTACCCTTAATTTTAAACTCTTCCTCCTTACCATTGAGGACAAAATCTTATATTGATTTTTCTTATTTTCATTTTTTTTTATGCTTATTACTTTTTTTAGTTCCTCCTTGAGTGAATATTTTATTTATATTATGTCTTCCATTTTTCCTCCTTGTCATTCCAGGTCACCCCTACATCATCCTTGTGTAATTTAGGGTTTTTAGATAGTGTTGGTTCTCAAGTATTTTGAGTATTTTATGTCTCATGCAATACCTTTTCACATCCAACACATCTACCTGGTAGAATCTCTTATTCCACCCTATATTCATAATCCTTAATCACCATTGCTTGTTGGATCATTGTCCTGTTATCATGTTCAATCACAAACTTGGAAAATATAATTTTGGTTTTGGTATTTTTAACACCCTTCTGTAGATCTCCTGAAATACTTGTAATCTTCATGAAGATGACTTTAATGTATAGGTGAAGGGGAAGATCCCACATGCTAATCAATGTTGCAATATGGTGTAGAATCCATCTTTTCAACTGGATATTGTTTTGTCATTGTCAACCAATCAGGAACGATCGAAAAATTGCCTAGGATCACCCAGTTTAGCTTTTTAGGTAGTATTCCTCACAAGATAGTTGCACAACATAATGAATCATGCTTGATTCATGACCATTTCATCTTCCTACTAGTAACCAAAACATCTTTAATATATTTAACAAATTCAAATACCCAATACTTTTCTACCCAACTTCATTAAAATCATATACCTTTGTAGTCTTTGATTGATCTTTTCTTCCTCTATAACAATATTCAACTCTAAGGATCCATGATCCTTAACTATAGAGATGTCATCTGGGTTCAACATCTTAATGGGTTCATTAAGTATGAATATATATTCCTCCTCATTATTATTTTCTTTGTGGCTACATCCTCAAATGTATTTTACTTTATCGATGAAACAAATTTGACAAACATACCACTGAGAATTCTTTCAGGATATATATGTGGTTTCTCCCCTACATTAATGAATCATGTTTTTCCATTCTAGTTAACTAGCATGAAATCACAACTTTTACATTTCTTTTGACTATCATGCCATAATTGACTAAGTATAAACCACTCTCCTTGACCAAAATCTACATATGCACTTATCTAAATCCAACCAAACATCTGATCAGTGCTTTTGGTTATTCTTCCATCCATCTTCTCACCCTAGGGTTGTAGAGTCACCCCTTCCTCCCTCTAAATCCCATCTAATCATCAATTTATTTAGAAAAAAATGACATGTTAGTACTTAGTGAAAGAATGTAAGATACAATGACCATATCTTTATTTAGCAAAACTTATTTAATAGTCATCAACTATCGATCATCAAACCACACAAACCAACAATGTTGAGTTTTGCACCATTTTCACGAGAGAGAACTACCAACTAACTATTTATCTATGAGCAACTTGGAACATACAGCACAATTTCAGGGAGCAATGTTGTTTACTAAATGGTCTTCCCCTTAGTATTTGTGTGTATGCCTCTTTTCCATATTATTTCCAATAGAATCATGTTAAGCTAGATCAAGTATAAATAAATCAACATGTTCAACAAAGAGAATCATCCTCTAACCATTTCCATTTTACACCCATTAAAATTTTAATAAACCAAAGAAAACCCAATAGGGTATATTCTAGGTGAGACATGTTATGCACACCTACATGCATACTCACAAAATGGCATAACTAAGGTGTAAAAAATTAAATATTTTATTGTTAGTAAGATTTATGATACATCATGGAGTTTCCCATTATTGTACTAAATGTTTATTTTCTTATTATCATATACATTTTCATATTTATGTAACTATAAAATAAAAAAATTTATTTAAATATTTGAAAAAAAGTTAAACTAGTGGACTTGATTTTGACTAAGAGTAATATAAGTTTTTATAGTCATTACAATAGTGATTAAAAATTTGCATTACATTTTGAATTCTTTGTTCTAATTCCAAGAAAAAAAAATATGTGAGCTCTAAGAATAGGGGACAAAATACAAGATCATTCTTAATTTTTTTAAGTAGTGGCATAACTCATGTCATCATGAAACCTTCTCTATTAAGACATGACTCTAGAACTAAAAATGTTGACATATGGGCCAACATGGATAGACAAATAAAAATAATTGATTCTTGTGTCAAAAATTTCTTACAAATAGGTCACATGTGATCTCAATAATGATATAAAAAAATATGATCAAAGTATATTAGAAATATTTATATTATTGTTTTGGATACCAATTTGATTTATAAATATTAACTTAATATTATTGGTTGCCTAGGCTTTTATATATAGGGTATCCGTGGGGCACATTCTATAGTTTCAACAATTTGCATGGGAACATTGGGGGTATCCTTTTATTGTAGAAGTTATTAATACTAAAGGGATTATGTATGGTAAATAAATAATTATACTGAAAGGTTGAAACACTCTGAATATTCTTTTTTATTTAAGCTAATATTTACTCTAGCTAGAAATGGCCTTTTAACTCTTTAGATAAATATAATAGGATTTTTAGTAAAAAGGATGGTTTTGTCTATGTGAGCATCATGGAAAGACAATACAACAAAATATAAGACAATGTGGGGGTCATGACTCTCATGCAAAACACATATGGGTTAATTGGAACCCTAATGGAACATGGGCATGGAACTCATACCTGTCTTCTAGAAACTAGTTGCAACTATGAAGAACATGACTAGTATGTGTGGCATAAATTGATAGGATACTTATTATATAATCAACCATCTCCAACACAAAATACATATAACATAGATTGATACAACATATTCCTACATATATTTGTCCAGATTACGTATAATGGTCTTGGAAAAAATATCTAATTCCTGCAAAAAAATTCTAGTAATTAGAATAGGATCATACCATTTTTTTAATATAATATCTTTATAAGATCAGTCAAAAACATTTTCATAATTTTCTCACCCATGCAATTGTTTATGTCGACAATGAGAAAAATTAATAATAGTGCATGGATAATTATACATGTCAGTCAATAGATAATGATTAATTACCAAACTTGCTCGATAAATAATAAGTTTCATATAATAAAATAAGATTAGAAATGGTCAATACATCAATCCTTAGCATGAAAAGAACCATAAGAAACATGATCAATATAATCAATCAGTGGATGATACAAACATAAATTGAACCTCTTATCCATTCCAAACAAACAATCTAATATATAGGTCACAGAGTGCCCAAAGACTAAAAAAAAAAGGAAAATCCCATTCTATATGTTTAGACAACCCATGAAGAATGTATCAAATACCTTTCATCCATATTATATATAAAAATCCATTCATAGATACCAATGTTTTATAACATTTAGATAAACTTAAGATACAAATCATAATTTTAGATTTATCTGAAAATGCAAACATTATAAAATATGATTATGAATATCAGTGATATAAAAGGAATACAAAAAATACTTCCAAATTTTCTCAACCATTTATGGATAGTTCAGTTCAATAATAATTTAAAGAGAATGATTTTTCCTGAGACTCACGTCAAGCAAAACCATCCAACGTATATATTTTGAAATAAAACCTAAGTGTACACAAGGGACTTGATCTGTTGAGTGTGGCATGATCATGGCAATGATGGAAGAGTTGGAGTAGGATTAAAGTATCTTTCAAGATTTTAAAGATAACATCTCCATGGCAGTCAACATTGCAACGATAAATATGAGTTATAAATTGAACATTCAAAATACAACACATAGATAAAACCATGAATAGCTGAGTTAACAAGGCACATTACTTTCTCCAATTAAATCATTTAAAAATAAATATTCATAATTGGGACAAAAAACTTATGAATAGTAAATCAAATAACCCTAGAAGACAATAGGAGTGCTACTTTGAGGAGAGTTATGGTACTACTACTAACATTGGTCAAAAGGAGAGACAACAATGGATAGAAGGGTGAGGCTATCATCATCCAAAATGTAGATTGGGATATGGATGTCAACAAGACAACATATTACTCATGGACAGTGGTGACATTGAACAAACTTTATAAGTAGCATTGGGTATCCAAAGTGTATCATGTAGCGGCATGGTTACCAGAAAGAAGCTTTGTGCAATGGGTATCAATTTAAATTATGAATGTTAAAGAATAAACATGGTCTTTGAGCAATAAAGGTGGAACACCAACGTTCTTAAGGAGTTTGATGGAGGAAATGAACAATTTTCATCCTTGAATCATGAGTAGTAGAATTGAGGTACCCAATGAGGGATGCCCCTTAACCCAGGAATTCCAATTTCTTACACAGATATCACAAGTGGACCCAAAAATAATTAAATCTCTTCAATATTACGATTTGAGGACACAAATATCAAAATTTATAAGTACGATATCATTGTTGAAGAAAAGGACATCATGCCTTGTTTTGACATTGATGAGATTAACTATGGATATATGATGAAATCATGGTGCCACACAAAGATAGTGTAGGTCTTGGCAAGGGAAGTTAGCTTCATGAAACTCCAAAGCTACATTACATCTATGTGGAACTTGATTGGTAATTTTTTTACTAATTAATCTGGAGAACAACTTCTTCTTAATCTAGGTTCTCCTTCAATATGATTTTCTAAAGGCATTAATAGGTGTCCATTTGTGATGATGTTGTCCAATTTGTGTGTGCAATCCTAGGATCCATGGTTCATATCATTGGATGGGAACCCTAGGTATATTGTTGCATGGGTGTAAAATTCAAGGCTACAATATTCCTAAATTAGAAAAGGTTCTAGAAGAAGTGAGGGATCACATTAGGAAGACAATACATGTGGATATTAACATAGAGTAGATACAGAGGAGAAAGTTTAAAAAATTAATAGTTATTCTAGACAATATCAAGTCAGTGATACCATTTTTTGTCATTCAAAGGGAACAATATACTTTAGAATATGAGAACTTGTCATCCATATGTATATTTATTGGATGGATGGGGATCAAAATAGTGGAATGTCTGATCCATAAGGAAGAAAATAAGGTCGGACACCAATGGAAGGGAAGAAGGACATAAAAGAACTAGTGATTCCATTGGGGGAATTCATTGAAGCATTGCATGCACTACCATTTTAGAGAAGGCAAAGAAGGAAACACTAGAAGACAACAAAGATGTTTTGGATATGTGTAATAAGTTTTAGAACCTAAACTTGGACAATATGGAGAAGGAAAACCCATCAAACCTTATGAATATTGTAGAAAGAGTTAGAGGCACACATTAGAGATAGTAGAAGGAGATGAAAAGGAATCAAATCCAACAGTATCAACTGGTCGGTCAGAGACAACCACTTAGTAGAATCTTAGATCCAAGACACAAAGGTAGATGAACTAGAAGAACGATAGAACCTATGACATGGATGTATAGTCAACATGTCATGGAACTTTTTATTGAAAACATGGTGTTGATTATAGGTTCTACTGGAGAAACCAAGACATTCTATTTTGGTAATAACCACACAAGCCCCAAAGGTACCAAAGGACAGGGTACTCAATCTTTGGGGGGGGGAGTGTTCAAATCACATGCGCAATAAGAAGATAGTTAAATCTAATGACTACTAGGCATCATATCTTAGAAGAGATGAAGGAAAACACAGTTATGAGAGCTTACATAAGGAGAATCAGGTGAGACATGGCCATCAACCCTGCCACTAGAGGTTTGGATGAACTACTCTCTCTTGAAAATGTACCACATATGTTAGGGTGATTCCCATTTTGAAGTGACACGATATCTATGTGAATATAAGATTGGAATATATCTGATCTTAGATCCCAAAACTAGTGGTTTGATTGTTGTTAAAATCATCAATATATGGGTTACAATGCATCACATCAGGTGGAGAATGGTTTCTTGGGGAAGGGGGCAAGGGGGTTATTTGGGTGATGTGGAACTACCCGCTAGAGAGATAGAGGTTCTTGCACTTCATAAACAATTATCGATGAATGCATTCACCATGGCTACATCAAACAATTGTTTTTGTTGGGTGCACCTTAGGAGCATACTTGGGCCTTTAAATATTTATAAACCCAGTTTGGAGACATTTGTAAACAAATCTGCAAGCACATTGTCTCGAGAATTTCATAGAGAATAGAAATTTGGGTTCGGTCCCAGTGTAGAGATAGGGAACAAGATGTTACTTCATTTTGGATTGGTTCCTAAACTAGAGTCTAGAGATCAAGGTCTTAATTTTTGATTTCATTGTTATACTAGGTTGGTAAAGCAATTAATGAATGTCAAGAAGAAAACCCTGCTTTAATCCTAGCTAAGTTTGATCTAATTAACAAAGCCAGAAAGATAATCAAGAAAAGAGCAGTTATGCTAAGGTAATAAATAAAGAACTAACTCTAAAAATTAAACTAGCAAATAAATCCTAATTATCAAACTAGAGATTGCAATTAGCTAACTAGGAAAGAAACTACACTAGACTAACAATTAAACAAATTAGAAAGAAACTGAATAAACAAGCAATCACAAAGGAAGATTAACTAGTGTAGCAAGGTCTATCAATCATGAACAAGGCAAATAACTAATTAAGAAATTGAAGTAGCTAACTATGAATGAGACAAATGACTATTTCTAGAAATTAATGGAGGCTTGGGTCATTTGAGGTAGTGTGTCTATCACCTAGTTTGGGGGTCATAACATGCAAACATTACTCATTCGTTTAGATTACCAAACCAAACAACAAGTTAAATGCTAGAGAATTGTTCTAAAATACTAATTGGTCATGGATACAATTGGGTCTATAGGGGACTACTCCCTATAACAACCTATTAAACTTTAGGAGGCTCATTTGATTATGTTCTAGGTGGATTCAACTAGGATCCAAAAAGTGTAGGTTTCTAGAATAGAATATCTTAGGGAAATTGGAGTTTGTAGTTTGTAAGGGAGGGTGGAATTGAGGGTTTCACACCTCATGTCACCTACCATCTTGTGTTTAGGTAGCTCCAAGACAATTACACTAACTACAATTAACTAGATACAAAAATCTCACAAATAGGAGTAGTAGAGTGGATACGTATGTGGGAAGATGTGTAGCTAACTAGAGATCAATTGGTTAGACCTAGAGGAAATCCCAAAATGGCCACATATAGGCCATTTCCTCTAGAACCTATTTGGTTTCAAGCTCAATTCGCATAATAATCCATTAAAAATGAGAAATAAGTAGAAGACAATCATTAAAAAGTGAATTTATAAAGTTTACATATCACTTTCCAACAATGTGGTATCATTCAAGCCCAAAAAGCCCACCTAAAGGGTTTAGCTACTCATAACACCAAAAATGGATATAGAAGAAGTAGTGGAGTGCATAGACATGAATGCTTGGTTGAGATTCCTCCTTCTTCACCTCCAAGTATAGAAGCATGCCCTCCTACTCCTTGGTGGGTTGATGTCATAGGATGTTGGATGGAGGTAGCCAAACCATAAAACTAAAGGTTTTAAGGTTGAAGGAGGTGGAAATGGAGTGGATATAGGTAGATAGGAATGTGAGAATATTAGGTGGTGCCTTCAATGCTTAGAGTGTCTAACATCTTTCTCACAGCTGCCACAAATGGTTATACAGTAGCATGGGGAGCATAGGGTTGGGTGGGCATAATTAGGTAAAACGATAGCTAGTAAGTAGTAAGGTTTGACTAGAAACACAAACATTCTAGGAAATCCAGCCGTGGTGCTTGAGTGGTGGAATGGCCATGCTTGTAGAGAATGATTGTGGTAATGAAGGAAAAATGACTTAAGAAAAATGGGGTTTTGGAAGCTAGTAGCCTTGCAATATTGGGCGACACAAGTATGGTTGTTGTTGGTGGCACGGCCCTGGTGGGAAGCACGACCATGGTGATAGGGTTGTAGTAGGCCATTCTCCTTAGCACATTCCTCCTTTCATCTTGGTAGCATGGTCACTATGGTTGGCACCACCGTGCTGGGGTCTTCTTGGCAAGGTCGTGCAAATGGAATTACTAGAGTTGTTTATTCGCTGTGATTTTACTATTATGTTGGCAATTGTAGAACAACCATTCCATTATACCATAAACATGTTGGATCTTCTCCTTGCTCTTTGATCTTTGTTTTGGAAATGAGTGAAATTCTTTTCTTTAGCTTGACCCTTGGCCACTAGGGGTAGGTTGGGGGCAGTTGTTAGACTCTCCTTAGGATCATCCAAGGGTGGAGAAACCCTGATATCCTCCTACCTCTCCCTTGTCCTTCCAAAATGTAGTTAAATACCTGAAAAACATACAAAGAACCTCCATTAATTCATTTAAGAACTAACCATATATTGAGATAAGTAATACTCACTCTGACATGTTTAGATGCCTTTAATGTGTAAAATGACATAGGATGAAGCCCTAAATTAGGGCTGCATCACCAACCTAATCTTAAAACATATTTGTTCTCAAGTATGCTCCAACAGAATCTCTGAATTGCAATTCATTTTTTGAATATGTGGAAGAGTACATTCATAATAAGGTTTATTGGCTAAAATTGAGTTCACGTGTGGAATTATTTATGCAACCCACAACTCTCTATTAATTTTTCTATTTTTTGAATATGTGATTCTAGAATTGATATTTTTGCTAACTCAGAAAATATATTGGACTGTGAGAAGAAGACTAACAAGTTCTTTTATTAGAGCTCGAGCTGGCCCAAATTCTAAATTGTATAAACCATCTTCGAATACATATTTTAAAATATCATGTATTTGTAAACAAAGCTTAAACAATAAGTTAAATACTAATGATTAAGTGATTAAATGTAAAATTTAATGATATAATATGTGATTATATATAAACAACAAGCCCTTGGAAAATGAGGTCGACGTCTCTTTGCATGGGTGGAGATTAATGGAAAGGTGATTGTAAGGGGCATACTTGAAAATATATTTCAAGAGCCATCAAGGCAAGAGTAATATGATGTCTCAAAGGTATTATTTAAGTACAATATGACTGGAGGTGATATAGTTGAGACCAATGTACTCAAGCTTATTGGGCATATGAAAATCCTAAAAGATCGGAATTAACTTTAGGCCCTGAGTTAGCCATTGATGTAATCTTGGAATAGTTTCTAACATCTTACAATGGGTTTGTCATGAACTACTATATGAATAATTTTGGTTGATCATTTTCAAATTTGCTTGGCTTGCTGAGAATAGTTGAGGCTTGGATGAAGAAGCACAAGACAAAGTCTATGTTGATGCTCAACAAACGAAAGGGTAAATGCAAAACTAAGAAAGGTCCACAGATGGACAAAAGGATAAGGAAAGGAAGGAAATTGTGGCAATTATCACTAGGTTGGACATTGGAAAAGATATTTCTCTCTTTAACTTAAGGAACTAAGTAAAAATAAGCATGGTGTAGAGATCTTCACTTGAGGTATATGTGTTATTGAAATAAACTTATATGCTTCTTCATCACGGGTATGGGATATTGGATGTTGGTTGACATTTGTTCTAATGTGTAGCATCTTAAAAGAATAGATCCTTACTAAATGGAGAGGTGGGTTTGCTCGCTACTAATAAAGTAAGAGTGATTTAAACATTAGTAGGCCCCTATTGTTTATTATGGGTGATTTCAATTAAGTAAGAAAGGAAAATGAAAATATGGGTAAGTAGGCCCCTTAAACAAATCTATGGAGAACTTCAATAGTTGTTTCCTCTATGTGGTCTGTTTGAGATGAATCTAAATGGTTCTTTTTTACCTGGGACAACCAGCAAGAAGGATCTGATTTTATAACTTCAAAATTAAATAAAATTGTTCACAATGTTGAGTTTCTTATTAATATGCACGACTATCATGGATAAATGTTACCCAATACTATTAGTGGTCATAGAAGGGTTCCTCTCAAATTATGAAATTGTGAATTTATTAAATTTCCTTTCAGGTTCAAGAATTCTTGGTCAAATCACAAAAATTTGTCTCTATTTTTGAGGATTCCTAGAAACGTTATGTGGAAGGCCATGCTATGTTTCAATTATATAGAAGTTTGGCAATATTGAATTTTGTTTCAAAAGGTGAACTAAACACTCTATTGAGGATATCTATGAAAAGGCAAATATTGCAAGTATTTCTTCTTTCTCGGCTCAGTGTGTAGCTGGTCTAAATCCCACTGATAGTGATCTCAGGATCAAAGCCAAAAATATGAGAATTATTACTAACAAACTTTCTTTGGAAGAGGAAAGTTTAATCAAATAGAAATCATGTATACATTGTCTGAAAGAAGGATATTCTAACATAAAGTTCTTCTACTTCTATATGAAGACAAGAAGATCACATACTAATCAAACTAGGTCTTTCAGCTGCTGATAATATTTCTTATGATTTCGTTGCTATCAAGCATCTCATCACTAATTTGTATCATTTTATTTAATAACTCTTATAAATGTAGCGAGGTTTGGCAAGGTGCCTGAATAACCACACACTTTCTAATGAATATAAAATTTCTATTGCCACCCCTATCCCTAGGAAAAGGTAGATGATGTTTTGGCTAACCTGAACACTGATAAGGCCTCTGTGAATAATGATTTCAATGACTTATTTTATAATAAAACGGTGGGAGTATCATAAGTGATGATCTCTTCTCTGCTATTAAGGAGTTCTGTGTGCATGGAGCATTATTGAAGGAGGCAAACAAAACTTTCATTACCCTTATCCTAAAGAATCAAGATACAAATTTTATTAGTAAGTGGAATCCTATTTCTCTTTGTAATGTTTTTATAAGGTTATATCTAAGGTTCTTGCTAATAGGATCCAGGCTATCATTCCATGGATTATAAACACTTGTCAACGTGCCTTCATGATATGCCAAAGTATCAAAGATGTTACCCTTCTTACAAATGAAATCTTGAGCAATTTCTAGAAAACTTCTATTGATTGCATGGGCATCCAAGATGGCATTTCCAAATACAACAATTTTGTCAAATGTAATTTCCTCTTTTTTATCATGTATAGAAACATGTTTCTCTAATATGTAGATCAGATTGATTCATACTATATTAAGGTTGACCTCTTCTCATGTCCTCATTAATGGATAACCTACTTAACTTTTCTCTCCTTCAAATGGCATTCGTCAAGAAGACTCTATAGCCCCATATATTTTGGTGATTGTTATGCAATACATGACTAAAATGATGAATTTATCATTAAATGGAAAGAGGATTGCTCATAATAAAGCTTTGAAGAATTGCTACTTATCTCATCTTAATTTTTTGGATGACCTCATGATCTTCATGAAAGAAAACTTTAAAAATGCCAAAAACCATAATGACATCTTTGAGAGATTTGGTAAGAAAATGAGTCTTCTTATTAATCATAGCAAAAGCTCAATCATTTTTAAAAAATGTTATTCTTCTGATACTTTGGATGTTCTTGGAAAGGACGTAGTTTATTTTAATTATTCTAAGCATAATAGTTCACCTCTACATTTTTGGTAAACTTTCAAGGTGTTTGTTCTTGGGTTTGGTGGAAAAGATAAAAGGAATTTGGAATTGTAGAAGAGAACATTATTGTATCTAGCAAGTAGGCTTGAACTCGTCAAATCAACAATATCCTCAATTCCTTGATTTTTGTTTGATGAGATTGATAAGCTTAGTAGATACTTCTTATGGGGTCACTCTGATGGCAAGAGCAGACTTCATCTTTTTATCTATGAAAAGGTTTCTCTTCCTAAGAAGGAAGGATGTGTTAATTTAAGGAAAATCAAGGAGGTCTCTAAAGCCTACTTGATTCTCAATGAATGTAATATATCTAAGAAAAATGATTCACTATGGGTCAAGTGGATTAAAGAAAAGTATCGTAGAAAGCATACCTTATAGATTGTTTACGGGTCTTCAAACATCTCTTGATTATTGAATAATATTTTGAAAGTTAGATTTATTCTTCTATACATGATTGATTTACGAATAGTTAAAGGTATTACTTTTAGGATTTTTCTTTATCCTTGAACTAATGGGAACTTACTTGAAGAATTCATTGGTAAGGACATGATTTTCAGTATTAGGATTCTCCATCATAATTTATCAGTACTATTATTCATGATAGAAATCGGCACATTCCCTACAACACTCTTATTTGATTCTATATGTTTTGCATAATAATCTCATTAAGATCTATGATGAGGATAAAATTTCAAGACTGCAAAGAGGATTTCTATCAAGGTCATCTAGGATAGTTTAAGAGTTAAAGGTATGGTAAGTTAGGACTTTAAGTTGATTGAGAAAAATGCTTAGCCCACCTATGGAAATGTAGTCGGGATAAACTACCTACATCTGACTATGCTAGAAGAACGGGCCTATATGCTACTTCTATTTATTTTTTGTGTATGAATAATGATGAATAGTTTCATGATATCAATATGTTTTGCTCCCTACACTTTAGCTATCTGAGATGAAGTTGTCAAGAACTACTCTTTTGCATATAAACCTAGTAATTGGACTCAACTTAGTAATATTAATGAAAAAAACTCCAAGATTCTATGTGCTCTTATTATTTATCACATTTGGATAGAAAGGAACTTAAATGTTCACGAAGAGAGATGTCATTCACATGAGGCTCTATGGAGATGTATTGAAAGAGAGTACAATGTCCTCACTGGCTAAGTTATCTGAAGTTTGTTTCATTCTCTTTGTTGTCTTGTAGATTGATGTTGGATAGTTTATTCACTATTCCTAAAGATTTTCTATGGTGTTTTGGGCAAGTTTTCTTTGTACCTTATTATGAAGATTTTGTATTAAAGGATGCATGTTTTCTAGTTCTGGATATACTTTTCTATCCTTTTATTGAAGTTTAGCATAGTTATACTAGGCGTTTTGGAAAAGTTGATCTCTTCTTATAAGGTTTTGTTTTATAATTGGATGCTTCAAGCTTATATTATCCGATTGAGGTTGTGTATGTTTTGAAGAAGTCTTTGGTCTACATAGAATATTCACATAGTTTCATTGGTTTTTTTGAAAAGGTTTTTTCGTAGCCTTTTTATGAAGATCTTTCTTGAAGAACACAATTTTTCAAGTTCAGGATATACTTTTTTATCCTTTTCTTAAAGTTTTGTATGAATATACGGGGTGTTCTAGATATGTTGATATCTTCTTGTGAAGATTCATTTTATTATATTAATGGTTCGTGGAAATATTTTCATATTTAGGTTGCATATGAATTTGAAGAAGGCTCTTATCTATATAGAATATTTACATAGTTGATCTATGAGTTGGATGGCAATTTGATTCTTTTAGTTTTGCTAAACTAAAGTTAATAGCTTCTATTTTTTAAATATATCTTAGTTTTTATTCACATTTGGTATTTTTGATCTGAGGATCATTTGTAAATTTCTTACTTTCTCTTTCTTATATTTTGTAACTAAACTTTCTACAAAAATACAAAAAAGGGGGACGAGTTTACCTGACCCCAAAAAAAGATTAATTTTAACTATGTAAATTTTATGAAATTAGGTTTTATGCAAATCCCAATAGATCTAAGAGCACTTTGTATCCAATCTATAAGTGGAAATGCACACTGACTTAACAAGTATGCATAATGATATTTATAGTCACTTATACTTATGAAAATAACATACAATGATATTGCACAGTTATTTCCAATCAATGCTTGCAACATTTAATGCTTACAATTTAGCTTATGAATTCCTTATATATTGTTCTCATCAAGATATGATGATAATATACATATCTTTATTAAAGATCAGTTATTGTTTCAAGAATTTTTGTTCAAGAATAATGTTAAGATTAAGATACTTGATTAATGTTGTTCCTTCCAATATCAACTCGCATGTGTGGCATAAGCTGGTCATGCACAATGGGCACTTGGGTGCATAAGCTCTGTGTGAGCAATGAGCTCTTGGGATCATATTTAAAGATGAAGGACAACATACTCAACTAAAGACAATAATGTCAATCATTTAGATAAATTAAAGATGAAGTTAAATGGCATGGAAAGAATCCAGAGTGTATCATGTTTTAAGCTTTTGTTTTTTCAAAAGTGCATTTATTTTCTATTCATATAATGTTAGTCAGCGCCACTTACTCTCATTTAGTTTCATTTCTCTTTGCATGGCTAGGGATGGGATGTCTGTAGGAGAAAAGGATAAGAAAGCATCGACAAGGATCTTATCCCTCAAGAAGAAAGCAAGGACTCTAAACCTGGCGGGGTATGGACTATAATAGTAGAATTGGTTTTACTTTTCTGTTTAAGTTAAGAGAACCATCTATTAGTTTAAAGTATGAGTGTTATGTTGAGGACTTGAGTATGATAACTTCCATCTTTTCCTTTTCTTATTGAATGAACTCTATTTTTATGGAATGAATATCATGTGTGTAACACTCCGAAAAAGATATATACTTCCTCTTAGTAAACTATATGTTTTAGAAAATTGGTGTGTTGTAATATATTCATGTATAAACTTAATATGAATAAACCTCAACTGTGTTTTATCATATCTTTTCTACAATTAAATATGGCACAAAGATAAAGATTATTATGATCCTTTTCCATGGAGTATTCCATGTCTAGAGTATATTTTTCCCAATTGGATCAAATGATCCAATGAATTGGCACATATATATAACTGATGGATGAGTCACACAGAAATAGAAAATAGGGTTTATGTGTGTCATTAATATCCTTAATGAACCCTTGTACATAATGATGAAGGTATTGAATAGTACCGTGCTTATGATGATCAATTATAATTTATCGATTTAATCCAACTTCTTTAAACCCTAGAAATTTGGTACTCAGCTGAGTATGAGTTATAAAGCCTATATAATCTTGTACATGTGATGAAATTTTCAATAGTAGATATTATTGCTCAATTGAAGTTGCTAAGTCTTATTATAATAATATAAGCCTAATACATCTATCATAGTATAATTATGGAATAATGAGAAAACCCTACATGAATTCAAGACTTTTATTCAAGACATATAATAATGAATTGGGAAGATGACTAAAGTGTATACACTAAGAAGAAGAAACACTAATCCATGGTATTCCCTAAATTGAGAGTTTTATAAGGAATAGAAGGATTGTTGTTATTTAGAAAAATACTATTATAAGCAAAAGTATATGGTACATGTATCTAAATATAAGAAAAGAAATGGACAAGGATGAACTAAATTGTGATAATAAGGATCACAATATAAAGAAATGAGTATGAGTATGCCTTTCAATTAATTACTTTGAATATATGTTAGTTGACATAAATTGAAATAAATACACTAAAATTTATATTATGAAGTATTTAAATGAGATACAAACTATATGTATTAAGTGAAATTATAGTTATATAATTACAATAATAGTATTGAACATGATATCAAAGAAATTATGAATAATCATTATATGAAAGGAAAATAAAGAAAATTAAAATTTGGATGAAAAAATCTAATTGTAACCCTCAATAATAATATGAATTTATGAATTATGAATGTACTTACGAAAGTTTAATTCAATTATAAGATCAATTTGAAGGATGCAATTTTAATCATAGGAATAAATGTTGGGATGGTAACCATTTGTAAAACACTTTTATTCTAATAATAGTGTAATTTGATGGGTCTCAAATGAGATTACATATGAGTTGGATAGTAACTCTAACTAAAAATGGTAAACAGTAAAGAGGATTATTAATTATGTAATGAATGTTGATGATTTGAGATTTATTGTTATCTATATAAAAAAGATGGAGTAAGTATAAGTATATGATAAACATGTTTAGATTATGATGAATGACACAAGATGTATATGCTTTATATTTTCATTAGTTCTAATATCTATGCAAATATTTTCCAAGAACCATGATATAGAATGAACTTCCAAGAATATTTGAGATCATTAACAAGCATTGATTACTTTTGTGAAATTATGTTTTGGGAAAATGTTAGATAATGAGATTATGTCTCAGGATGATAGCCCACTAATTATGGATAAGATGAGATGATGTGAAATGAAAATAAACACACATGTCCTAAATTATAGATTTGGTCTGCTTCTTGTTTTTAGCATTGTCTTTCTTGTTAACCCTAATATGCTTCATGTAGTTTTAGCTGCACGAGGTTATGCACATTTAAGAAATGAAAATAGAATTCCTTTTCAGATGAGTAAATGGATTAAATAAGAAGTAAAATGATGATACATATAGATAGATGCCCTAAACATTGTGAGTATCCCCTAAGGTCACTACAGGGGAAATAAAATGGATCCCTATGTAGTAATTAGAGAATTATGAAAAGGATGTTGGGGTGTGGATCAAGACCTTGAAGTTTGGACCACCACAATTTGGGAATGAGTCACACTGTGTGTTTCAATCCCTAAATCCTATACTATGAAAGCCTATATCTGTGAGGAATAGACTGGTGAAATGAACAATATTAGACATGTGATATATAATGATATGTGATATACAATGATGATATGTATATTTTATTATGTAGGTTCCTATCTTGTGTAACCAAAATGAGGATGTGAGCCTCTTTAGGCAGCTCTTTGGTGGACTAGGGCCTACTATTCATATCTTTGGGTGGATGGATAAACCCCAAGATAGTGAAGGTGAGCCTGTGATACAAGCATTTGGTGTGAAGAATTTTACTTGGTGAGGTACGTGCCAAGTAGTTTTCAGAAAAATTAATGAAAAGATGACTAAATGTGTAGAACAAGAGTTGAATATTTGTTACATTTATTGTTGTTTAATACACTTATTGTTGTTGAAATTATTCATTCTTTTATAGATATAATATGTTTTTTATCCTTATTTTTCTACTGTGGAATTTGATATTAATGTGGAAACTAGTTGATGCTAGAATTTAATATATGTTACGATGATAATTTGGATTTTCATGTCATTTTAATAGTCTTGTTTGGTATACATGTCTTATGTTGACTTCAGCTTTTTGACTACAGGATATGTTCTTGGTCCAGTTGATGGGTGTCATAAAGATTATGTATTGTTATTTCTTGATTCTAAATGTTAATTTCTTGACTTGTTACCTTTGCAAAAGGTGGGGACTTGACTAAATGAATTATTTCATGATTAATAAGATTATTATCTTGAACTAGAATTCCTATTTTTTTTTAATCATATATTACACTTACAAATAACTACAAGTTTCTTTTATGTTCAATAAACAAAGTATGATGGTAATCTATGTATGTAACACCCCTCCCTAGGGTTTCATATGTAGCCAGCGGAAGCACAGCCTAATCCCCAACATTATCCATAATGTGGGGTACTTGGCATTTCAGGGAGGGATTGTCACATATATGATCTCATATCGAGAAATAAATAACACTTGACATTATTGCAACTTAGATTCATACATAAGTTCTTGGAAAGAAAACTACATCATGATTCTAAAGCTACACATATTCTAGATAACATATGAAAGATAGGATCTCCACATATGGACGTCCCACCAGGCAACAACTTCTAAGGTCTTGGATCTTTGGAATCTTCTCAAGATGTCTCCTTCCCTTTAGCTCAAACGTCTGTGGACATCTCATCCCCAGCCATGCAAAGGAAAACAAACATGGTAAGTAAGCGACATTGGCATGTTATAAAGCATAAAAATAAATTATAGAGGTGACTTGACATAAACATGGACATACATTTAACATTAATCATTTCTTGATGTCCTTTACATAAGGAACTTGACTAGAAGTATATGCTCCTCTCTTAATGCCCCTTAAGGATCCCATAATGCTCGGAAAGCCCATAATTGCTCGGAAAGCCCATAACAAGGTTCATATAAATCTAAATCAATTTCAATTAACCATGATCTTTCTTAGATTTAATTATCTTCTAAATTACTTAGACTTAATCTTAATTGGGATGTCTCCCTCCTGAACATAATTGGGATTTCTCCCCATGAACCATAATGGGAATTTCTTCCCTCTTAAACATGAATGGGAATTTCTTCCCTCTTAATCTTGGTTTCATGTATCTTAATCATAATTCATAATCTTAATGTGATTTCTATTCTTAGACTTAGAATATAACAATCAACATATAATAATCATACACATTGAAGATAAACATGCATTAATCATGACCTTAACATAAAGTGCCTAACATACATCATAAAGTTTCATTAAACCAAGTATTATCTATTCCAAGGGCATGGCCAACTTACCTTGAGCTAAATCACCTAAGTCAAACCTTGTTTGACTGATTCAATCCTCTTAAACACCTGAAATTAACATGATTATCATTTGTCATTCAAATTAAACCTTAATATGTAGGGGTGTAAACGGTGTGGGTACGGTGCGGGTCTAGCCATACCCATACCAATACCCATCTAATTTAGCGGGTTTGGTTCCGGTTCTAGACCTTCATAATACAAAACCTAGAACCGCACCATACCCGTACCCGCAATAATAGCGGGTATGTGGTGCGGGTATGCGGGTAAGCGGTTCTATAAAACATCATATTATTTATGTAAGAGAAATGACTATGTTATATATATTTAACACAACAAGATATTGTTATCATATAGTATATTAACATATAATAGTTATATTAGACAATTCTATATTCTATATAATAAAATTAATTGAGTAATTGTTTACATATTTGTAGTCATGATCATATCATTTAATTTATGTAGAAAGTAATGTAGATTAGTAGACATTTTAATTTTAAGTTTACATATGATGTTCGTTATTGTAACTAGAATAGTTAATTCTTAGTTATATGACTAGTCTCAACCTTAGAGTAGGATATAATCTCAATAATTATATTAATTAGACTAGTAAAGTATGATATATATAGCATATTATTTTAATAGTTACTTATGTATAGCGAGTACACAGGTCTAGCGGGTCTGGGTCCAAGCATACCCATTATTGGACCCGCTTATATGTGGGTCCAAGGGTACACGGGTCCAAGGGTATGCGGGTATAAAAAATTAGATCCGTGACGGGTTTTTTAAGGGTCTGGATTTTTGGGTCTGCGGGTCTACCCGTACCCATTTACCGCCCCACTAATATGTTCCATATAATTATTGAGATGTGAAAATAGAAAAATTAGTCAATAAAAACCACAAAATATGATTCCTCATAAAAAATCCTTTCCAAAACCTATTTTTGCAAGTTTTTCTGATAATCAAATGATTTAATACGAATTTCCAAAGAACATGTCAATGAAAATCAAAGAAAAGTCATGTGGCATTTTTTGAAAACCCAAAAATACCCTTCGTTATTTAAATCATCAAATTAAACCGATAGGGGTACTAAGGTCCTGTTAGGACCTAGATTGCTCCTACCCCAACCATGGCGCTCGACAAGTAGTCGATCGTCGACTCTAGAGCTTCATATCGTGGATCAATGTGTTTCGCTGAAAACTGATAGCATCAAACTCATCAGCTTCACCCAACGAACTCACCAAGCCCAAGTGTGGACTCCACAGTGACCAAGAGCTCGAGAATGCTCCTCCGCAAGGCAAGAAATAGGGGAGACAAGTCAGGGAAAGAGAACCACCGGATCCTGACCGAGAGGCAACAGTAGATGGCAACATACATACACGGGTTCAGGACCAGACATGGGAAGTTGTTTCTAGGGTCGAAGAGCCACCAGAAGACCATATTGACAAATGTCGGTGAGAACGTCAGCGTTGGGCCAAGGGTGAGCTATAGGTCTAGGAAACTTACGCTAACCAGAGACAACCCAACGATGCGAAAATGAAGGATGAGTGCCAGGAATTGTTACCTGATTCCGAATTGATCCATATCAGGCATATAGAGTCGGGGTCAGTTCAAGGTTATCGAAAAACCATAGTGAGTGGGTCGGGGCATTTGGAGGCTTCTGAGCATAAATTGGGGGAGGAGGAGGATGAGTCGGGGTCTAGGAGGTCTCTTGAAACCCTGAAGTAAGGAAGGAAAGAGGGATGATTGCGGCGCTAGAATTCTGCATAGAGGGAGACCGATGCCCTAATGGGCATTTCTTGTATAGGTCAAAGGAGATGACGAGTAAGGGCTCTCTGGGATCATCTTGACCTTGTGTTTTCATTGAGGAAAGAATCAAGAGTAACGATGGATTGTGGAGTGAGAACGAGTTTGGGGAAAAATGACATCTGAAACGGTCGTTGGCTCGCATGATAAGCGGAGGTAGAAGATGAGGCAATTTTCATTCGATTGTGAATCAATGGCTGGCGTGTGTTCTTGAATGGAGGTAATGCATGACATCTATTAAATCCCAAACTTTAGGAAAATTGGTTCCATTAATGAAATTTGTAATCAATTTTCTATTAAAATCATATCGAACCCTATTTATTTGATTAGGGTAGTCAAATGAGTTCAAATTTGAACCATAGGTAGTTTTAAAGGTCTAGAATATTCCTATGCCATTAGATTTGGTGGTTGTACCCATTTTAGGCCTAATATAGAAAAACCATCATGTATACTTAAATGGCTATGATTAGTGTATATAAAGCTATTAATTTCTCAAATAAGAATTACAAGGCATGAAAATATGCACTCAACATTATTTCTTTTCAATTAACAAGATGGAGGCCATTAAGCAAGCAATTTAAAAATATAAATTGCTAATTACTATATGAGAGAGAAAATTTGACATAAAAGCATTTATCCTCATTTTCTTAAACTAAAGAGCATGAAAACATATGTGCATTGGGTGTTAAAAGAGATCTTGTACACTCATAAACCTAATCTTGTTGCCATTGTTGAACCACGTATTAGTGGAGCTTTTGCACTCAGAACCATCCGTGCATTGGGTTTCACAAACTCTCACCAGGTTGAAGCCAGAGGTTTTGCAGGTGGGATTTGGCTATGCTGGAAAGACAATGATTGCAAAATAGAAATCCTACAAAGTCACATGCAATTTATCACTTGTAAGGTGAATGGAAGCACTTATATCACTTTCATTTACGACAATCCTCATATTGATGTGCGGAAAAATCTTTGGAAACATATTTTGTATATGAGCAACACTGTAAAGGAACCGTGGATAGTCGTGGGAGATTTCAACATTACTCTTAACCCGGATGAAAAAAAGGGGGAAAGCATTATAACTACGCTGAAACCTGTCTCTTCAATGATACACTTTTAGAAGTAGGTTTGACGGATCTAGGTTTCTCAGGCCTAAGATTCACATATAAACATGGTATTCTTCTTGAGCAGCTCGATAGAGCAATAGCTAATACTTCCTTTATCCAGGAGTGTACATATTTTTCTGTTGTTCATCTGCCCAGGATTCTTTCCGACCACTTCCCTATCCTTATCAAGACTAGCAAACATCAAAAGAAGCACAGTAGATTCACAGCTAAGAACTATTAGGGAGACAATGCCGAGTTCAAACATATGTTGAACGGTAGCTGGCAAGGTAATCTTCATTTTTATAGTGCTCTTGAAAATGCCAGGAGACATATGGAGGAATGGGACAACAAGTATAGGAAAAAAGAGCGAGGAAATAAGTACATGCTTATTAGAAATCTGAACAAGCTTCAATCCATGTTGGAAGTTAACTATGATACTACCATCGATGAATTAATTCTTTCTATGCAGAACAAACTGATAAGTATCCTTAGACAGGTTGAAGAGTGGAAAAGGAAAAGCCATGTGAATTGGCTGAAGGAGGGGGACAATAACACAAGGTTTTACCAGGCCTATGTGAACCAGAGAAGGAGGAGAACAAGCATCAATGCCCTAAAGGACGGTAATGGAACTTGGATCACTGACGAGGAAGAGCTACAAGTCTTGTTTCGGCCCATTTTGATGTCATATTCACAGCACCTACACGATCCTTTGATGCTTCCCAAAGAACCATACCTGTGTTTTTCAGAAGTCTGTCGGAGAGGGAAAAAAACCTGATGGCGGCTAAGCCAACTGAAGAGGAAGTCCTTCGAGTGCTCAAGTGTATCGATCCCAATAAGGCTGCCGGACCGGATGGGATCACATGTACTTTCCTAAAGAAGAGCTAGAATATTGTTGCAAGTTCTGTCATGCTGACCATTACCAGAGCCATACAAGGAGATATCCTACAAATGGAGATGTATAATTCTACTATTGTTCTTATCCCCAAGGTACATTGCCCCGAGAAGTGTGATCAATTGAGGCCTATCTCTTTGAATAATCTATGTCTGAAATTATGCTCTAAAATAGTTGTTGAAAGGTTGAAGAATTATATACCGGATTGGATTTCAAGAGAACATTCCAGTTTTGTACCAGGGCACAGAATCACAGATAATTTTGTAGTTGTTCAAGAAGTTATCCATAAAATGAAAAGGAAACACACTTCTCGTATGATGGCAGTAAAGATTGATTTATCTAAAGTGTACGACATGATGTCGTGGGACTTCATTGAAGATACGTTGAATCATACTAATATCCCAGGTAATTTGAAAAGGTATATTATGAACTCTATTACTACTGGAAGCACTTCGATCCTATGGAAAGGAAAAGCTATGCTAAGCTTCAAGGCTATGAGAGGGATGAGACAAGGAGACCCTATGTCTCCCTACCTCTTTGTATTATTTATTCAAAGGCTCAACCGGATGATTCAGAACCGGGTTCGCAATGGAACATGGAAAATGATCAAACTGTCGGCGACTGGTCCGAGTCTAGCACATATGTATTTTATAGATGATATCATTCTTTTTGGGAAGGCGACGGTGACCAATATTAAATTGATGACATAATGCTTCAATGAGTTCTGCAAGGCTTCAGGGAAGAAGATTTCAGTAGACAAAACCCACATTTTTTTCTCAAGAAGTGTACCAAGAAGAATGCGATGAGTTGTGTGTAAACACAGCAATTTTGTGGAAACACAGGACTTGGGAAAATACTTAGGAGTGTTGTTTCTACACAAAAGGGTGGATAAGCACACATACGGAGAAGTTCTAAATAAAGTTTCTGATAGGATATCATCTTGGTCGGCGAAGTGTCTGTGTTTTGCAGGTAGAGTTTGTCTGGCTAAGACAACGCTAATAGCAATGCCAACATATATAACGCAAACAGAAGTGTTGCTGCTAGGACTGTGTGATCGCATTGATAGCACCATCAAGTAGTTCATTTGGGGTGGAAACAATGACAAACGACCTATGTCCCTCATTGCATGGAGTAAGGTGGTAAGCAACAAGGCAAATGGTAGGCTGGGAATCAAAACTATGAGAGATTGGAATAAGGCTCTACTAGAAAAAAAAACTCCTGGGATGTTGCCACCGGGAGGCCAACCATCTGGTGTAAGATGATGAACCGAAGATACAAGGATCATAAGGAAAAGGGAGGATCATACCTGTCCAGACTAGGTAAAGCTACTATTGAAGGGAAACGTTTCATAGTGGACAATTCGTATACCAAGATGGGGTCAGGGAAAGATACCAATTTTTGGGATGAGGAATGGGTGAAAGGAAGAGGATACCTAAGAAATGAAGTTACAAAAATGATCTCAGCAGATATCCAAGACCTCAAGGTCAATAGCGTGGTTCTGGACAATGGAAGTTGGGATGAGGGGTTCCTATCAGATTGGCTTCCGACACCTGTTGTTGCTCAAATCATGAAGATGCAACCTCCAGGGAGGAATAATGGAGGGGATGTTAGAGTATGGAAGCATACCAATACTGGGAAGTTTTCAACTAATACAGCCTATAAAGTCATAAGAAGTGGGACAGACTGCAATAGACAAGGGGAATGGAGGATTATTTGGGAGGCACATGTATCTTCTCGGGTAAAAGTCTTCATGTGGACTCTGTCTCATAATGCCATTCTGACTAACAAGAGGAGAGTAGAGAGGAAGATGACTATAAGCAGCACGTGTAGAAGATGCAATGTTACTGAAGAGGACAACCTTCGTGCTCTAAGAGACTGTCATTATGCAAAGAATGTTTGGAAGTTGCTCTTTACCAGTACCACTCCGCAACATTTCTTCACCGAGCTGAACCTAGAAGCATGGCTACACTCTAACCTGAGGAGCAAGGAGGACAAGGTGAAATTCATGTATGGATGTTGGCACATATGGAAAAGTCAAAATTATCATGTCATGGAGGGTAAGATGACGAACCCATCCCAGGCCACGCTGAGAGCTCGGAAGGACGTTGAGTTGAGCACAGAAGCTTGGGGGAGCAAGCATAAGATGGATCAGGAACAATGTCTCAAAACATTGAACAAACCAGAGGAAGGCTACATCAAGATGAATGTCAACACAGCCTTCAGGAGGAAAGGGGGAACCTATGTTCATGTTGCTCGCAATTGTCAAGGAGATTGGTCATTCGAAAAGAGCGCTACCACACCTGCAGATGACGCCTTGGAGGCAGAGGTGAAAGCTATTCTTTTAGCTTTGGTGGATGCCAATAACATTGGCCTAGAGAAGGATATCATTAAATCCGACTATAAAGTTGCGGTTCATATGTTCCACCAGAACCTGGGGAATGCACCTAGATTCACAACCGAGATTAGGAAGGCCACGATGATTATGAAGGATGACTGGATGATAGGGCATGTGAAGAGAGAGAGAAACACCTTGGCTGACGCTTTGGTCAAGCACCACAAAAATCAAAACCTCCACAAGGCACATTACATTTGTCCATCAGATAGCCTTGTCCAAGTAGTGAATAAAGATTGTAATGGGAGTAGTACTACCACTTTTATTTCTAGTTCAACTATAGATTGTAATGGCAGTAGTACTGCCACGTTTATTTCTAGTTCAAGAGTAGATTGTAGAAACCCTTTTGAAAAGCTCGTAAGAGGAGGGCGAGATGAATAAGATGGCCTCCTGACTTCCCCCCCAAAAAATGAGCATGAAAACATTTTCTTTAATGAAACAAGGATAAGAGAGTAATTGGACATAATAAAGTGAATTGCAAAACTAACATGGCAATTTACATGAAGGTCCTTAACAATTATCTTATTAGAAAAAGAGCATGCAAGGAATAATATTGTTTGAAAATTTGCATAAAAAGAGTGGGATGTTACAATTCTACCCACCTTAAATAAATTTCATCCTCAAAATTTCCTAGGGTTTCTACCCACCTTAAGGATTACACATAAATTTACAATTTTTTTCATACAATTTTCATTATAAAAGAGGCATACATAAACAAATCATTATTATTCAACATAAATTACTTAACTACCCTTCATAAGTCTCATACTAACTTCTTAACATTACACCTAACTCATTACACTTAGGGAATCTATCTCTCACTTACCGTGACTACATCTTCATAGTTGTCTAACCTTAGGTCATATATCCTTCATCTCTTTATATGTGGTGATCAAGCACATATTTAGAAATGTTGGATCTCTTTATGCTACATCTCACCAACTCATTTTCACATGTGTCCCATACCACACACACAATTAAGAAGGTAAGACACATAAAAAGTCACATTAAATGACATTTTCCTCAAATCTCAATTGGGTGGCCCTTACCATTAAGACAAGGAGAAACATGTCATCATCTAGGGTTTGGTTTCAACTACCTAATCATGTTAACATATAATTCTCTAATGAGGTGAGGGCTCGTATCATCTTTAGGGTTCTCTAGACATACTAGAATACATAATCATGTTCTCTACTTCTATTGCTTCATCCTAGGGTGACTTACATGAATCCTTATTGTTGCCTAAGTGGCCATCTATTTCATGCTCTAATACCATTAATGTAACACCCCTCCCTAGGGTTTCATACGTAACCAGCGGAAGCACATCCTAATCCACAACATTATCCATAATGTGGGGTACTTGGCATTTCAGGGAGGGATTGTCACATGCATGATCTCATATCAAGAAATAAATAACACTTGGCATTATTGAAACTTAGATTCATACATAAGTTTTTGGAAAGAAAACTACATCAAGATTCTAAAGCTACACATATTCTAGATAACATATGAAAGATAGGATCTCCACAGATGGACGTCCCACCAGGAAACAACTTCTAAGGTCTTGGATCTTTGGAATCTTCTCAAGATTTATCCTTCCCTTTAGCTCCAACGTCTGCGAACAACTCATCCCCATCCATGCAAAGGAAAAACAAACATGGTAAGTAAGCGACATTGGCATATTATAAAGCATAAAAATAAATTATAAAGGTGACTTGACATAAACATAGACATACATTTAACAATAATCATTTCTTGACGTCTTTTACATAAGGAACTTGACTAGAAGTATATGCTCCACTCTTATTTCCCCATAAGAAGCCCATAATTCTCGGAGAGCTCATAACTTCTCGGAAAGCCCATAATGATCGGAAAGCCCATAATGATCGGAAAGCCCATAAAAAGGTGCATATAAATCTAAATCAATTTCCATTAACCATGACCTTTCTAAGACTTAATTATCTTCTAAATGACTTAGACTTGATCTTAATCGGGATTTCTCCCTCTTGAACATAATTGGGATTTCTCCCCATGAACCATAATGGGAATTTCTTCCCTCTTAAACATGAATGGAATTTCTTCCCTCTTAATCTTGGTTTCATGTATCTTAATCATAATTCATAATCTTAATGTGATTTCTATTATTAGACTTAGAATATAACAATCAACATACAATAATCATACACATTGAAGATAAACATGCATTAATCATAACCTTAACATAAAGTTCTTAACATACATCATAAACATTCATTAAACCGAGTATTATCTATGCCAAGGGCATGGCCCACTTACCTTGAGCTAAATCACCTAAGTCAAACCTTGTGTGACTAATTGGATCCTCTTAAACACTTGAAATTAACATGATTATCATTTGTTATTCAAATTAAACCCGAATATGTGCCATATAATTATTGAGATGTGAAAATAGCAAAATCAGTTGATAAAAACCACAAAATCAGATTACTCATCGAAAATCCTTTCAAAAACCTATTTTTGCGGATTTTTCTAATAATCAGACGATTTAATACGAATTTCAAAAGAACATGTCAATGAAAATCAAAGAAAAGTCATGTGGCGTTTTTGAAAACCCCAAAATACCCTTCGTGATTTAAAGCATCGAATTAAATCGACAGGCGTACTAAGTTCATGTCAGGACCTAGATTTCTCCTGCCCCAACCATGGTGCTCGACGAGCAGCCAGTCGTTGACTCCATAGCTTCATATCGTGGATCAGTGTGTTTCACTAAAAACCGATAGCATCAAGCTCATCAGCTTCACCCAACGAACTCACCAAGCCCAAGCGTGGACTTCGCGGTGACCAAGAACTCGAGAACACTCCTCCGCAAGGCAAGAAATACGGGAGACAAGTCGGGGAAAGAGAACCACCAGAACTAGACTGAGAGGCAATAGTAGATGGCCGATTGACAAAGACCATACAGACCTGGGTCCAAGACCAGACCTAGGGAGTTGTTTCTGGGGTCTAAAAGCCACCAGAAGACCATATTGACAAATCCCAGTGAGAATGTCGGTGTTGGGCCAAGGGTGAGCTACAGGTCTGGGAAATTAACGCTAACCAGAAACAACCCAACGATGCGAAAATGAAGGATGGGTGCCAGGCATTGTTACCTGATTCCCAAATGATCCATATCGGGTGTATAGAGTCGGGGTCAGTTTGAGGTTATCGAAAAACCATAGTGAGTGGGTTGTGGCATTTGGAGGCTTCTGAGCATAAATTGGGGAGGAGGAGGATGTGTCGGGGTCTAGGAGGTCTCTTGAAACCTTGAAGTATGGAGGGAAAGAGGGATGGTGGAGATGCTAGAATTTTGTAGAGAGGGAAACAGATGCCCTAATGGGCATTTCTTGTATAGGTCAAAGCAGATGATGAGTAAGGGCTCTCTGGGTTTGTCTTGACCTTGCAATTTCACTGATGAAAGAATCAAGAGTAACGATGGATTGTGGAGTGAGAACGAGGTTGTGGAAAAATGGCCTGTGAAACGGCCGCTGGCTCACGTGATAAGCGAAGGTAGAAGATGAGGTGATTTTCGTTCGATCATGAATCAACGGCTGGCGTGTGTGCATGAATGGAGGTAATGTGTGATAGATATTAAATCCTAGACTTTAGGCAAATTGTTTCCATTTATGAAATTTGTAATCAATCTTCTATTAAAATCATATGGAACCCTATTTATTTCATTAGGGGGGTCAAACATGGGTCAAATGAGTTCAAATTTGAACCATAGGTAGTTTTGAAGGTCTAGAATATTCCTATGCCATTAGATTTCGTGGTTGTACCCATTTTAGGCCTAATATTGCAAAACCATCATGTATAGTTAAATGGCTATGATTAGTGTATATAAAACTATTAATTTCTCAAATAAGAATTACAAGGTATGAAAATGTGCACTCAACATTATTTCTTTTCAATTAACAAGATGGAGGCCATTAAGAAAGCAATTTAAACATGTAAATTGCTAATTACTATATGAGAGAGAAAATTTGACATAAAAGTATTTATCCTCATTTTCTTTAACTAAAGAGCCTGAAAACATTTTCTTTAATGAAACAAGGATAAGAGAGTAATTAGACATAATAAAGTGAATTGAAAAACTAACATGAGAAATTTACATGAAGGTCCTTAACAATTATCTTATTAGAAAAATAGCATGAAAGGAATAAAATATTTGAAAATTTGCATAAAAAGAGTGGGATGTTACAATGTACCTTACTTTTGTGGGAGGTATCCACTCACTGGAGCTCTATATGTGTCTCATGAATTTGTTTCAAATGTTTTAGGTATAATACTATCTAGTGGAGAGGTCATGATAAAGAAGATGCACATAGAATAATCTATATTAGAATGTCTATAATATTCTCTTTCTTGGGATGGGATGTAGATTGAGTTTTTTTTCTTTCATGTAAATGTATGTGATGTAAATTGAGTTGCATATGAGTAATTAGAGTTCACTATGTATCTAGTCAAGTTAATTATGATTTTTGATATCTAAATATGTCATCCTTGATGTAACATTGGTAAATGAGGTTTTATGAAAAAGGAAGAGGAAAATATTTACCTAATTTTTTCATATACTATGTTTATCATGTTTGTTTAGAATTAATTGTGTAGTTTAATAATATGGGTTCTGGTTAGGGTTTCAATCTAATGGTTAGCATTTATGGTAATAAAAAGAGTGGTCTAAACAGTGTGGTCAAATCTTAGGTTAGGTGAATCTGCAGGAATAATAGGATCTAGGACTAAATGATAAAATGTATATTGAACATCACTTGAATGATATGCATATTGACTGAAATCTGTCTCAGCTACTCTGGTCAAGTATTCAAGTATTGGTATAAGTTAGTATATAATTGTTATTGTACTTCTTTTGGCTTCCCTTACCAAGTATCTAAACAAAGACAATTTGGAAGTATAACTAGATGCATGATGATAACAAAAATGATAAAATGGAAAAAGAGGAAGCATCATATAATTTTTTTGGTAAGAAAAATATAACTAAATATGGAACCTAAGACAAGATGGAAATTTCATATGAGAAAGATGAATGAATTTAATGGGTTATGAGGATAACTCCTAATGAACTTGAATATGATTATGAATATGAAATTGTAACAAAAATTTGAGAATTGAGAAAGATGTTCACTAGAAAAATATCATTTATGAATGATGAATGTATATTCATCTCATTTCTAAATATATCTTTCATAGTATGTTTACTAGAATTTATTTTGCTAATTTTCTAGAATTAATTGCAATTTTACCCACTTCTCAACCAATAATGCAAATTCTTATCTATTCCCTTTATACCTTACATATTTTGACCATCTTAGCATACAAACTGATAGGTTTTCCTGGTAAAATGGTCAGTTCACCTACACAAGGGACTACACTATAGAGTTTCAAATTGTCATTTCTTATAATCAAGATGCTCAATTTAGTCTTTTAACATGGTGCTTCACGGTTACCCAGTGGGCATCACGGGAGTCTTAGATTTCTTCAAGACCAAGTCATAAGCATACCACGATCCACCAACATGCGTTATGTTTCTCTATCCCCACTTCACTGGTCGCTCGTCTCAAGAGCCCAACTAAGCATTGCACGCCCTTCAATTGACCATTTTAGATTACTGAAACTTAGTTAGAGGTGCCTCCACTTCACATTAGGGTTTCTCCCTTAGTTGGTGCACACTTAGATACGAATTGAGAGACCCATGATCCAAACGATTGGTTTGAGTTACTTTAAGACATATTTCTTCAGACAGACACCACCCTATTTTTAGGGTTTTGATCGCTGTTCTAGGTCCATCTCCTTCAAGCCCCAACCAATCGGTTAGGATTGTTAACCAATCAGTTGGCCACATCCAAATTGGGGATTTCAGAAGTTGTCTCCCCTTTCCTTTCATCCCCTTTTAGGGTTTCCACCCCTCTGTCCCCTATAAAAGGAAAGGGGACCACAAGAAAGGGGATCCAAATTTTGTAATTGAAAATTTACTTTGAGAACTTGTTATTTCATTCTTGCATGTGTAATCTTCCAATTCCTCAATAAAGTTAGTTTTTTTCTCAAGATCTCCAATTCTCATTCTATTTTTATACATTTTCTTTGGGAGCAGGAATTAAGGGAGATAGCCATTTGATTGTCACTATGTAAGATCCCTTTAGAGATTCATCTTCTTCTAGTCTACGACTTGCATCCTTTCTTCTCTCCTTATTCTTTAGCTATTATGGATCATGAGTAGTTCCTATGGGGAATATCCCTATAGACATAGTGCAAACTAAATCGCTTTCTATATGATGTATTAGTTATATAGCATTTTGTTTAGATAAATGTCCAATTTAAACAACTTATTTTTGTCAAACATTAGTCTTGCAAGATGTGACTGTGGATCCCAAGGCTCGGAACAAGCAAACAAATGCACAAGGATCTGGATGAAACCTTAGAAGGATCTTCATTAGGATGTTCAGGCAAGGATCTGTTGGTGCCATGACCAATGGGTCCACAGGGATTTTGACTTTTGTGAATACATTTGCAATGTTTTTAACCAGTTTTATCGTATATATTTCATGGATTTAGTTTCACGCCAGCTACAGAGGTAAAACCCATAAACCAAATATCTTTTCCATTGATTCAATCTCATCTCTTCATGTATTTGCTCCAATTGCTTATTGTTTTACTTGCAATATACTTCCTACTCTTAGATAATTCTTCTATTATTGTTCTAACCACAACTCTCTTTCTTTCGTCCTTAGCATAACTTTTCTTTACATTCTTTTTGCATAAATTATATTTCATTACAATTTTACTTCATTATTCTAGTATAATCAACCATCAAATCCACAAAATTTCTATTCATGTTCAAATAAACATAAACCTTCCAAAATATTGTTCAAATTAATTTGGTTTCAAACAACAATATTAAAAAAATTATCATGTGGGATCATTCCTTCTATATTAATAAACAACCTTAATTGATAGTTTTATTTTAAAATAGGTTAAACTGTATGATAATCCCCTAGTGAATTGGTGTGCTAAATGATGTGCATCATTTTTGGTGTCATTTTTGGGGACACAGATTATTTTTTTCTCAAACCTCAAAAAGTTTGAACAAAACTTTTATCTTTTTTTTTTAACCTTTCAAGTACCATTCCAAAAGTGCTACTCCTACTTCTACCGAGTTTCCATTCTGATAGTCTGATTTTTCTGCAATCAATCATATTGGCTTGATTATAACTGTGCATGTGACGCTCACAACATGCTGATTTTGTGACTCCAATTTTTGACCAAGAAATCAAAAGCACATTCCATCGTTTTAATAGAGAATATCATTTATAATGGATGAGGAAGTAATCCATAGAATTTAGCAAGCACTCAATGCTTAAAGGGAGGCCATGATGGATGAGCATGTGGTACAAGAAGCCACTTTGTGTGCAACTTACATAGCTGAACTAGAAGCCCTTGATGTCACTCAATGGGAAGCCAACAGAAAAAAATCAATAAAGGAGTTCTCAGTCCCTAAAACTACTTAAGAACAACACCCTCTTGTGCCACTGGACATCACAACCCCTCAATTGGAGATCTGAACCAATTAGACCACTATGCCTCAAACTAAAGCCTTTTATGGAAACAAAGGTGAATGTTTCCAAGACCATCTTCAATGATTCTATCATCTGAGTTCCTTACATAAGATCCTAGGTGTTTCATAGGATGGCATTTAACTTAGATTTTTTAAGTACTCTCTTTATGTCCAAGCTAGTAGATGGTATAATGCCATGGAGGGTGGAGAATGTGTCACCACCTAGGAGGCTCTATAATCCAATTTTTCAAAAAATATTACACTCCTTCCCTCAATTATGAAATTAGGGGACAAATCACACTTTTTCCTATGCCCCATGTGAAACACTAGGAGAGTCTTGGGAGAGGTTTAAGGACCTTCTCCATTGTTTCCCCCACCATGATATTTCCTAATATCAGCTCATTGGATTATTTTACCATGGTGTTGACAATGACACCAAGGTATTCCTTGATTCCTCATCTGGAGAAAATTTCATATTCCAAATCTTAGATAGAGCTTGGTAGGTTTTTAAATATATTTCTAAAATCCAATCACGACAAGGAACTGGTGGGGTTCTCAAGGTGTCTAAGGCTAAAGAGAATCTGGATATCAAAATATTGTCAAAAGTTTTAAGCTTATTGCCTTGGAATAAGTTTGCATAGTGTCTTCTTTTAGTTTGTATGATAGGAGAGGGAAACCTTAACAAGTAAAGGATGCAAACTCTCTCTGTGGTATTTTCTAAGGGTATGATCACACTACCCTATAATGTCAATATCTATACAATGTTCCTATGCAACAGGACTAGACAACAAATGGAGAACCTCAACTCCATTCATAGCAACTGAGTCAAGCCTATTATAGCCTAAACCAGACTAGAAACCACCACAGATTTCAATATGGAAATCCGCCAAGTTCTGAAAATGCTCCTCCACATCCTCACTAGTAAAGACCCCCTATTCCTCAAGCCAACAATCATCCACCACCATACTTTCCCAAAAACAACAATCAATAAAAGTTTAAGAATTAAGGAAATTATTGGGGTTATTTCCAACCAACACGACAAATGCAACAACATACTCCCACTTTCACCGATAGTGAGAAGATAGCTGCCTTGGAGCAGATCATCCTTTCACAACATACCCACCAAAATGCAAGTGATGCTCAGTTGTCTCATCTTCTTTCTCAACAAAAGTTCCCTGCTAGAAATTTCTTTGGCCAACCAGAAAACAATCACAAGGATATAGAATAACTCATGGTTGTGAGTACCCGATCCAGGCTTGCCACTCCAGCAATACTAAACCCCACCTAAATTTTGACCAAGGGGAAGATGATGAACTTATTGTCCCAAAAACACTAACTTCATTCACTATATAGGAAGATGTACCCATCTATAAGCTGTAAATGTCATTCCATGGATGGATTAAGAAAACCCAACTAGACTCTAGGTTAAGCAAGTTCAAAGAATCAATGAGGATGTTATGCATCAATATCCTACTTTTGGACACTATGACTCAAATGCCTGAGTGGACTAAATTTTTCAAGGCTCTACTAAACTATAAGTACTTTATTGAGAAATCTAAAATGGTAAAACTAGATAGGACGATGTAAGATAACATTCAAAGTAAGTTTCCATGCAAACAAAAAGACCGAGGATCTTTTGGGATTGCATGAGCTCTTGGAAATTCTACCAGCCAATCAGGGATGGCTGATTTTAGAGTGAGCATCTCTATAATTCCCTTGAGCATGTGTAGGAGACATAGCCTCACTGATGCATGACCCACACATATAGGAATCCAACTGGCATACTCTTCCATTACCAAGACATTGGGCATTATCAATGTTGTTCCTATTAAAGTCGGAAAATTCTACATCCCATGCGATTTTGTGGTGCTAGACATACATAAAGATCATCGCTACCCACTTATGTTTGGCAAGCCATTCCTCATCACTGTCACAACACTCATTGACGTCGAGGCTAGACTTCACACCCTACAAGTTGGAACTGAATTTATCAACTTCCAAGCCACTCGAGGTAGCAGAAAGTATACTACAGAAGAACAAGTCTACTTCCTCGACTGCATAGACCAATTCAATCAGATGAAACAACACTTCCTTGACCCCGAGATCCCACCTGTGACAAAATCTCAAATTTTTTTGAAGGATAGTCAAGAAGTGAAATAGATCGAGGTTGTTCCTGGTTGCCCCCTAATAATGGAGACCCCTCTTCCCACTAACCGGGTTCCTGTAATACTTGACATCACCACTCAAGATCCACCTATCCCCCAACTAAGCATTTCAAGCCCTTCAAGTGATCGTTTTAGATTTCTCAAACTTTATCAGAAGTGCTACCACTTCACATTAGGGTTTCTCCCTTAGTCGGTATACACTCAAATGCTATTCGAGCTCCTCATGAACCAAACGATCTGTTTGAGTTAATTCAAGACAAAATTCTTCAAACTATACTGCCAACCTAATTTTATGTTTTTGACCCACTACTCTAGGTTAATGCCCCTTCAAGCCCAAACTGCGTGATTGGGATTGTGATCTAGTTGGTAGGACACATGCAAAGTGGAAATTTTAGTAGCCTCCTCCCCTTTCCTTTCCTCCCCTTTTAGGATTTTCACCCCTCCTACCACTATAAAAGGAGTGGGGACTCCACAAGAAAGGGATCCAACTTTTTGTACTTGGAAATCTACTTTGAGCAGTTGTTATTTCATTCTTGCATGTATAATCTTCTAGTTCATCAATAAAGTTAATTTATTCTCAAGATCTTCAAATCACGTTCTATTTTTCTTGATTTTCTTTGGGATCAAGGAACAAAGGGAGATAGCCATTTAATTGTCACTAGATAAGGTTCCTTAGGGGATTCTTCTTCTTCTAGTCTATGGCTTGCTAGATGGTATTTTGTTTGGATAATCGTCTTATTTAAATGACTTGATCTCTCATTTCTGTCGAATGTTAGTCTTGGAGGATGTGATCATGGAACCCAAAGCTCAGAACAACCAAACAAATGCACAAGGATCCGTATGAGACCTCAGAAGGATCTTTTTCAGGATGTTTGGGCAAGATCTATGAGCTTCAGGACCAATGTGTCCACAGGAAGATTGACTTTTTTGAATGCATTTGTGAATATTTTTTCATACCTCCTTATAAGTTGTTTTTTTAGAGCAAATGGATTGATTCATTACTTGTTAGCCATACAACATCTACAATTGGGGAGAAAGATACAAACAGAACATACAAACGTCACGTTCAGTAACCCAAGGGCACTACAACTCATATTGGAATGAGAGAGAGACATTTCTTATTTGATTCTTCATCTTTGAGGCTATCTCAAGCAGCTTTTCCTAAAGAATTCCTTCAACCTGAGCATTAAGTAGTGGTAGGGGGGTTGGAACAAGACGGTATTATGCTCATATATCAACTCAAACGGAGCCATACAATTGAGTAATAACATCAATCCAGAGCAAAGATGAGAATTATCCATACCGAGGTTGAATTATCGGGGGAAACCAAGAAAAAACCACCGCCTTCACAGAGGAAGGAGAAACAATCCTTATTCAAAGGAACAAGCAATGCCGATATATGGTGGAACAAGGAAGATAGCCTGCCAGAAACTAGCACCCAAACAAAAACTTACAAGGTAGAAACAAAGGAGGGAAACTCGCCTCCTTCAGAACCCAGTGAGGACACCCCCACTAGCCACCCGCCTCAGCCTCACAGCAGATCTGAGCAAGAATCTGCCAGGAGAAGAGCACCACCACCTCCTACAAGCAACACACTGAAGAGAAGACCCGATCACAACTAGGTCACATGGCCGCCGCCCAGGGGGAGAGATGAGGAGCTCGGAGAGGCACCTGCAAAGGAAACCGAAAAGAAGGGCAAGTCGAGGAGGAGGCCCGGGGGGAGAAGGTGACGGCCCAACAAGACGCCTGACCCCCTCCCCCAGGCTTGAACGCCTCACGCGGGGGAGCCCTAAATCGCCCCTGTGGTCGCCAGAGCCCTAGATGCCAGGGAGCCGCTGCTGTAGTCGGTGCCTGGTTTAGATTCCTTATAACTTGTTTTATTGTATAGATTTCATCAATTTAGTTTCACACTTGCTATGTTGGTAAAACCCATAACACCATTATCTTTTCCTATTGAGTCAATCTCGTATGTTCAACCTCTTGCTTCAATCACTGCTTTTCTTACTAGAAACTTACTTCCTACTATTAGATATTTCATCTCTTATTGTTCTAACCACAACTCTCTTTCTTTTATCCTTAATGTAACTTTTATTTACATTCTCTTAGCATAACTTTTGTTTCATTGGAATTTTACTTCATTGTTTTAGTGTAACCAACCATCAAACTTACAAAATTTTCTTTCCTATTTAAATAAACAAAAACCTCCCAAAATATTGTTCCAATTAATTTGGGTTTGAAAACCAATCTTGAAAAAGTTGTCATGTGGGATCGACCCTTCTATACTAATAAACAACCTTAATTGGTAGTTTTTTCACAAAAAAAGGTTAAACTCAAGGATAATTCCTTAGAGAATTGGTGTGATAAAAAAACATGTATAATTGAAGAACATTTATGGATACGAAGGATGATATAGAATGAATTATACTATTGACTCATGAGATACATAATTAAATTTTCAAAAAATATCAAAGTCACTTCATGATAGTGATATATTAATAAGACTTGGGAGAAAAAGTGACTATGATACCCATGAATAGATGATGATGATACCGACAAAGGATCCATCTATTGTCAATAATTTTAAATTTTCAATGTAAAGATTGAAGAACAAGGAGAAATCGTTAATAAGAAAGAATTACATACTCAAAATCATTCTAACAATAGGCTGAGAGAGGTACATGGTTAGATTATATGATTTTCTTACATACCGTTTCTTGTATTTTATGAAAAAAGCATTGAAGAAATGAATAATTCGAAACAACCCATTTCCACTTTAGCAAACTAATTAGGGTTTACTTGGATGATTACATGCTTTACTTGATTGATATAAGTTTTATCTTAATTAATGATGATAGTTTGTTATTATGGTTCAAACCTCATTAGAAATTTAAAAAACAATTTTTATTTGAATAATTAGGTTTTCAAGTAAAAACCCTAATTGGTTGAAATTTAGGATTTTCAAATACATGACTACATAATTGGATAAGTATAATGGTTTAGCAAATTAGTTTTTGTATATTACACCTAGATTGATATATTTTACATTAGGATATGATTTGGATAACTCAAATGTACGTGTCAGTACAAGTATGTAGAATATTTGGACTTTTTGTGTGTGATTGTTGGTTGAATTATATTTGATCAACCATTTTATAGATTGTAGTATATTAGTTTAGTACTTGATTTATATTTAGTTATTGGAAATGTCGAATTAGCTAGACTTCTAACATAATATCTAAAATCAAAATTAAGAAAAAATTATATTTTTTTATTTTTTTAAGAAGGTTTGATTGATGGTGGATAGCTTTATCAGTTAGCTTGTACGACCAAATTGTGCTAAAATAAACAAAAGAGTAAATGTAAGACTTATTGGCGTATGTTTCAAGAACCTTAATTTCTCTATATGCATAACCTAGAACTCTAGTAGCTCCCATATTTTGTGATTCATTCCATAGAAACAAAATCCTAGAGAAAGGTAGAGAATTAGGGGTTGAGTGAGGAAGGAGGTAGAGATGGTGATCTAGGGTTTTCTCTTCCGACGAGTGATAAAAGTAAGTAAAATCACCTTCCTTAGATAGATTTTCATGGTGAATCTTTTCTTTCAGGTATAAATTATATTGGTCCTATGATTTGCATTAGAAAGATATCAAATCACTATTTTTTCTCTTTCTTTCTCTCCAATTCCCCTATTCTAGGGTTGTTGAATTGAAAAGAGCAACAAATGTGTTGAAGCCAAAAGGAGTTGGTTGGAATTCTAGAAATTTAGAGTATGGGAAATGGTTTTTAAGGTGCTTGAAATATTAGGTGTTTGTATATATCTCTCTTGTTATCTGTAATCATGTTGAAATACTAACTTTATCCAGATAGAACAATCAATATCCTTGCATGCTTTTGTAATCAATTTGGAATATTCATGAGCAATCATTTCTCATGGGTAATCAATTTGGAATATTTATGAGAAATGATTTCTAAACATTTATGTTATTTTCCATTTTTTTTATTTGTATAGTAACATATATATTGATTCCAAACATGTGAACATCTTATGAATAGAGAACCATGTTGCTTTACATATATATATTGTCTAAAATCATCCTTATGACTGTTATGTTGGGAAATGAAGTTGAAAAGTACAAAATCATGCATGAACTTAATAAGAATGAGTTATCAACTTTTTTTTCAAATATTTTATGGAGTTATATGTTGTATGGATATAAGGATTAGTATGATCATTTTAAATGGAGGTATTCCCTGTCTAGGGTTAGTTTTGTCGAATTGAGTTATATGAACCGGTGAATGGATGTATACTTATAATTAATGATTTATGTGGAAGTGGAAATAAGGTTTTCCTTGTGTCATGAATAGATTTAAAGTACCCATGTGCTCATGGATGAAGTTAAAATATCATAAAATGCTTATGATAATGAATTAAGATGTATGGATTAAAGATAACTTCTTGAAAACCATGAAAATTTACAATCCAGACATGTATGAGTGGAAAATGTTGATCTTGTATATACTTTAAAAGTGATAAAATTCTCAATAGTATGTATTATTATATCAATTAAAGTTCATAAGTATTACTAAGATTATTTAAGCCTAATACATATATATTAATATATTAATGGAATAATGAGTAAACCCTACATGAATTCAAAATTTTTGTACAAGTCACATAATAATCTATAGGGATGATGACTAAAGGATAAAGAGTAAGAAGAAGCGACCACAATCCATGGTATACCCTAAATTGAGAGTCTTATAAGGAATAAAGGATTATTGTTATTTTAAAAAATGCCATTAGAACCATAGTACATGGTACATGTATCTAAATATAAGGAAAGAAATGGACACGGGTGAAATGAACTTTGATGATAATTAACGATTAGAATATCAAAGAAATAGCAGTGAGAAAGTATTGTACCTATTTACTTTACATGTCAATTCACATAAGTTGAATGAAATTCACTAAAAATTAGTGTGTGTGTGATTTCAATGAGAGCAAAAATTTATACATTAAGTAAATTTAGAATTACCAATTTCAAGAATGTTAGTGAACTTGGTATCATGAAATTTTGGACGAATAATTATGAAATGAAGGAAAAATGAAGAAAATTGATAGTTGATTATGAGAACCTAATTGTAACGCTAATATGATCAGCTATTGACCAACCTAAATCACATATCCAAAAAGGAGCAGATCGAGAGTAGTCAGACTCTTTAATTTATAACCCAACACACTATAAGGGGTCTGATGTAGTAAATCAGGGTCAATCCATAGAGACAAGGGTGGTAAGTGTTAAGAACATAAAACCTTGGCTCAGTTACACCAATCAAAAGGAGTAGGTTCAATTTTTTGTTCCTTATAGAAGGATGCTACTTCAATAAGTAAAACAAAGAAAGAAAACAAAATAAAAGAATGACAACAAACAAGAGTGTTGTTACAAAAATGGATGGGATCCTAGATTGGTTTTCACCATCTAAGGTCTCTCCCCAACATGTAGTACTCATTCCCATAGTATACATTTAGAAAACTACAATAAATCATCATGCATGTCTATTCCCTCCTCTCTCGAGCTTACGATAGATCTAGATTATGAGGTTGCCTATCTCTCGAGATGGCAAACAAACAACCAAAAAGATAACCATATGACCACTAGCTTAAGCATTCGATATCACTTAGTATGTGAGATTCATTCTTTGGATCTCAGATCTCTTTGAATGCGGTTGATTTCATGGTTCTAAGTATACAATATACAAGGCTCTGACCTAGCGGCGGCGTGCGTGCTCTGTGGTGGGCGTTCCATCGGCGGCGGCGCCACCCCACAATCTCGGTTAGGCACTCCGCCTACCGAGATCCACCCCCCTTGGCTTTCGGTGTCGTGATCGGGCGGAAAATGCTACCCTCCCCGTTCTTGAGAAGGATCACTCGGCAGAGCGCCATGAAGGCGAGGCAGGCCGTCCATGAAAGGAGAGAGGGCTTTGTTGCGATTGCCATACCATCGGACACAGTCATCCAGGACATTAGGAATGTCCTTCGATTGCCAAGCCCGGTGATCGGTCAGAAGGAGCCAGAGGACAGCTGCGAAGTCGCGGCTGCTGTCGTGCAGGTCCAGGGAGATGATAGTCTGGTTGCCATTGTTAACCCTATCGAGGCCGAAGTTGCGACGAGGGCAGCATCGATCGTGCAGACAGGCTCCGCTGAGGCAGGAAGAGCTTTGCTTGGCGATGCGACTCCCGCAAGGACAGGAGGGGAGATGGACCTGCCGGTTGAAAACCCTAATCAGCTTCCTGTTCAAAGTCTCCGAATGGAAGAGGAGGGAGGACAGTGACCACGGGAGACCCGTAGCAGTGAAGATGAGCAGACCCGAAACCCTAGGTCGGCTGCTACAGACCGCGATCCTAGAAGACCAACTCCAGCGCAATGGGAGATAGGGGTGCCAAAGGACACGTGCTACAGATGTTTGGGGAAAGGACATTGGCAGTCCCAATGTCAAAACACCATTGTTTGCTACAAGTGCAGAAGACCGGGCCATGTCGCTAGGCGATGCTCCTTCGTCCCTCGCCCTCAACCTCCCAACATCTTTTCCATGGAAGAATTCCCGACAATGAGAACAGGCATACCAGCTTGAGGTGGGCCTCAACATGTTCCCAAAAGGGTTGCAGTCAATCTAGGACCAGATACAGAAGAGAGGAAGAATAGAGCCATGGCTCTTGGTCGAGCAGTGGAGATAGCTTGGCAGACCCGTACTACCTGGGAGGATCTAGGTCCTGTGTTGCAGAAGATGTGGCCGCACGCGACAGATATCTATCGTCATGCTCGTAGTAAAGCAGTTGCCTTTTTTGAATCTAAGGAGTTAGCGATGGATGCTTGCAAGAACGGAGGTTTCCAGTTTCAAAACAACAGAGTTACCCTCAAATCCTTGGAGGACGGAGAGCTTTGCTCCAAGAAGGAAGCTTTATGGTTCTGGATTGCCAACCTCCCTATTGTATGTCGAGACGATGATTCCATTGACAGTATTGTTAACAACTTTGGTAGATTGGTCCTTGTTTCGGACTGGATGCGTAACCATGACAACATTTCTGGTATCTTGGTCCTTGTTGAAGCCTTCAGCGAGGACGTGCCACAATATGTGGCCCTCACTTATGGGGATCGAAGGTCGGATGTGATGTTGCAGATGGTGGCAAGAGGAAATCCTAGATCATCCCTTTTCTCACGTACTGAGATTGGTGAGGAGCTAGGCATTCCAATGGAAGCGCTCTCTATCCATAGAACAGCTTACGTAAATGCGGCATTACAACCGGAGGTTCCAGTGGATACAACAGTGCTTACAGAGCCATAGAAGAAGGATGAGCAGCCAATGCTTGCCGTTGAAGATGAGCCAGTTAGAGAAGAAGATAGCCAGCAGCAGTGTGAGGCACAATGCAGTAGAATCGTGTTCGATGGTGAAGGTAACAGGGTCCGTTTATAGCTGAGCAGTGTGAAAGACTTCATTCATCTAGGCGATGGGAGTTCAAGAACAGATTATAATGGCAGCAGACGTCGACCAAGATTTACGAGTGAAGAGGGCCCTTCTTCTCAGATTGATAGTTGGGTGCATGGTAAGCGATCGCATGGACACAGAAGACGTCTTTCTGAAGGCGAGATCCCTTTCTCGGATGACGACTGGATTGATAGAGACAGTGAGGTTTGCTGAGCCGGCTGCTAGCAGTTGTGAGATCATAGACCATATTCTATGGACTCTAAAATCTTATTCTGGAATATCAGAGGAGCGGCGAATAACAAAACAAGAAAAGTCCTGGGCAGGCTTTGTAGAAGACACTCCCCGAAGATTGTTTGCATTGCCGAACCTTTCCTCCATGCACTAGTTGCGGAGGAGCTGCTTGATATTGTTAAGCTTGACTGGACGACCAGCAATGAGGAGGAAGGCGGAAAGCTCTGGCTTTACGTTGATAAGGAGCTAAACCCTACCGTGGTCCGTATGCATAGACAGCATATTACTCTAAAGCTTAATGTGGAGGGATATTCTGATTTCTTTGTTACTTTGGTTTACGCAAGCTGCAATCATGTGACTAGAAGGAATCTCTGGGAGGATATCATCGATCTTTCTACAATGATGGGGGATGCAGCCTGGCTGATTACGGGTGATTTTAATATTATAAGAGACAACGCTGAAAAGAGAGGGGGTCTTGACAGAAATTTCCAAGAGATCATGGAGTTCAACTCTTTCATTCACGATGTAAATATGAGGGAAGTCCCTTTTGAAGGTAGCAAGTTCACCTGGGTTGACAAGCAGTACGGTACCCCTACTATCTGGGAGAGGCTGGATAGAACTTTTCTAAATGATGCATGGTGCACTATTTTTCCTAATGCTTTGTCTTCACACCTTACCCGGTACAGGGTTTCTGATCACTGCCCTATTCTTTACCAGCCTGGGACTATGAGAAACTACAGAGGCCAAAAATCCTTTTCATTTATGCAGATGTGGTTGACCCATGAGAGCTGTCGTAACCTTATCAATGAGACTTGGGATTTGGTTTCATGGGGGAACCCGTCCGAGTCTTTCTACTTCAAGCTCAAGATGGTCAGAGAAGCCCTTAAGACGTGGAATAAGCAGACTTATGGTGATATTGAGCAGAGGAAAAAAGATCTGGAAGATATTTTTCACACTACCCAGATTGCTTATGATGACAATCCCTCGATAGAAAATGAAACTAATCTCAGGAAAGCGGAATATGAACTTCAAGAGGTCCTGGATACCGAAGAAATCATCTGGAAAGAGAAGTCTCGTATTATCTGGCTCAATGAAGGTGAAAGGAACACTAGATTCTATCATGCTATCGTCAAGGCAAAGAGGAAGCATAACAGTGTTCGCAGCTTGCTGCTGGACGACGGTTCGTTTTTGGATGACCCTCGTGAGATCGCACAGCTCGCTGCTGCGCACTACAGTGATTTCTATAAAGACTGCTCCACGTACGATGAAGATGTCCTTGAAGAGATGTTGCATGCTATTCCTGAGATGATTTCTATGGATGATAACAGCTCCCTCACTGCTATTCCTATGGAGGATGAGGTCTGTGTTGCTCTTTCACAGATGGATATGCACACTGCCCCAGGACCAGATGGTTTCACCGTCCCCTTCTACACTGCTATGTGGGATACCATAAAGAAAGACTTCATGAAGTTGACTGAGATGTTCTTTAAAGGCCTTGTTTGTCACCGGAGTCTCTATAGCTGCAGAATCCTTCTTGTTCTGAAGGTTGAGAATCCTAAAAAGATTGAAAAAGACTTCCGTCCTATATCCATTGAAAATGTTTCCTTGAGAATTCTTGCTAGAGTTGTTAGTAACAGAATGGCCCAGTTGATGCCTTCCATTATATCTGAGGAGCAGGCGGCCTTCATTCATGGCAGAGAGATCACTCATCACATCAGGATGACCAAGGAGCTAATGCATGATATTCACAAGGGCGGAGAGCAGCCAAACGTGATGATCAAGCTAGATATGTCGAAGGCTTTTGACAGGGTAGAATGGCCTATTCTCAAGAAGATCATGATGAGATTTGGGTTCTCGGATGATTTCTGCATGCTTTGCCTTAGCTTCTTCTCGAATGCGTGGGCTACGCTCTCCATCGGGGGTGAGTATGACAGTTTCTTTCCCATGCTCAGGGGCCTCAAACAAGGGAATGTGATCTCCCCCTTCCTGTTTATCATCTATGAAGAGCTTCTTAGTAGATACATCCATCACATTGACCATGTTCACAAGTTGGAAAGATTCCGCACTCGTGGCAACGGCTCTGCACCTCTTTTTCTTCTTTATGCGGATGATGTGGTGATGTTCCTTAATGCTCATCCTGACACTTTGCAGCGTGTACAGCAGATTATGAAGGCTTATGAAGCTGCAACTGCACAGAAGATAAACCGTGCCAAATCCATATGCATGGTGGGCAGCAAGAGTGATGTTACCATCTCCAACATTGCGCATACTCTTGAGATTGACACTACCGCGGATTCGTTTCTTTATCTGGGAGTAAACATCAGAATGGGTAGATATGCTCTTAACGACTTTGAGGGTCTGTTTCAGAAGATTAAACAGAAGATGGCATCCTGGAAGTCGAGGCTCCTCTCTTTTGCTGGTCGGAGGTTGCTCATTGCACATGTCCTCTCGTTGACGACTGTCCATACTGTTGCTGCCATTGGTATCCCTTGTGGAGTCTCTGATCGTATTGACACTATCCTTGCTCGGTTTCTATGGGCAGATAGAGAAAATCACCATCGTAAGGCATGGATCGGCTGGAACAAGGTTGCTAAGCCGATGGAGTATGGTGGTTTGGGCCTTCATAATACGAGAATTGTTGATAAAGCTTTCATGGCTAAAGCATGCTGGGAGATCTTAGCAAAGGATACGATTTGGGCAAGATTATTTAGAGAGAAATATGCGAGTAGGGCGCATAGTAGATCTGAGTTATATCCGCATAATGTTAGATACAGTAATTCTGCTTCTCCTTACTGGAAACATCTTTGGAATCTGTTCCCTACGATTCTTCCTTACTGCAGATGGCGAGTTGGGAAGGGACATATCTCTTTCTGGGATTCCTTATGGTGTGATGAGAGACTCTTTGATCATGCCTTGCATGCCAGTGATCGTAACCATCATTTCCTTGTTTGTGACTTCTGGATCCATAACGAAGGTTGGGACTGGATATCCTTGAGTCAGATTCTCGATGAGGATGGTATAAATCTGATCAAGAAAGCAGACCAGCAGATAAATGAAGAAGATGATATGCTTGTTTGGTGTCCGGAGGTGATAGGTCAGTTTTCTATTAAATCTGTGAAGAAGATCTTGACTATGGATCACAATGATGCTCCTTCTGCCGTTCAGAAGCTTTGGCACCTAGACACGCCCAAGGCCTGCACGCTCATTTGGAAGCTCTTCCATAGAGCGCTTCCAACCGATGACAACATTATTAGGTGCCATATTGCTATGTCTTCTAGATGTGAATGTTGCGATGAACCCAATACTGAAGATACAGATCACCTTTTCTTTCATGGATGCCTTGCTGCTACTTTCTGGAACAAGTTCTCTCTTCTTACTGCTAGAGCCCGACCACATGACATGGCCGAGCTGTTGTCTCTCTGTTCGCGGGGGAGATCGTCCATTGTTATGGAGTGGATTGCAGCTTGCCTTGCTACGCTTACTCCTTTTTATATCTGGAGATGCAGATGTCGTGCCAGATATGATGGCTGTAAGACCCCTATTGCCCGTGATATGAACTGCATGATCGCACAGCTCAACTCAATGTTGAAAAAGAGGTGGTTCTGCGTCCTTGCTCAGCCGGAGGATCATAGGCGCCTTAATCATTACGGCATTGATGACCCTAACTATGCTCTTAAGGAAGTTCACCTTATGAGATGGACGACCCCCGACCTCAATTCCTTGAAGATGAACGTCACGATTGGTAGAAGCAAAGACTCTTCTGGTCATAACAGGTGGTGGATGGCTAGTATCATCAGGAATCACCGGGCTGCTATTTGTCAGATTGCTAGAGCTTGGCTAACTGCAAATGATCATCTTTCTGCGTCCCTTCAAGCTTGTGCAGTAGGGCTGAAGTTGGCAGAGAATCAATCCTTGCGGATTGCTGTGATGGAGATAGATGACGAGAATGCTCATCGCATGCTATGGGGCACTGCTTGTATTCCTTGGAGGATTTCTCGTATCGTTAGGGAGTTAAAGAGCTACATGGAAGATGAAGGTATTGTAGGATCGCTTGTTCACAGGGCCATCAATTCTATTCCCAGAGAGATTGGTAAATGGGGTGTCCTCAGTCATGATTTGATCGTGATTTCTGATCCTAGTAGATTTCCGGCTAGAGTTCGTGGCATGGCTCTTCTTGAGAGAAACCATACACCTTACGTGGTTTTGAAGATTAAGCATCCTTAATGCTTTGGTTGGGTTGTTGGTTGAGTCTGTTTTGTAGTCGTCTTGTTTGACCGGAGTTTTTTTTTTTGCTGTGGTCTTATGATGTGGGACGGTCTTGAGGGGGTTTAACCTGCATTTTATAAGAAGGAGCTGTATTTGAAGCTTTTATTAGCTCACACGAGGAGGGTGAGATGAATAGATGACCTCCTGACTTAACTAAAAAAAAAAAAGCTTAAGCATTCCAACATTCTCATGCATTTATGCAACGCCATAACACTTAGAAAAGATTAGTGCTACTCTTTTGAGGCACTAATAGTGAAACATCACAAGATGGTATCTAATCATGCAAGTGAAACATTAAGAACAAGAATATGAAGATAATCTTTGATAAGAGCATATATATATATATATATATTATCAAAGGGATGTAAGTATATACATCTTGGGAGAGCCTTATACATGTTTAGAGAGCCTTAGTGGCTACTCCCAACCCAAGTAATATGTTTAGCCACACATGGTAATTACCAACATTACAAATTTACAAACGTGGAGTGACATGATTGTTAAAAATGAAGTAGATGCAGGTAGAAGAACAGATCTAGAAGGGAAGAAGGGGGATACTCCAACAACAATCACAAACAACCACGACTGAAGAATGTCTCCTTTGAGTTTGGATTTGGGATGAACTATGCCGAGTGGATATTCCTTCTTTCAAAGGATTGGTTGAAGATGATGGTGGTGGTGATGATCTTCTTCCTTCTCTAACTCTCACCCTCAATGATCAAAGACCAATGGGATTAATGATGGATGCCTCTTGAATGTGGCATCACTTCTTCATCTCCTGAATGTTGCCACCCCTTTCATGAGTGAGGTGGCCTCCTATTTGTTGGTGGTGGTATCAACAGTACTTCTTTGTCTCCAGAATGTTGCCACCCCTTTCATGAATGGATGGTTGTTGAAAACCACAACACTTCTTTGACTTAAGAGCTCCATCGATTGTAGAAGTGATGGGTTTTCATCATTTGTTGAATCCTTGGACTCACAGGTCATTGAGATGAGACGATATCAATAGTGGTGTAGTCCTTGTGTTTGTTAAGAATGATCACTGAAGGGACGACCTCAATGATCGTTGAAAGTGACTACCAAAGTAGTTGTCCTCGTCGATTGCTGACACAACGATCCCTCAACCGTCCTCAATGTGGAGAGCTTTGTCAATCACTGATATGATATGTCCTTTGGTCGTAGGGACATTGATTCTCAGTGACCGCAGGTTGGCCCAAGGTCCATTAGTCATTGAGGTGAGGATACTTAGTTATCTTGAACAATTATCAACGACGGTTGACCTATCTTGATCTTCGTTGATTGTTGAAGCATATTATGTACAAAATAGAAAGTAGGGGTGAACTTGAGTAACTATATCAGAATTTGTCAAAATCAATTAAACTATCTAGACTAAACATAGTGGAAATGATAAAATAAGGGCAAAATAGGCACTCAAATATCCATAATTGGATGTTATCAACCCCCAAACTTAGAATCTAGCATGTCCTGAAGCTAATAAATAGAATCAAATCACCGAAGGATGGGATTTGTTCATTTTCAATTGATAAACTGACTACTACAAATTTATGCCACCCTTACAATAAATTCCTTGCATCTGGCTTGGTTCACATACTGAGGTCCAATTCTATTCCTTTATTTCTGAAGTTGAATAATTTATTGCACCTACTATAGCTTTATGTAGTAAATGGCTCTATCTCGCAATAGCCTCCCTGCCTTGGTTTCTAGCCATACTTGTAAACGACTCCAGATGGGGATAGCTTTCACACCCAAATATTATTTTAGAAAGGTCCTAAATATTGTGATGTGGTAGGCTAAGGGTTCATAGTATCCCTATCTTTATTAGGTTCTCTCCATCATGTTGTAATAATAAAGATAGTGTTGCTCTATTGGGCCCAAATGTAATGCTAGGTGGTTGTGTGAGGTTCCCTTTGAAATGTACGTGTGTAAAAATTGGGTTCTAGACTCCACTACCAGGAATGATATATCTACATTCTTGACGGTAGTGATACATCGACTAGACAAAGTCCTTCAACATCTTCGTGAGCACAACTCTCATGATTTTATTCCTCTCAACTTTATTTTTCTCTAATGTTTGGGGTAATAGGATTTATAGGTAAGTTTTGGGACACCAAGACTGTTTTAATCCTAATGTGGGGATTTTCCCATATTTCTTGAGGTGTATACTTTCCAACTTGTATTGCAAGGTAAGGGATTGATCGGGAGTTTGGCATATTGAGTCCTCCTTATTTCCCAAAATTTCTTAGGTTCTGAAGTGTTCTTTGCTTCACACAATATTTTATTTTGAGAATGGCATAAAAATATAGTATCATGTTATTTTCTTTTGTGTGAATTAGTAGCCCATTTTCACCACTCTTGAGATGATTATGCTACATAGTAGCATGAGGATAAACAAGTCTAAAAGTGGGAGAAATGAATAAATCTAGAAAAAATGTATCTCAAAACTATGCATGTTGTAAATGATCCTAAAGACTTTTGCAATATATGTAAGAACATTAAAAAAACAAAATTTTACTCAAAAAGAGAAGGGGAGATATGCTCAAAAGTGAAATTAAAGGATTGAACTTCAATGAGGAAAGGTGATGTGAAAGGTACCTCTCATGCCCATTTATAACTTCCCCTAACTTATCATATGCTCCATCCTGGAGTGTAAAGTTAAAGAGTTGATATAAAAGGGAAAGGTTCATTCTTTTCGTGACTGTTCTTGGATTGCCCAACTTGATTGTAGCAACATATCAACATGTCCTCCTCAGAGTGCATGATAGTGTTTGTGTTGCAAGATTTGTCTTTTAAGGATACAACTGCCATCCAGTCTAGACACTGAAAAGCATAGTCATTTGATTGTATGATTTGTTGGGAGCTCCTGTGACAAAATTGTTTCTTTTTGAGGTCCTTGTTGATGACAAATTTATACCCCTTTTTAAACTTGGGGGTCATATCTATGATTTCTTCCGCATAAGTTTTTTCTTTCTCCTTTGTTGGGGTTTTCAGCATAGTCATGCTTATGTATTTATTTAGTGTAATGGCTAAGTTTGAACTATTGTACAAGAGTGCAGTCTTTGCTTTGACGTTTGTCACTAGGAGTGTTCAATGGTTGTCATGGAGAATAGGTAGAAATATGGCTTTAGGTAGGGAATTCTATATATGACGATTCAAGCACTCCTTTTCCCCTGAGTTCTTGTTCTTCTTGATGTCGTCAATGAGAAGATAGTAAGCCATGTGTATATTAGGCATAATGTCTTCCAAGAGTGATTGACATGCATTCATGACACTTATGGTTAATTAGCCTCCCATCTTAAGAGTTTCCCACAAGTCATCCTTCCGTACAGATATTCCTTCTGTTTCAAATATTATGTCCCAATTATTGCAATCAGAATTTAGTCTATCTATAATGATCCAAAGAGTGTCCTGGGAAAGATCTTCATAAGAACATCTATCGAGGTCTAGAAATGTGGGCTCTATTTCTTGTACTGGCCTATCTGGCCTTACTTCCTGTAGTTCTTCTTCTTCAATCTCCCCTTCTTCATGGGTATCTGTGTCTGGTTGTTTAGCATGCTCAAGAATTGTTGCGGTGGTTGGATTTACAAGGGTTTCCTTGGTTTAAGTTGCTTGCTTTTTGGCTCACTACTTCCATTGTTCACCTTCATCTTGAACTCCTTCCTTTGGATGAAACACTGCCTTCCATTGTGATGCCCGCTCTGGCCTAGAGGGGTCCATCCACAGGGTCTTTAACTGTTTCCACCACGGCTATTTTTTATGTAGCGGCACTCCTGTGTGCAAACAACAAGGTACCACATCGGGGGGTATTGTCAAGAGCATGCGGTCATATATTACCTCCTTTGGATACATGTTGTAGAGCCCATGAAAATATCAATGGAATAAATCTTCTACGGGGTGCCTTTATTTACTGTTTCCAACGTGCAGAGTACAATGAAAGCACAATCTCCTGATTCCTATTGTTCTTGTGGTACCTTGGTGATGATCGTGAACTTTTTCCAGCCAAGTTTGTGGCAGTTTCCTACTGCTTGAATGGCATGTTACATATGGATTGGTACCTTTTGGATGTGAAATGCATCTTTGCTCTTAAATACCAAAGATATACTGGAAAGTTCAGCACTACAGAAGTTGTATATGGTCAAGTGTCTCTTGTATAGGTAGACTATTTTTAATTCCCAATGCTACATTGTTCTGATCGGTAAAGTGATGAATCTTATTTATTTTCTTATCACAACCTCCTACAACTCTTTTATGAGTATTTTTTGTTGAATCATATTGTGTGTTGAACCAATATTCTTGAAATTTTGTTGAATCATATTGTTTGTTGTAAAACATTTTTGCTAAAACCATAGTCCCATTGAATACAGGTTGTATCTTGTTAGGATGTAGGAACTCTTCTAAGGTCATTGCATAGGGTACTTTATACAGACTCTTTTGTACTCTTGATCGTTGTAAAAAATCCCCTTGAAGTGATCCCTTATTAGAATCCTCCTTTGTTGTTTTAGGTTATATCTATGCCAAGGAGGTTTTCATCAAGGATATTCTTGAGAACACGGACATTTCAGCATGCAATCCTGGATAATGATGCCTTGTCCATTCTTGTTACTTTACAAGGTAGTGGGGTTGGTATTGCTCCAATATCTCCTATTATCTCTGGTTGGTATTCCGTTTCTGGGACACCTATCAAGAAAGAGGCCAGTCCACTTTGATCTTCATTGGACGTCCCATCTCCATCAATCAGTGCTTGCATGGTTGGAGCCACATTATCATTGCAGGTCCTTCAGTGATCCTGGTTAGTCATGCTTCTACTGAGACTTCAGCTTCAGTTGTGGTGGTGGATACTTTTATAGGTTTGTCTATGAATGATAGCATTTATAGAACAACTTCATTTAGTGATTCTAGTGTAGCATCCATTTTTCCATCAAAAACTTCATCTCGATGTTCATTGTGCTTGTCAAAGTTGAGGTAGATGTTGCAGTTGTCCATTAGGATATTCAGTCTGCCTATTTCTTGAAGAAGTGTCACTTCGTCCACATAATTACTTGACTTCATGTCATTGTTCTCTCCTGGTTGAGGTGGGTTGGAATCAGGGGGGTTTTCATCTCTAGGATCGTCCTATGTGGGTGAGGATTTTAAGTCAAACTCCTGCACTGTAACATTGTTGTTGACTACTGAAATCTCTTTAGCTTCTAGTTGCTCTTCTTCTTGGATTTCTTCCTCTCTAAGCTCTTTTGGTATGCTTGAAACTTCTTCATCCTTGTGTTCATCAGGGTTGGAGGGACATCAAGATGCTTGCAAGGGAAAAGGACTAGAGATCTTCTTCTTACTCACCGTACATCCAAGAGCCTATGTTCTTCCTCTATCTCTAGAATACATGCTTCAAGATGTTGGTGTATAGCTTCCATGTCTTTTAGCATAGCATCTCTTTCCTTCGTGAGTTCTTCCATCTCAGCAACCATTGTTTGCATGGCTTGCATTATTGATATTTGGTTGGTGATGATGTCATGCATGAATTGTGGGAGCTTTGTTGTTCTTTATTCTATGCATTCCACATGTGTTGTTAATGTTGTAGGCTGGAAGAAAGAAGTAGTGCATTCGATGAAGAGTTGTACACGTGTTCATAGATTGTGTGCAATCGATGCCCTAGTTCTTTGTAAAAGGTTGTTGGTTGTTATTATTCAGCACATTGGCTTGATGTTATGCATGTGGCTAGTGTTTTGGTAGTCGGCGACAGTGTCAGTGCTCTTATTTCTTGTTTCTTGGTGGGTGATTGCAGCCCTTCTTCTCTGACTTAAAGTGGAGATGGGGATGGTTGCTTAGGCTCCACATGTTGTCCCACTGATTCTTTATCGGTCTACATCAGCTATGCAGGAACCATCTATACCATCTCATCCTCTTTTTCTTTTGCATGTGCATCTATTAAAGAACTTGGTTGGTTATTTGTCCCTCTGATGGGTAATTCTAGCATCAGGGAGGGTGGGTCAATGGGGTCAACATTAAGTTATTCTTCATGAATGGTATCTTGTTTAGTCGAGGTTGGTTGTTCAGTGCTTTCTTCCTCGATCATTTGTGGTTGATGTGGTGGAATAGTTGACACTGTTGTCTTAAGAATAGCTTTGTGGACCCTTACTAGTATCTTCTTCCTCTTTTCTTGACTTGCAAGTTCTATTGCTTGTTCTAGTTCTTCTTCTTCTTGTAAGGAAACTGTATGCCAAGGTGAGTCCATAGGCCTACTGATAGCACTAGAATGCATTTTGTCAATTCTTTCTATCGTTGGTCTCAACTTATTGGCATCATAATGGGCCATCTCGGGGAGGGGAGCAACTTGTTTGACTTGGCTCGTCTATAGTAGAGTTTATCTCCTTTTTGTGAGACTATCCCTACCATTATGAGGTACTTGATGTCTATTAGAGTGTATCCTTCAGTTTCCTCATTCCACCTAACTCTATTGAGTTCGAAGAAGTAACATGCAGTGAGAGACATCTGGCCTCCCATGCAAAACTCCTTCATCTTTTGCTTGCTATATTTGCCTACCTCTATTGATAGTTTGTCAATAAGCAGTCATCCGATGTTGATCGAGCACTTCTCTAACATGGACCAAATTACAAATAGATCCCCTTTAGTCATGTTTCATGTCTATGATCATGTAAACATTTTATTTGTAGTGATTTTCTAGATCGCTCTGATGAAATAGGAGGTTACGTGGGCCACTTTAGATTTTCCTAGGTTGTGTTTGGTCTCCCCCATCAGCCTTTCCCTGGACATATGGCTGCTATTTTTTTTTTGACTTCCTTATGATATTTTGCAGCCATACATTCTTGTGCTTCCTCTTACTTCAGAGTAAAAAGCCCATTTAGGATTTTCTATGTCACGTGAATTCACTACCCCTTATCTGTACTTGCAACTTGTATGTCTCTTTGGCCTCATCCTTCTCTTTAGCTTCGACATGCACTTTTTCAAGCAAAGACATTAACTCTACATTCAGGTTTGTAAAAGATAGTTGGGGTGTCGTGCACAGAACATATAAGTTGGATCCCCTCAGGAACTCTAAGATGTGTTCATACAGTCCCAACTTCCTAAAGTTCTCTCTGTCTATATATCTTGTCACTTTTAATGTCCTTGTTCTTGCAATCATGTCATACTTCTCTTGATGTTCCTAATCTTCTGGTCTAAACACCATCGTGTACCCCATAGTTATTTCTTCAGCAGAGCCTCAAACTATCTCTCATCAATGTGGGATCCCCCAATGTTTATGACGGTGCTTGGGACACTAAATCTGGGAAAAATGTTATTCTCTAATAGATTAATTAGCCTCAAACTCTCTCTCTCTCCAAAGTGGGATCCCCCATCGCTTATAATGGTGTTTGAGACAACGGATCTAGGAAAACTGATCTTCTCAAATAGATTAATTACTTCTTTATAGTCATATGTAGGGGTTGCAATAGCCTCCACCTACTTCGAGACATAATCAATAGTGGCAATAATATATTGGTTTCCTTGGAAGACAGGAACGGTCCCATATAGTCAATTCCCCATACATCAATGATGTCAACCTCTATCCAGTCAAACATTGGCATTTCATTCCTCCTTGAAATATTTCATATTCGTTGGCATTCATCACATACTTTAACATATGCTTGAGAACCCTTGAATAGGGAGGGCCAATAAAATCCTGATTGTAGGACTTTTGTTGCCATCCTTTCTCCTCCCAGATGTACTCCATAAGACAATGAATGTCATTATTATATAATATGAGGGACTTCTTCTTTTGGTATGCATCTCCTTATAGACTGTCAACACATCTATTAAATAGAAGTGGTTCATCCTAATAGTAGTTCTTCAAATCTGAATATAGTTTCTTCTTATGGTTGTATGTTATATCAGGGGGCAACTGTGGCATGATAAGTAGTTGCATATGTCAACAAACTACAGTAGGATAGGTTCAACTAACTTGACCATCATTAGAGTTTTGTATGCATAATTATCCTTGATAGGTGGTCAGCAACCATATTCTCTATTCCTTTCTTATCAATGATCTCATCATCAAACTCTTATAACAATAAAGCACACCATAACAGTCTAGTTTTGGTGTCTTTTGTATGCATCAAATACTTAATGCCCCTATGATCTGCATACACTTTGACCTTCGTTCCTATTAGATATGACCTAAATTTATCAAAACCAAACACTATAGCAAGCATTTCCATTACTTTTATAGTGTAATTTTCGTCTAGAGTTTGACTGGCATAATATATTGCATGGTGTTTCTTACCCTTCCTTTGCCCAAGTACCACTTTGATAGTATAATAGCTAGCATCAAACATTATCCCCATAGGTAGTTCCCGATCAGGTTCTTGTAGTATTGGGGCTTTGTCAATACACTCTTTAGAGTATTGAAGGCTTTGATGCATTTTTGGGTAAAGTTAAACTCAAAATCTAGAAGGGGGGATATGGGCTTGTAAATATTCAAAAAATCTTTGATAAACCACTTGTAGTACCCGACATGTCCCAAGAAGCCTCTCACTTTGGTCACAGATTTAGGATTTGGGAGCTTAGACACTGCCTCTATCTTGTTGAGGTCTACTTCACTTCTTTTTCCAGAGAACTTATATCCCAACACAATGCCCTCTTGTACCATGAAATGTCATTTTTCCCAATTCAAAACCAACTATTTTTCTTTACATCATTTTGGTACTCTAGATAGGTTCTTTAATCAACTATCAAATCACCCGCATCGACCAAAAAATTGTCCATGAACGCCTCCATGATATCCTCTAGGAAATCCAAAAAGACATAGATCATGCACCTTTGAAAAGTTGTGGGCATGATGCAGAGTCCAAATGGCATTCTCCTGAAAGCATATGTGACATAAATGTAAGTAAATTTCATCTTTTCTTGAACATTGGGTGAATGGGGAGTTGATAAAATCCCGAGTATCCATCCAGAAAGTAGAAATATGCATGGTGGGCAAGTGTTCCAACATTTGGTTGATGAATGGTAAGGGAAAATGATCTTTCTTGGTGGCAGCATTTTGTTTCTTGTAGTCTATGCATAGACGCCAACCTGTGATGGTTCGCCTTACCACCTTATCTCCATTCTCCCACTTAACGACTGTCATTTCACCCTTTCTAGGTACAACATGAATTGGCTGACCCAATTACTATCACTAATAGGTTATATGATCCCTATATCCCTCAACTTTATTACTTCCTTTTTCACTACCTCCTTCAGCATTTGGTTCTACTTGCTTTGTGGTTGAACTAGTGGCTTAGTTGTATCCTCTATGTTTATATGGTGCATGCATAGAGTTGGGCTTAGATCTTTTATTTCATCTACTGAGTACCCTATCACATTTATTTGTTATTTAAGATCTTGTAACAACTTCTCCTCTTAATCCTCCCTCAAGGTAGAATTTATGATCGCGAGATTTCTTTCCTCATCATCCAGATATTCTTACTTCAAACCTTCTGGCAATTGCTTCAATTCTAGCTTGATCTTGGGCACCTCTTTTTCTTATTGTGTTTGTTCCAGTGAAGCATACTTTGTGGTTTCTATGGTGTCCTCCTCATATCTAATGTATTCCTTCTTTGGTTGGTTCAAATAATCAAGGATCTCTACGACTTCTAGATCTTCGATGTTGGGGTCGGGGTTGTTTAGGGCCCTCATTAGTGAATCAACAATAGCTTGTTCTTCCTTTACCTCTTCACAAAACTGGTTGTAGCTATCCATGAAGTAGACCGACTCGAATAGAGAGGGTCCCCTCATGGCATCTTGGACATGAAAGTCTATGTGATCATTACCTACTCAAAGGGTAATAAGTCATGCTTCTACATCCATTAGAGCGCTCCCAGTTGAGAGGAAAAGTCTCCTAAAAATCATAGGATACTTTGAGTTCTTGATATTGTCGATCACAACAATATCACAAGGTATGAAGAATCTTCCTACTCGGATCGGGACGTCTTCCACAACTTCCACTTGTTTTGTAAATGTATGATCAACTAACTGGATCTTCATCCCTATTTTCACCATGTAGGTGAGTCTAAGCCTATGAGCTAGTGCCAAGGGCATGAGACTAATGCTTGCACCTAGGTCTGCAAGTCCTTGTCTTACTTCATTATCTCTGACATTAAAAGGAATGTTAAATGCCCCATGGTCCTTCTTCTTCGTAGGCATTTTCACATGTATAAAAGCACTAGACATCTTATCCAGTTGCACTTTCTCCACATGATATCCTCTTCTTCATTATCTATGAGATAATGATATGACATATTAATAATAGTTGCAAGTAAAATCACACATTAGTACTAAGAAATTAAATTATATATCACCTTATGGGACATGGTCGGAGGGATGGACAAATGTTTATTATCTAAATTTATTCGAAAAACAAGCATCAATGTGTTAATTGTTTTACCAGTGGAATAACACAAAGAAAATAGTTTGCCTTTCATAAAGTTGAACTTGAAAGATGATAAAGTTTAAGTAGTTACCATATATCGATTCATTATAATATCAAAATAAACAATTGCTCATAGATGTCATTTTTATATATGATATATCTATAACGGTAGTATCTAAGTTATCTAGGTAGAAGTATACTTTGTGAAAAATAAGTTAATCTAACATCTAAAAACATCATAATGTATTTGATATAGCATGAGAAGAGTTCTAAAAACTATCAAAATCCTTACTAATTGTGGTCTTTGATATTCAACCGATATACATCTTGGTAGATAACATGTAATATCTATGTGATATAATTTTCTCAAGATTTTAATTTATTTTATATAAATATTACACATATCATAGAGAGAATTTCTAAAGTAAATTAATTAATTATCACAAAATATCACGCTTAAGGTAATGTGCATCAATAATAGAAAAAGTTAGTAAAACAATTTCATAATTGAATGAAAAATATCAACTTAACTAGGTTTGAAATTTATATCATCAATTGTACGATTGAAACCATAATTCTATCTCTTAGCTTGACATTTTTTTTGCAAGCTTATGTAAGAGATTGACAAATGTAATCATACATACTATAGTACTTTAGGTTGAACAAAATTAGTTAAAGCTTTGAAATTCTTATAACGTTTCCTGGATCAATTCACATGCACAGTAGAAATTACAATCCAATGTTCAATATTTTATTCTCTTGAATCATATATGCTTATAATAGGCAAAATATAGATAAATTTAGATTGTGTAACTTATTTAATTTATTTTTGTATACGATACAATGGTTTAAAGTTGATGTAAACAAATAAATTAGGATTGGACAATCACATAATTAATATACGTTTTGATAGTGAGACACCATCCAGTGTCAAGAATAATAACAATAAGAAATTAGTTATAAAAATGTATATAGTCCATATTTTATGATATTTCTATGATATTTTGTTTTCATATAATATGCTATTAATTGGTTAAACTATTTGATTATTAATATTTTTCTTCAACAATATCAACAACCTTACAACCTATTTACCTTTATGTTAAGTAGATATAATTCTACCCTATTCATACGAACATGAAGGTCTATGAATAGTAACATGTTTTAGTTTGCATAAATATCTACAATCCACAATAATGTCCTTCAAACTTTAGATATTATAAAATTGGCTGTAATTCAATTCTTATAAAGTCTTTCTTTTTTAAAGGATTAATGGTTCTTCTTTTCTAAAATTTGTTCAGTATTATTGATGGAGGACATGTGAAACATGACCTAAAGCCTTAAGCCCAAAGACAATCTAATTCATGATAAGAAAACATAATCAAAGAATTGCTATGTGCAATGTATACTTTCCCATAAGACGAAATGAAGCACCATGAATATAAGTATTGTCAAGTATATTAAAACGCATGTATAGGGCTATCAAAATTAAGTAAGTGTTGGTTATTGTAACATCTCAACAACATACAATTTTCCTTGGAAGAAATAATGACTTGAGATGTAGGAAGGCCCATATGTTAATGAAATATAAAATACATAGATTGCAATATAGGAAAGAAGTTGCACTCAATGTGGCAAATAAACTATGACTAACCTTAAATGAAATTATTTTGATTGACTTGAGACATGATCAATGAAACCTGAAGGACGAATTTTTGCCTTGTCCTTCTTTACCGAATGATCCTTATGTAATACATCAACATTTCAAAATGTAATTGTTTCCATCAAATTCTTGAATTACAAACCTTATGGCCAACTAATTCTTAAATTTGGAATTTTAGCTTTTACACTTTACTATAAACTTGTTGACAGACTTCAAATTACGAACGGGTCTAATTCCTTATGTGATTTATGCTTCAGTATTGAACCTCTTTTAGAAGGTAATTTTGAGACTGATGAAACTGTATATCTTGATTTTCTTCATTATCACTAAGTTACTCGCAAATTTTATATGCATATCACTGGTTTATATGCATCCACGAACCAAATGTATATCTTGTTAAATTCGTAATCTTTATTTATGTGATTCATGGTGCACTTCAGTTTCAGATTAGATAAGAAATTCTATTCAGAAATAGAGGTATAAACTTGATAGTGTAGTTCATCTGAATCATTTTCTGTAACTTTTAACCTGAATGTTTTTTTTATATGTTACAGACTTGCCTAAAAGTTTAATACCATACGTTTTAGTACGTATATAGTGCGTTGAGATGGACATATTATTACTATGAAACCAGTGATCTGTATATCAAAGTTGCTCGAAAACCAGTTTCATTCAAGACAAAGAAAATGCAGAACTGTGTAAAACATATAGTGCAAGAGGTTCAATAACTGGTTTACTTACTATTCAAATCTATCCTTACCTTTCCGTTCCTGGTCATGGACGCTTCCTCTACATAAATGCGATCTCAAAGTCATTGTAGAATAACCATTAGCCTGTTCTTTATTATCTGAATCATGATTTACGAACTTGTCCTATTGGGTTCTCTGATGGAGTTCAAACAGAATAAGAATATCATAGCGGCTGCTCCCTTGAAAATCTGACAAGAGTATGACAAATCATAATTAGCTACGCTAACTTTTTAAAAGACTAACTGCAATTGATACATTATGATGTATATTTGAACAAGAATTTTTTTTGACATACAGTAACTCGATCCCATATCCTCTCTTACACATTGATTTAAAATTTCCATTCACCAGATTAAACCTTAGGCCCGTCACTATGGTACATATGATTGCATTTTCAGATTTAGAACGTTAATACTCATAGCATAATTGTTCTCTGGAGACAAAAAAATAGGCAAAAAAACTAAAATGGTACGTTTGCCAATTTTAATTCCCATAATAGCACGTTCTTGAACTTAATTCCCAAAATGACACATTTTGGAAGCAATGCATCCCGCTTCAGGACGTATTGGCCCCACACAGGGGTAATATGTCTCGGAGGGAGACACATTGCTCTGCGACACAGCAATACGTCTCGAAGAGGGATGCATTAGTCCCACCGGAGAGCAATGTGTTCCGGTCCGGGACGTATTGCCCCTGTGTGGGGCCAATGCGTCCTGAAGGGGGACACATTGCCCTTCGGTGGGACCAATGCGTCCCGTCCTGAGACGTCCCAACAGTTAGTTGGGGCAATTGCTCCTCCGACCGTTGCAACATAGCCGTTGCGGGCCGCAGTCGTTGCCACGTGAGGGCAATGTGTCCCCAACAGAGACGCATTGCTCTCCTATATAAAGGAGACGAGATCACCCCCCAAACCCACACCATTCATCAACTTCTTCTCTACTTCCATTGCTCTGGAGTTTCATGCTCGGATTTCTATTGCTTGGAGCTGATTTCGGGCAATCTTGGAGCGGATTCCGGGTGATCTTAGAGCTATAGTCTTCTTCTTTCGCTGTTTGGTTGGGATTATGGTTCTCTTCTTTCTCTTCTTTCTATTCTTGGGTATTGAGATCTCGCCATTTGAGGTAATTTTTCTACTATATTTTTTGATTCAAAAATTTATACCTAAAATTACTTTGCAATATTAAAAAAAATTGTATTGCTACTATTTAATTCCACATTACTAAAATAATGTTATAGAAAATGACACTTGAAGTTTAATTACTATTCAAAAAATTATTGTTCCAAATTCTAAAATTATTTTTTCAAATTCCAAAATTATTGTTCTAGAATGTTAATGTTATAGAAAAAATATTATTCCAAATTTATTTTCAAATTCAAAATTATTGTTCTAAAATTTTAACTACTCTTCTAAAAATGATGTCAATGTTCAAAAATATTAATTCATGTTAATTATTATTCTAAAGTTAAATTACTGTTATAAAATCTGAATTACTATTTTACAATTATAGGTACATGACATCTAGTTCACATTCACAAATTGTCAAGCTTCGATATAATGGTCAATTTCTCTCTGATGGGTCTTATTCTAGTCGATCTGTTAGACCCATAAATATTTCAGTTATCAATACCCTATCTGAACTAAAATCATATATCCATACAATACTTGACATCAATCTCAACCACTTCTCTATCAATATATCCTATCATTTCCTTAGAGAAGATCATATACTCATACAAGTTGTTGATGATGATGCATATAGAACCTTGTTCTCACTTTCTTCTGACGCCTATATTTATGCGTTTCTTGAAAAAATATCTTTCCACTAACAATCTAGTTTCATTAGTTTGTTGAATCAATTTGAATCCCAACCATGTAGTAGTAATGTAACTGCTGAATGAAATCAACTACCTGAATTCTCTCAAAATCATACTATTGAGAGTATTGGTGTTGAGGTTGAGGAGGGTGAACAAAATATTGAACAAGAAGTTGATGATAATAATGATCATGAAGGTGATAATGATAGTGATCAGGAAGGTGATAATAATAGTGATCATGATGATGAGTCATTAACTGAAATTGATGGTGAGCATGGACATCCATTCCCTAACTCTATTACAACATTGAGTTCGGTTCCATCTATATTTGATAAAGAATGGCCCCAACATGAACACATTGATACCAACTATGAAGTTTTTCAAGATGACCAATGTGTGGAAGATTTTCATCAAGAATTCCGTCTCAATTACAATCCTTCCAGTACTAAAATATATGAGGGTGCTATATTTGCATCCAAAGCTATAATGGTTGAGATGATCCAAAAATGGTCGGTACAAAAGAATGTCCAATATTATACACAACACTCAAATAATCCTCATCTTAAATTTTCTTGTATCCATGACCAACGATGTTCGTGGAGTTTGACCGCTTGTCAGTCCAAAAGAGCAGGTGGCATGTGGAAGGTAAAACGTCATAGTTTAAGCCAAAATTGTTAACTAACTATTCTGAATCAAGACCATCACCAAGTCACATGATCTTATATTGATCATATGATAATGCCAATTCTAGTATCAAGATTGGATAAGTCCACATGAGAAATTTGTGACAAGGTGAATGTGACAACACGTCTCGGGGAAACGAGATCAATGAATGTGGAAGTGATTAATTAGCAGCAGAATTATTGAAAATCACTAAAAATTAAAACTTTTCGTAAAGAGATCTACAAACGGTAAAACTCTTTCATAAGGAAACATGATAAGTTATTTACAAACTGATCCATCATTACATCTCTGTAAAAGCATATCTCGAGGATTACAAACATCAACTGCCCTGTTAACTGTATAAGGTGAGATACAAAAATCTCGAGGCCTTACGCTAAAATCTCAGATTTATATTAAACATCTACTGACTCCTAGGACCTGAGAGTACAGAGACGACACATAGGACATTCTATCTACAAGACTTGATAGACAGTGTTTCCACCTGAGGATCACTGCTGTCTCTGATGTTGCTGCTGCTGCTGTTGTTGTTGCTCACCCACTGATGGGTTCCTTCGTCCTCAGCGTGTACCGAAAAAGTCGAATCCCATGGGAGTGAGACAATTGAATAATTGTCTTAGCGAGAGTTATAACTCTCCGCCAGAAGCATTGTTATTGCAATAATGGAATAACATTGAGCAGTAGAACTATAAACATTCAATAGTAGGTAAAACATTGTATAAACTAAATAGAACAATATTTTATAAGAAATCATTTCAATTATAACTTGATTGAATGACAAGACATATATCAATAAGGAATATGAAGAACATGTATACTAGTTATTCAACTAGAGCACTATAAACAATGTATCATCAATCATTGTTTCTCGTAGTTCAACCTAAGCAATTATGCTATACGGCTGATTACATTTTTCAAACATATTTATGCCCTGAGGAGATGAGTTACACCTCTCATACTCCAACCGACCATTACAAAATTGCAATCAGTACCATACATAGGTCATCAGAAGAGCCAGATTCCTATGACCTCATCTTTCTCAGTCTGTGTGAGGAACAACATGCAGGACATCTTGTGTCTCTGCCATAATAGCTTTCCAGGGTATTCTGGCAACTTCGATATTAGAGTTACAGTGGCGTACTGTACTCTCTTCACCATCGAGGGATTTCTTGTTTATATCTCATCGATGCGTCATTATAAACATCATCGAGAGATTAGTGATACATCATCCTGACATAAACATATAATGAGGGATTGAGAAATTAAATGTACATCTCACATCAATTCCTACATTAGGACGTAAGGATATTCGCATCCATAACCCCCACATACTCAAAAGTATGCTTTCCAGGAGTTCCTTTAGGAAAACCTGTTTCACCATTATTTAACTTCTGACAATGATGGATCTATGGTCAGGGCTCTACATGATATCATTATACTTGATTATTTAAGTACATTATGGCATTCTTTTAGCATCAGGCATGTTTTCAACCATAAACTAATAAGACAATTTCTATAAAGAAAGAGTACTAATTGTATCAAGTTCATATCACATATTGTAACATTGGGATATCAATCCCTAAGCATCTCATCATTATGATTCAGGAATATGGCTGTTCAAACCCTTAGATCATCAAAACACTTGTTACCAAGTAACATATTACCATCAAGTCATTTATCAGCATGAACATGATTGTAGAAATGCAGATATTTCTCATGGCTCATACAGCCTATCAATCTCATATGTTACCTCTTACTAGGCAACATAACATGTCATTACTTTCAAAGCTTATAAAGTGCTTTCAATGAATATGGCATCATAACCCTTATCTGACTATGTTCACTTCTTTATAAAGATATGCATGATTAACACAATTGATAATATGCACATTACATCTATTTCAGCACAATATAAATTATTTCCAAGTCAAATATAGAACACCACGACCGTGCAACCAAGAACGGCCGTGCAAAGGGAAACCACCACAGCTGTGCTATCTTGCATGGTCGTGCTCCAGAAGATCACTACGACCGTGTCACATCACCACGGCTGGTTTCTAGGGTTAGGGTTTCCTATTCAATTCAATTAGGGTTATTTAACCCCGTTAGCTTAATAAGGCATAATGATTCCTTATTTCATAATTCAAATATAGAGTTTCATGCTTAAAAACATATCCCAAAATTAGGGTTTACTGTTCACATCATCACATTTCCCTAGATTAGGGTTTACTATTCACATTACATCACATTACCCTAGATTAGGGTTTACTATTCACATTACATCACATTACCCTAGATTAGGGTTTACTATTCATATTACATCACATTACCCTAGATTAGGGTTTTCTATTCACATTTATTAGGATTACTTCCATGAATGCCCTCAAATTAGGTTAAGATTCATTAACCATCATAATTAGGGCTTCCATGATCTCACTATGAAGTATCATACCCTAATTAGATATATTCATACATATTGGAAGTTTATTACTTGATTATAATTCATATAAGAAGTCCTCTCTCTCTTCTTTCCATAAGATGATGTTTGCATCACCTTTGATTAGGCTAAGTCAAATCAACCTTGACATCATGGGTTATGTCATACTATTGTGGTCATTAAGGCTCACTTGTTCAAGGAGTATTAGTCACTCTATCCCATTAATGGTACCTTTGTAATGATCACCATTGATAATAACATGCATTAATCAACTAATTATTTGGTCCCTAAATCACTTTAGGTATCCATAATGTTTAGGTTAATCAACCACTAAACCATCTTGACCACTAAGGCATCAAACGATCTTGACCTTTTTAGACCTCAAACGTTCTTGCACACTAAACCCCCAAACGGTCTTGGACAGACCTTGAAACCGTTTGGTGTTGAAAACCATTTGGTCTTGTTGACTTTTAAAACCATTTGGTAAAGTGCACACTCAAGACCGTTTGCCCAAGATGAGGTGAAGGCCGTTTGACCATAAAGATCGTTTGGTCTTGAAGACCGTTTGGTCAAGTTTGACTTTGAAACTACATGGACATAACCGATCATGAAACCGCATGAGATCAAACAGTTTGGGATCATTTGGTCCCAAATGGTCTTGCGACTGTTTGGTCCCAAATGGTCTTGAGACTGTTTGGACTCAAACGGTCTTGAGACCGTTTGGACCAAACCACCTCAAAACCGCATGGACCAAAAAGTGTCTCAACCACTTCAATTGAGTTAGGGTTTCCAAGGTTGAACCCCTCAATCAATCATGCACTTGGTAACCACTCATCAATTGAGTCAATTAGGTCAAACCTCACTGATTTGACACTCAATTGACCCTCAATTGATCATCAATTAGGGCTTGGATAAATTGGATTAGGGATTGGAATCGATTACTCTTCAACATGTTTCAACATGAGTCTAATTGATTTGAAACCATTGAACCATCATTCAATTTGGTCATTACTTGACCCCAAACGGTCTTGGGATCATTTGGATGAACTCCAAACAGTCTTGAGACCGTTGCCCAAGTCAACACCAAAAACTAACTCAACCAATTAGGGTTTGGCTCATTGGATTGATCACTAGGTCAACAATCAATTGTATTTCAATTTAGAACCTTTGGATCTTCAATCTCATAACCATAGTCAACCCTAGACCTCCAAACGGTCTTGGGTGACCCCCAAATGGTCTTGGGATCATTTGGATATCCTCCAAACAGTCTTGAGACCGTTTTCCCATTATTTTATCAAAACCCAAGTCATTCACTTAAGGTTTGAACCCTAGGTTTGGTCACCAAATCAGCAATCCATTATTCATCAACTTAATATCATTGGACCCTCAATTGGTCAACCCTACTTAACCCTAGACCTCCAAACGGTCTTGGGTGATCACCAAATGGTCTTGAGACCGTTTGGGTGATCCCCAAATGGTTTTGTAACCGTTTGGGCCACTCAACCCAAACTTCAACATAATTTAATTATTGAAATCAGCAATTAACCCGATTAGGGTTTTGATGATTGTTGGGCCTTCAATTGGTGATTCACTTTGAAATAATTGATGATTTTTGGTAGGTGATTAGTCTACATTATTCTCAACAGACCTACAAATGGTCAACACCTGGTCAACAGATCCAAATAGTCTTGGATCGTTTCTTCTATGCGGTCTTTGTGAAACTATTTGCATTCAAATGGTTTGAAACGGTTTGCTCCCAAACGGTTTGGGAAACCGTTTGAGCAAGGGTTGGAGACCGTTTTCTAAAGTAAGCTTTTGGATATATATAGGAATTAACGTCATCATCTTCTACCTCAAGAATAGGGGTTGTTCTTCACGGAAGTACTAGCAAGAACATTCAAAGGTGTCTAAAGAAGAAGTATAAGAAACGATTCTAGGAGAAGAGGATGTATTAAAAACACTTAAGGGTTAGAGTTATAAAACCCACCTCTAGGACTGATCCAGAGCTCCATGATTTGTAGCTTTAATGGTAGATGAAGCTCCAGTGGTATTCCAAGGTCTGCTCTTCAAGTTTTGTATGAAGGGGATGGCTAGAAAGAGGAATCATGTGAAGAAAACCAATAAAACAACCTTGTTTTAGGGTTTCCACCAAGAATTTGGGGTAGATGATGATCCATACTTACCAAACCAGATTGGTCATCCTTCCTCTTCTCCAGAGCTCCTTCTTGGTCAGCCAAAGAAAGAGGATAAGGAAATAACTAAGGGAAATGATCCCTTGGTTTGTTGAAAAGATACACTTATATATTTTTGGGTATGTTTCAAGGAAAGTGAAAATATTGTTATTTCTTTTATTTATTAAACATATCCACCAAGGCTTGCTCCATCCTTGGCCACGTCTCTTCCTCCTAATCACATGCAAAAACTCCTCACTTATCCAAGGTTAAAAAGGAAAAGAAACAATCATCTTACTAAGTTATATATATATTAAAGGGTTATTTGTTTAAATCTTGATTATTTTAATATCAAGATTATCTCTCCTCCTTGATCATTAAAATGAGGTGCCCCTCTCATTTTATTTGCTCCACTTGGTGCCAAGAAACATGAGAGATACTCTAGAGGATACATTTTACATGTTGGACCCTAGGTTTTGGGTAAATTGCACTTTACACCAAAACTAGGTTTTAAAGCACAAGGATTGCTCTACAAGCTATAACTTGGTGCTCAAGCTTGTGGAATCCATATCACCACATCATATTCATTCTTATGATGTCTCATCATAAGAGGAACATCTTAACATGTGCAATTTGCAAGTTAACCCCTCTACTTGGGTAAATCACACTTTAGTCCAAAATTAACAAAACAATGTTGCAACATTATTCAAAAAGGACTGAAATGGAAATATAAGTTCCTCAAAAGCTTTAATTACATTTCATAAGCTAACCAAAAGCATCTAATCACATATTTAAGCAAAACACCTAGGGTTAGTACATAACCTAGGTCAGGGATGTTACAAATTATCCACCCGTTACAAGGATTACGTCCCCGAAATCAACAAAAACATATTAAGAGAAAAGAGCATGGTATTTCCTTCTCATCTCTTCCTCTAGTTCCCACGTGGCTTCTTCAACACCACAATGATTCCATAGGACTTTCACAAGACTTATGTCTTTCTTTTTCAACTTCTTAATTCTTATGTCTTTCTTTTTCAACTTCTTAATTCTTCTGTCAAGGATCAACACAGGTCCTTCAACGTAAGATATATTGTTGTTCAATTCTACTTCCATAGGTTGTAGAACTGATTATGTATCAAGATGACATTTCCTAAGCATGGAAATGTGGAACACAGTGTGTAACTTTTGTAAATCTGGTGGTAACTCTAGCTTATAAGCTACTCTCCCAATCTGTTCAATGATTGGATAAGGCCCCATAAACCTAGGAGCTAGCTTTCCTTTCCTTCCAAATCTCAAAACTCCTTTCCAAGGTGAGACTTTGAGGTACACTCTGTCTCCAACCTGGAATTCTAAAGGTCTACGACGCTTATCAGCATAGGATTTCTGTCTATCCTATGCAGTTTTTAATTGTTGTTGTATTATTTTAATCTTCTCGGTGGTTTGTTGCAAAAGGTCAGGACCTAAAAGTTGATATTCACTAGTTTCATACCAACATAGGGGTGATCTACAATGTCTACCATACAAAGCTTCATAAGGTGCCATGTCAATGCTATGTTGGTAGCTGTTATTGTAGGCAAACTGTATCAAGCTTAGGTGTAGATCCCAACTCCATGTGAACTGAAGAACACATGCTCGAAGTAAGTCTTCTAAAGTCTGTATAGTCCTTTCTGACTGTCCATCAATCTGAGGATGAAAGGATGTACTAAACCTTAACTGTGTGCCTAAGGCTTTATGAAGTCACTCCTAAAAATGACTCATAAACTGGGGACCTCTGTCAGAAACAATAGTAACTGGGACCCCATACAGCCACACTATCTATCAACATATAACTGTGCCAGCTTCTCAGCAGAATAGGTTGTTTTGACAGGCAAGAAATGTGTTGTCTTTATCAACCTATCAACTATTACTCAGATGGAATCATGTCCTTTGGCTGTCCTGGGTAGACCAACCACAAAGTCCATTGTTACATGATCCCACTTCCACTGTGGTATGGGTAAGGGTTGCATTGTTCATGTAGGCTTCTGGTGTTCAGCTTTAACTTGTTGACACACATGATACTGCATAACGAACTCAACAACGTCCTTCTTCATTCCAGGCCACCAATACATATCTTTCAAGTTTTGATACATCTTGGTGCTTCCTGGATGCATAGCATACATTGAAGAATGAGCTTCTTCCAGGACTAACTTCCTCAAGTTATCCACATCAGGCACTATCATTCTATTATGATAATAGGCTACTTGATCATTAGAATCAGGGAAACCATCTCATTTCTCATTACCATACTCCGATCTAATCAGTTGAACTGCAACATCAACTTGTTGTGTCTCCTTGATCTGTTGTCTCAGAGTAGGTTATACGTGCATCTGGCCTAAATCACGCGTCCTAAAATTGGAGGCGGATTTGAGGTAGTCGAGCTTTTACATTTATAAACCCGAATCCTTCTAGGCCCCCGCAACTTTGTTTACAGGGTCGAAGTAGATATACGGGGTCGAACACAGGGACAAGGGGGGTAGTGTTGAAAACCCAGAATCGACACGCTACACTCCGGCAGGTATAAAGAGATGGTACATTCCCTAGGAGGGAATCATAAAGATGTCACGAACAAAACAAGAAAACTATCTCCAAGTGGAGTTACTAGAAAGATTCAAGGTTTTAAGCATTTAGCAGTTTTTAGGGGTTTTCATGCAACAGAAACATAAGGATATACCTGGAGCTAAGGCGAGGTACGAAGGATAGAACTGTGGTAAAACAAGCGGCGGTAGAACCAAACCTGTACCCCTCCTCTCGAAGCAGTTACCTCTAACAAGGCATCGGTTCCACTCTCGGGGTCACCGGACTCAAATTAGAGTGGAAAGGTTACTAAAGCAACTCCGTTCAGGGCACTCTCGTACTCCAGAACCTGACCAAACACTAGAGCCACAACACAACTCTCGAAGTTGTTGCGACAGGAAAACACGATTCGGTAGCTAAGCAAAACGCGATCCAAAACATGCAAGCTAGAGTTCAGATATCAAACATAGCAGTCATCCAACATATTGCACCAAGCACAGAGCAGCAAGTAAGCAAGCTTTTCTATTTCTATAAGCATTAAAGGTCTTAATTATAATGCATGAGTAAAGAATTAAATAACAGAATTAAAGATATGTGTCGCCTCCTGGATGTAGAAGGACGACAAGCTACAGTAACCATCCTGCCTGATATCGGACAGAGGCCTAGCCCGAAACAGCCGTGTCGGGCGACACTCTCTCTCAAGCGGCACACCGTGACCGGCGACTGCATCGCTCAAGACCTGGCCGATACGCTTAGGTCGGGCGGCACACCCTCTCGGGCGACATGCCTGACGGGCGGAGCGTATCGGGTTCGTTATCGTATCGAGCATGGGGCTGCGTATCCTACTGCCAGGCACTGGTGTCGGGCACTCGTGTTGCGTATCTACATTGGCCGATATTGGCTCCCATTGTCGCCTGATACAGTCCTAGGTGAACCAATCCCCTCCCTCTCGGGATGAGGAAGAGCTCACCTAGTGTCGCCCGGTACGAACACTGGAGCACGATACGCCTACTCTTGCAGCCTCCTCTGAAGATCACTCGACTATCCGAAACCTGAAGTGACCAAGCTTGTCCGAACTTGTCTAAGCTGTCTTTTCGGCTCCCTGTAGCTGCTATTTATAGGCAGCTGGTCGGGAGAAGATATGGTGCTCGAAGCGCCACGTGCCCTCCTTTCCACCGTTCAGTTGGTGGTCGGCTGATGCGGGTATCGCCCGGTACAAGGAGGTCGGCTGTCGGTCGTCGTGGCGAGAGGCGCCTACCGGTGGGTAACCGATATTGCACAGAACATGGAGTAGTTGCGGCGTGCTCGGCTCCCTGTCGGGTAAAGAGGCGTGTCGTCCATCGGTGCCCTCTCGCGCGGCATCCTTGCATCGCACTTCGTCGTATCGCGTAGCCCTGCCGGGCAGCGTGCGTATCCGGCGTCTGGGGGGCCGAAACAGACTTGGACTTATTTGCGAGCCGAAACGGACTTATTGGTGCTAAAAGGGCCAAAATAGGAGGAAACTCTGCAAAAGATAGATATATTAGACTGAGAGCATTGCTTGGCTAATTATTGTGAAAATGCATAAAAAAAGAGAGGAAAATGCAAGAAAAGGGCAGTTTTGATAACAGAAAAACAGTCTAAAACATCACAAAAATTGGTGTTATCAACTCCCCCAAACATAGTTTTTTGATTGTCCTCAATCAATATTTAATCTTTATTTTGTGATGCTTCTTCTTGCTTAGGAAGGCTTCTTGTTCAAAAACTGAGACAAAGATCGTAATGCCTTAAGGATAATGTTGTCTCAAAACGAACGAAAGATTTTGTTTTTCCCGCCTTATTGCTTAAGTAAGATTATTCTCTACAGCTTTGGCGAGACTTTGTTGTATGATTCTGAAGTTAGCTTACACACCAAACATCTTTATTTTCGAGGCAGAAAGTTGTGTGTAGGGTAGGCTAAGGCTTTTTGGGTTTTCTTCTTGTTTCCCATCGGTCGATCCAGGTAAGGGTCCGTTAACGGGCAAGTGGTCCCTGCAGTCCAAGCCAGTTGGCTTTAGAGCAGTGATTTCACATCCTATGTACCACTGCCCCAGATCTACCATGCTTAAAGATGGATACTTTTAGAAAACAAGTGTGTGTATATTTTTTTTTCTTTTATTGGGCACAACTCTCATGCTTTTATTCACGCTCATAAGGCTTCTCTCTTTTTTGGGATTTTTGTTGGGTAAGGGAACAAAGAAATTCTTGCTGTTTGGGCAGCTTTTTTCCTTCTCCATACTCGTCTCTTAGCTGTTTGCGAGATTATTATATTTTTGAAAATTTTAACATGAAAAAACATAATCTTCTATTTGTTTGAAGCATCATTATCAAAAAGATATAACAAAACTTGCGTCACATTTAGCACAAAGAAAATAAACTTGGCAAGCAGTTGCATCAGGGTTTTTACTAATATAGCGACTTCGTACATATGCATAGGAACAAGATAAGCAAAAATTGTATATGAGCAAGGCATTTTACACGAGCATGGGTACATATATGTGATATAGAAGAACAAAATGGCACAAAAGAATTTTTATACCTCCTTCACTGGTACATGGGTACCCCCCCCCCCAAAACTTATCCAATACTCTGTCCCAGAGTAGTGAAGAAGACAGTGAGTTCATGTTAGTCCAGTGAAGGTTATTTAGCGGATTCACTTGTGCCTTGTAGAAGCTGCAATATGCTTCTTTGCTGCCGCCTCCTTCTTTCTCATTTGGAAACAGCTTCAACAAGTGCGTACACTTGTGGCTGCTTCCTCCTTATTAAATAGGAGGAACCGGGATGCCCAGGTTCCATCTGGAGGTCGCCGGCGAATCACTTCCCCAGCTCAGCCTCCATTTTATTTCCCAGCTCAGCCGGAACACGCGCAATAGCTCACGGTAGACAGAGAGCTCTTGTGATGTCTCGGCAGTCGCTGGGGCTGTACTCGTGCTGTCTCTGTAGATGGTCCCAGGCCACTACAGAAGACAGACTATGATAAGGAATTACCCCTCTTCGGGGTGCTGACATTTCTGACCGACAGTTGTTGCTCCAGCTGCGTCATCCATTCTGCCTGTTATCAAGTTCATTAACCATTATAAATCGTTAGATAGAAAAAGTTAAAGAAGCTCGATAATGCTAGACTTATTTCAAAATCCGGGTATCGTCCGTCAAAAGAAAGCATAAGTCGATAGAAGATTGGGTGATACGAGGGGGCTGCATGGCACAACATACCTCCGGATACGGGTATATCGGGCGATAAGGTCGCCAGAGAGCAACTGCCTGACAGGACGTCACAAAAGAAAAATGTGTCGCCCAATATGGCGTATCGGGCAAACACTGTTGGTTGTTATGTCGTGCATAACCGTGCCAGGCGATACAAAATTCGACAAGGCTCGTAATCCCGATAGGCAGCGCGCGATAGGAAAAACTCGTGTCGGGCGACAAGCCTGTCAGGGGATAGCTTGCCGAGCGATAAGCGTGCCGGGCGATAAGCGTGTCGGGCGATACCTTTGCTCATAGGAGCCATCGTCCGATACCACGGTGAAGGCAACTGGCCGACACGGGAGCAAAAGGGCGGACTACTTCATGCGTTACAGGTGGCTAAAATGAGTAAAGTGTGACAGCCTGACATGGTGGAACCTCGGTTCTTATTTATAGCCAGCTCGGCCGGGGGCGGGACGGACATCTCTGGGGCACACATCGGCCAACGGGTTAGGCGGTTCCCGAGACGATGGTCACATCAGTCTCATTAAGGGCATTTATTCTTATGCACGATAAGGTGCACGCTGCCCAGGAATACCAACCATTACGGCCGTTGCGATGCCCTAGAGACCAGAGCCCGGTATGGGCGGTCCTGCACGCCAGCTGAGCGGCTATTCGACATGGCTAAAACAGGCGGGAGAAAAGCTAATGCTAGATGAAGGAAAAACATCATTGGTTTAGGGTTAAGCCCTCCACCTCAGAAAATACTACGGCGGTGGCCCATAAAACAGGAGAGTCAGTGTGCTCGGCGTGTGCACCGACTCGGCCTTATTACATGCCATAATGTTTGTTTTAGAAAAGAATAGGAAAAAATGCATCCTACTCTATGAAAGAAAGAAAAACTCGGGTTGCCTCCCGAGGAGCGCTGAAGTTTGCGTCGCCAACTCGACCGGTGTGGGATCATCTTGTTCAACCTTTGACTGTGCCCATATCTTGCAGGTCGATCTCTGCTCTCCTTACAAAGGCCTCATCCTCATAGAATCTTTTCACCCTGTGCCCATTCACTTGAAATACTTTGGTCGGATCATCCTTGTCGTAAAGCTCCATCATTCCGGATGGGTATATTTTTGACAGGTAAACGGTCCCAACCATCTCGTTTGCAACTTCCCAGGGAAAAGACGAATAGAGGACTTGAATAGAAAGACCTTATCCCCTTCGCTTACATCCTTTCTCCTGATATGGGCATCATGCCACAGCTTCGTCCTCTATTTGTAGATTTTTGCAATTTCATAGGAATTCATTCTCAGCTCTTCGAGCTCTTGAAGCTGCAAAAATCTCTTTTCTCCGGTTTTTTTGAGGTCCATATTTAGGAACTTGATTGCCCAGAGGGCCTTGTGTTCCAATTCTAACGATAGGTGGCAGGATTTTCCGTAGATGAGACGGTAGGGGTGGTTCCAATGGGTGTTTTGTAAGCTGTGCAGTAGGCCCAAAGTGCATCGTCAAGCTTCATGGACCAATCTTTCCTTGTTCGGTCTGACAGTTTTCTGTAAGATTTGCTTGATTTGTCTGTTGGAAACCTCTACCTGCCCTGACGTCTGGGGATGGTAGGGTGTAGCAATCTTGTGCTTCACTCTGTACTTGCGCAGGAGTACTTCAAACTGTCTTTCTCCAAAGTGCGATCCTCCATCGCTAATAACTGTGCGCGGGACGCCGAAGCGAGGGAAGATGGTCTTCTCGAAGAGCTTGATAACCGACTTGGCGTTGCAGGTTTGGGTGGCTACCACTTCCACCCACTTCGATACATAATCCACAACCACGAGTATGTACTGATACCCTCGAGATGGGTGAAACGGTCCCATATAGTCGATCCCCCATACGTGAAATATTTCAACTTCAATCCAGCTTGCCATTGGCATTTCATCCCTCCGCCCTATGTTCCCCATAAACTGGCACTCTTTGCAAGCCTTCAAAAACTGTGCAGCGTCCTTAAATAAGGAGGGGCAGTAGAAACCTGATTGTAGCACCTTTGTAGTTGTTCTTTTGCTGCCTAGGTGACCACCATAGGGGGAGGTGTGGCATTGCTTCAGAATGTCTGTGGTTTCTTCTTCTGGTATGCACCTCCTGTATAAGTTGTCAGCGCATCTTCTGAACAGGAGAGGATCATCCCAGTAGTAGTTTTTAACATCCACGAAAAGCTTCTTCTTCTGATTGTACGTTATGTCAAGGGGCAGTTCTCCACAAGCAAGATAATTGCAGATGTCTGCGAACCAGGGTAGGCTTCCCTCTTCTGCTTCGGCCAACATAAGGGCTTCATCGGCGTAGTCGTCATTGATAGGAGGCCCTCTCTCTTTCTCAGTCACGATACTTGATAGATGGTCTACGACCACATTCTCTGTGCCCTTCTTGTCGATAATTTTGTGGTCGAATTCTTGGAGCAGTAAGGCCCACCTCAACAGTCTGGGCTTTGTGTCTTTCTTTTGCATTAAGTATTTTATTGCCCCATGATCTGTGTATACCTTGACCCTTGCTCTGATGAGATACAACCAGAACTTATCAAACGCAAAGATGATCACGAGCATCTCCTTTTCAGTTGTTGTGTAGTTTACCTGGGCTTCGTCCAACGTGCGACTCGCGTAGCAGATCACATGGTGCTTCTTGTCTTTCTTTTGCCCCAGGACTACTCCAACCGCGTAGTCGCTTGCGTCGCACATCCGCTCAAAAGGTAAACCCCATTCTGGCGCTTGAAGGATAGGTGGTGATATTAAAGCATTTTTAAGGGCCTGAAAAGAACTTAGACAATCGTTAGAGAAAACAAATTCAACGTCTTTTACCAGAAGATTGGACAACAGTTTGGAAATCTTTGAGAAGTCCTTGATGAATCTTCGGTAATATCCCGCGTGCCCGAGGAAGCTTCGCACCCCCATCACGGATCTTGGTGGAGGAAGCTTGGATATTGCTTCAACCTTGCTTGCGTCCACTTCGATCCCACGCTTCCAGATCTTATGCCCGAGGACGATGCCCTCCCGCACCATGAAATGGCATTTTTCCCAGTTTAAAACTAGGTTGTTCTCCTCGCACCTTTGAAGAACCAACGTCAGATTCTTCAGACAGCTATCGAAGTCCTTCCCATAGACGGAAAAATCGTCCATGAAAACTTCTACGATGTCTTCTAAAAAATCCGAGAACATCGATATCATGCATCGCTGAAAGGTGGCGGGGGCGTTGCAGAGTCTGAAGGGCATCCTTCGGAAGTCATAAGTGTCGTAAAGGCAGGTGAACGTTGTTTTCTCTTGATCGTCGGGAAAGATGGGTACCTGGTAAAAACCAGAAAATCCATCAAGAAAACAAAAGAAATTGTGATGCGCTAACCTTTCGAGGACTTGGTCAATAAAAGGTAGCGGAAAATGATCCTTCTTTGTAGCCTGATTTAGCTTTCGGTAATTTATGCACATCTGCCAGCCGGTGACGGTCCTAACCGCCACCTCGTCACCCTTCTCACCATTAACCACCATCATCCCACCCTTTTTAGGCACTATGTGGATCGTACTTACCCAACTGCTGTCGCTGATTGGGTAAATGATCCCCGCATCCCTAAGCTTTATTACCTCTTTCTTGACGACCTCCTTGAGCATCGGGTTCAGTTTCCTCTGGGGTTGAACCAGAGGCTTGGCAGATTCATCCTAGTTGATGTGATGCATGCACAGGGCGGGGCTAAGGCCTTTGATATCATCTACTGCATATCCTATAGCCCTCCTGTGGAGCCTTAACTCCTCAAGGAGTTGGTCCAGCTGGTTGCTCGAAAGATCGGCGTTCACGATGACGGGGTTTCTCTGCTCTTCATCTAAGAACTCGTACTTCAGGCCTTCAGGCAACACTTTTAACTCTGGCTTCGGTTTGGGTACCTCCTCTCGAGGCTCACCTTCGAGGGAGGCATACCTTGCAGACTCCACCACCTCATCTTCTTCTTGCAAGCCTTCGTCAAAAAGGTTGAAAAGGTCGATATGCTTCGCGACCTCAGGGTCTTCAAGGTCGGGATCTTGACAGTTTATAGCCCTCAAAAGGGGGTCTACTGTCTGGATATCTTCCTCTACTTCCTCGTATAATTTATTGTAGCTGTCTACGAAACATGCTGATTTAGAGAGGGAAGGGCTTCTCATAATATCCTTCAACTTGAAGTCAATATGGTCGTTGCGGACCCTTAGGCTGATCATCCCCTCCGAAACATCAATTAGCGCTATCCTTGTCGCCAAGAAGGGGTGACCAAAGATGATCAGGCAACAAGGATCTTCAGCTGTGTCGATGACGACTATATCGCAATGGATGAAAAAGTCACCAACCCTGATCGGTACATCTTCGACAATGCTGACAGGTCTCTTGAAGGTGTGGTCTGCCAGTTGGATCCGCATGTTAGTCTGAACCATGTCGGTCAAACCTACCCTTTGTGCGAAACTTAGGGGCATGAGGCTTATGCTAGCCCCCAAGTCTGCTAGACCTTTACGCTCGACGTTGTCTCCGATGGCGAACGGGATTGTGAAAGCTCCGGGATCCCTTCTCTTATTTGGCGTGTCGGGCTTCAAGAAGGTGGAGGAGGCAGAAGCTAGATACACTGTATCTGTCCTTCCTCCCCTTCTCTTCTTTGTGATAAGGTCCTTGAGGAACTTGGCATAAATAGGCATCTCTTCCAATGCATCAATGAAGGGGACTTCAAGATGCAGTTTCCTGATCGAGTCCATGAACCTCTCATGACGCCTCTTCAGATTTTCCTTTATCAGCTTATACGGGAACGGCGGCCATGGGGTTTAAGAATTCCTCCCACTAGGTATCTCGTCTGAAGGCTTCCGTGCTGGCTGTTGAGCTTCTTCTTGTCCACCTTCGCCCTCTGCTGGAATGGTGCTCTCAGACCTCGGTTCAAGTTCTGGTTCGGCTTCAGTTGTGCGCTCCACTGTCTTCCCAGACCTTAGTACCACCATTCTGGCAGTTTCCGGGTAGGAGAGTGTCTTTCCCGCAGGGTTCTTCAGTAGTGCAGCAATCTGGGCCAATCGTTGATTGACTTCCCATTGGCGCATCTACAGACTCGTCATCTGGTGTTGCATGGAATTCTAAACTCCAGGGCCGGGAAGCGCACCCTGTACCAGTTTGCTGATAATGGTGTCCTGTCTTTTTATGTAGGCGGGAAGCTGACCAACCAAGCTGGGTTGGCTCACCCTCTCGCCTCGGCCCTGACATTCACCTTCAGGAAGAGACTTCTCAAAACGAGACATAGTATCAAAACTCGGTGGAGCAGTTTAGCTTTTAGGGTTCCTGCAAGAGCATATAAAATCAAGTTAGAAAATTGAATTATTTGGCTTAGGCAAAGAATAAATAGCAAGGAAAAAGAAAAAGAGTGCTATCAAACTCATTACTAAGCTTGAAGCACGGGAGTGTAGTTAGTGGATTCGGATTCATCTACAATACCGTTTTTGCCTTGTCCCCGGCAATGGCGCCAAAAAGTTGACCGACCTAAATCGCGCGTCCTAAAATTGGAGGCGGATTTGAGGTAGTCGAGCTTTTACATTTATAAACCCGAATCCTTCTAGGCCCCCACAACTTTGTTTACGGGGTCGAAGTAGATATATGGGGTCGAACACAGGGACAAGGGGGGTAGTGTTGAAAACCCAGAATTGACACGCTACACTCCGGCAGGTATAAATAGATGGTACATTCCCTAGGAGGGAATCATAAAGATGTCAGAAACAAAACAAGAAAACTATCTCCAAGTGGAGTTACTAGAAAGATTCAAGGTTTTAAGCATTTAGCAGATTTTAGGGGTTTTCATGCAACAGAAATAGAAGGATATACCTGGAGCTAAGGTGAGGTATGAAGGATAGAACTGCGGTAAAACAAGCGGCGGTAGAACCAAACTTGTACCCCTCCTCTCGAAGCAGGTACCTCTAACAAGGCATCGGTTCCACTCTCGGGGTCACCAGACTCAAATTAGAGTGGAAAGGTTACTAAAGCAACTCCGTTCCCGGCACTCTTGTACTCCAGAACCGGACCAAACACTAGAGCCACAACACAACTCTCGAAGTTGTTGCGACGGGAAAACACGATTTGGTAGCTAAGCGAAACGCGATCCAAAACATGCAAGCTAGAGTTCAGATATCAAACATAGCAGTCATCCAACATATTGCACCAAGCATAGAGCAGCAAGTAAGCTAGCTTTTCTATTTCTATAAGCATTAAAGGTCTTAATTACAATGCATGAGTAAAGAATTAAATAACAGAATTAAAGATATGTGTCGCCTCCTGGATGTAGAAGGACGACAAGCTACAGTAACCATCCCACCCGATATCAGACAGAGGCCTAGCCCGATACAGCCGTGTCGGGTGGCACGCTCTCTCAAGCAGCACACCGTGACCGGCAACTGCATCGCTCAAGGACCTGGCCGATACGCTCAGGTCGGGCGGCACACCCTCTCGGGCGACATGCCTGACGGGCGGAGCGTATCGGGTTCGTTATCGTATCGAGCATGGGGCTGCGTATCCTACTGCCAGGCACTGGTGTCGGGCACTCGTGTCGCGTATCTACATTGGCCGATATCGGCTCCCAGTGTCGCCCGGTACAGTCCTAGGCGAACCAATCCCCTCCCTCTCGGGATGAGGAAGAGCTCACCTAGTGTCGCCCGGTACGAACACTGGAGCACGATACGCCTACTCTCGCAGCCTCCTCCAAAGATCACTCGACTATCTGAAACATGAAGTGACCAAGCTTGTCCGAACTTGTCTAAGTTGTCTTTTCAGCTCCCTACAACTGCTATGTATAGGAAGCTGGTCGGGATAAGATATGGTGCTCGAAGCGCCACGTGCCCTCCTTTCCGCCGTTTAGTTGGTGGTCGGCTGACGCGGGTATCGCCCGGTGCAAGGAGGTCGGCTGTCGGGCATCGTGGCGAGAGGCGCCTGCCGGTGGGTAACTGATATCGCACAGCACATGGAGTAGTTGCGGCGTGCTCGGCTCCCTGTCGGGTAAAGAGGCGTGTCGTCCATCGGTGCCCTCTCGCGCGGCATCCTTGCGTCGCGCTTCGTGTATCGCACAGCCCTGCCGGGCAGCGTGCGTATCGGGCGTCTGGGGGGCCGAAACATACTTGGACTTATTTGTGGGCCGAAACGGCCTTATTGGTGCTAAAAGGGCCAAAATAGGAGGAAACTCTGCAAAAGATAGAAATATTGGACTGAGAGCATTGCTTGGCTAATTATTGCGAAAATGCATAAAAAAAGAGAGGAAAATGCAAGAAAAGGGCAGTTTTGATAACAGAAAAATAGTCTAAAACATCACAAAAATTGGTGTTATCAGCATCTCAGCTAACAACCTGGCTAATAATGATACTTTTAACTGTACATTGTCTTGCCTTAAGGAGATAAGAATATCTCTCCTTGAGCATACTAAAGAATTCAGCTATGCTTTATCTAGGGTTGATGTTGCTGATTTCCTACTCAAAGCATCAGCGACTACATTGGCCTTCCCTGGATGGTAATCAATTGTACAATTGTAGTCCTTGATTAACTCCATCCAGCAGTGTTGCCTCATGTTAAGCTCATGCTGAGAAAAGATATACTTAAGGTTCTTATGGTATGTGAAAATCTGGAATGTCTCTCCATAAAGATAATGTCTCCAGATCTTCAAGGCATGATCTACAACAGCTAGTTCTAGGTCGTGTGTCAGATAATTCTCCTCGTGTTTCTTAAGTTGTCGAGAAGCAAAAGAAATCACTTGTTTATCTTACATCAACACACACCCTAGTCCATTCTTAGAGGCATCACAGAAAACTACATATCCTTTTCCTTGTTCAGGTAACACCAGCACAGGTGCACTTGTCAACCTCTCCTTCAACAACTAAAATGATTGTTGACACTTTTCACTCCAGGTAAAAGGAACATCCTTCTTGGCCAACTTAGTCAAGGATAAAGCTATAGAACTGAAGTTCTTAATGAACCTCCGATAATAGCCTGCCAACCTTAAGAAACTTCGAATCTCTGTCGGCGTCTTCAGCTGTTCCCATAGCAGAACAAATTCTACCTTTTTAGGGTCAACACGAATACTTGTAGCAGATATTACGTGTCCAAGGAAAGATACTTCTTGTAACCAAAACTCACACTTGCTAAACTTAGCATATAACATGTGTTCTCTTAGCAAAGTTAGAGTCTAATGAAGATGATGCTCATGCTGATGAGCATCTTTACTATAGATCAAGATGTCATCTATGAAGATAAAAACACACTGATCGAGAAAAGGTCGGAAGATTCTATTCATGAGTTCCATAAATGCATCTGGTGCATTAGTTAGTCCAAATGACAAAACTGTGAACTCATAGTGACCATACCTTATCCTAAAGGCAGACTTTGGTATGTCACCATCCTTAATGCGTAGTTGGTGATATCCTGACCTCAAATCCATCTTTGAAAAGACGGTTGCACCATGCAACTGGTCAAAGAGATCATCAATCCTCGGCAGAGGATACTTATTCTTTATCGTTACTTTATTTAATTGTTTGTAATCAATGCACAACCGCATTGATCCATCTTTCTTTTTAACAAAAAGGATCCGAGCACTCCAAGGCGAAGTACTCGGTCGGATAAAACCCTTCTCAAGCAACTCCTGCAGTTGTTTCTTAAGTTCTGCCATCTCAGCAGGCGCCATCCTATACGGTGTTTGTGTTATAGGTTGCGTATCTGGGATTAGATTAATCTCAAAATCAATCTCTCGTGGCGGTGGTACACCTGGAAGTTCTTTAGGAAATACATCTTCAAATTCCCTGACTACAGGAACTTCAGTAGGGTTAGGACTATCCATGGTAGTATCTACCACATGGGCCAAGAATGCATAACATCCTTGCCTCATCAGCTTCTCAGCAACCATAGCTGACACAAGACAGGTGGGTAGAATCTTTCTTTCTCCTTGAAAGATCCATGTGTCACTATCATAAGTGAACACAGCTTGCTTGGACTCACAATCCAAAACAACCTTATACCTTTCTAAGATATCCATCCCAAGGATTACATCGAATCCATGCATCTCAAGTGGTATAAGATCCACTTGAATGTGATGTTCAGAAAAGAAGAGGATGTAGGGAGAACATACCTCCTGCAACACAGCAGATCCCATCAAGGGAGTTTCTAGCAACAAACTATCTGCTCTATAACCTATAGTCAAGTTACAGTCAAGAATCACTCTTCGAGTGATAAAGGAGTGCATAGCACCCGGATCAATTAAAACGGATACAACGCAAGATGTAGACGTATCATAATATAAAAATTCCATATGACCTGCCACAACCTGAGGGTTGATCACTGCATTAGGTGGATTCATCGCATAGAATCTTGTCATTTCTTATGGTTGATTTGGTGCTCGATGACTAGGTACTGATGATCCAGCTTGGGATGCTTGTCCATGACCTCTAGCGTTACCTAGAAACTATCACCTTTGAGATCCTTGCTGACTCTACCTTTGAGGTTGAGTCATACTCACTTCTCTAGCTCTGTAGTCCTTAATCAAATGTCCCATCTTCCCACATATGTAACACTTATGTTCAGTCTTTGTGGTCTGGGTGGTCCTGTAACTGACATGGATGCTAAGCTACAAGCTCCTTCTAAAGGTAAGATTTGTCATCTACCCCTATTCGATGTCCACTGTGTCTGGGTATTGAATCTAGGTGGTGGTGTAGGTACAGAAAACCTCGGTTTCTTGAAACCTTTAGATGAGGATCCTTGGAATGGGAATACATATTCTTGTTCTTAGTCTATCTCTTTTCCTCCACAGACCTTTCTACCCTTCTGACAAACTCCACAAAGCTAGCAAACCTTTCTCTATTTTCCAGAGCAGACACAGGAGTAGTCAACTCAGTGTTTAATCCTTTCTCAAAATGCCTAATCCTTTCTTTATCTGTGATCGCCATGTGCGGACAGAACTGCAACAGCTCCATGAATTAGCCTCGTATTCGCTAATGTTCATAGGTGCCTGTCTTAACCTCTCAAACTGAGAGATTTTCTCATCCAGAAACGTCTTAGGGAAATATTTGTTGATAAATTCCCATCGGAAAACTTCCCATGAAATCTCCACACCTGGCCTCTTTTGTTCTTCCATGGTCCACCAATGACCAACACTCCCCTTGAGAATATACACAACATGTTTAACCTTCTCGGCTTCTGGGATGTTCAAGATTCTAAAGGCCTTCTCTAGTTCAGTTAACCACAAGTCAGCATCTACTGGGTCAGCTGTTCCAGCATACTCTGTGGCTCCAACTCAGCAAAGTCATTCAAATGTCTTGCCGACTCCTTGTCCTTCAGGATGGGTAGGTGCCCTAGGTGCAGGTATAGGCATCCTATCAGTCATATGTGTCACGACAGTCATAAACTGCCCAAACATGGCTTGGACGGTTGGGTTCCCCATATGAGTTGGATTGAACCGGGGTGGTTCAGGCACAGGTTCTTCTCTTTCTAGGTTTCTTACACCTTCTCTGGGTGCAGTGACACTACTTTCTACAACATGTCCCTCATGTGGTCCAGACATCTTTAGTTTTTATCTTCTCCTCCTGATGAGCAGAAGACACTATCAGATATACTGGAAGACACTAGAACATACTCAACAACCTAAGTCCTATGTCTCTGTAGACTCAGCAAACCTAGAGCTTTGATACCACTAATCTTGTGACGACATGTCTTGGGGAAACGAGATCAACGAATATGGAAGCGATTAATTAGCAGCGGGATTATTGAAAATCACTAAAAATTAAAACTTTTCGTAAAGAGATCTACAAATGGTAAAACTCTTTCATAAGAAAACATGATAAGTTATTTACAAACTGATCCATCATTACATATATGTAAAAGCATATCTTGAGGATCACAAACATCAACTTCCCTATTAACTGTACAAGGCAAGATATAAAAGTCTCGAGGCCTTACGCCAAAATCTCATATTTATATTAAACATGTACTGACTCCTAGGACCTGAGAGTATAGAGACGACACATACGACATTCTATCTATAAGACTTGACAGGCAGTGTTTCCACCTGAGGATCACTATTGTCCCTGATGTTGCTGTTGCTGTTGTTGTTGTTGCTCACCCACTGATGGGTTCCTTTGTCCTCGGCATCTACCTAAAAAGTAGAATCCCATGGGGGTGAGACAATTGAATAATTGTCCCAACGAGAGTTATAACTCTCCGCCAGAAGCATTGTTATTGCAATAATGGAATAACATTGAGTAGTAGAACTATAAACATTCAACAGCAGGTAAAACATTGTATAAACTAAATAGAACAGTATTTTATAAGCAATCATTTCAATTATAACTTGATTGAATGACAAGACATATATAAATAATGAATATGAAGAACATGTATACTAGTTATTCAACTAGAGCACTATAAACAATGTATCATCAATCATTATTTCTCGTAGTTCAACCTAAGCAATTATGCTATATGGCTGATTACATTTTTCAAACATATTTATGCCCTGAGGAGATGAGTTACACCTCTCATACTCCAACCGACCATTACGAAATCGCAATCGGTACCATACATAGGTCATCAGAAGAGCCGGATTACTATGACCTCATCTTCCTCAGACAGTGTGAGGAACAACATGCAGGACATCTTGTGTCTCTGCCATAATAACTTTCCAGGCTATTCTGGAAACTTCACTAGTAGAGTTACAGTGGTGTACAGTACTCTCTTCGCCATCGAGGGATTTCTTATTTATCTCTCATCAATGCGGCATTATCAACATCATCGAGAGATTAGTGATACATCATCCCGACATAAACATATAATGAGGGATTGAGAGATTAAATGTACATCTCACATCAAGTCCTACATTAGGACGTAAGTATATTCACGTCCATAACCCCCACATACTCAAAAGTATGCTCTCCAGGAGTTCCTTTAGGAAAACCTATTTCACCATCATTTAACTTCTGACAATGATGGATCTATGGTCAGGGCTCTACATGATATCATTATACTTGATTATTTAAGTACATTATGGCATTCTTTTAGCATCAGGCATGTTTTCAACCATAAACTAATAAGACAATTGATATAAAGAAAGAGTACTAATTGTATCAAATTCATATCACATATTGTTAACATTGGGATAACAATCCCTAACCATCTCATCATTATGATTCAGGAATATGGGTGTTCAAACCCTTAGATCATCAAAACACTTGTTACCAAGTAACATATTGCCATCAAGTCATTTATCAGCATGAACATGATTGTAGAAATGCAGATATTTCTCATGGCGCATATAGCCTATCAATCTCATATGTTACCTCTTACTAGGAAACATAACATGTCATTACTTTCAAATCTTATAAAGTGCTTTCAATGAATATGGCATCATAACCCTTACCTAACTATGTTCACTTCTTTATAAAGACATGCATGATTAACACAATTGATAATATGCACATTACATCTATTTTAGTACAATATAAATTATTTCAAAGTCAAATATAAAACACCACAGCCGTGCAGCCAAGAACGGTCGTGCAAAGGGAAACCACCACGATCGTGTTATCTTGCACGTTCGTGCTACAGAAGATCACCATGACCATGTCACATCACCATGGCTGGTTTCTAGGGTTAGGGTTTCCTATTCAATTCAATTAGGGTTATTTAACCCCTTTAGCTTAATAGGGCATAATGATTCCTTATTTCATAATTCAAATATAGAGTTTCATGCTTAAAAACATATCCCAAAATTAGGGTTTACTGTTCACACCATCACATTTCCCTAGGTTAGGGTTTACTATTCACATTACATCACATTACCCTAGATTAGGGTTTACTATTTACATTACATCACATTACCCTAGATTAGGGTTTACTATTCACATTACATCACATTACCCAAGATTATGGTTTGCTATTCACATTTATTAGGATTACTTCCATGGATGCCCTAAAATTAGGTTAAGATTCATTAACCATCATAATTAGGGCTTCCATGATCTCACTATGAAGGATCATACCCTAATTAGATATATTCATACATATTGGAAGTTTATTACTTGATTATCATTCATATAAGAAGTCCTCTCTCTCTCTTCTTTCCATAAGATGATGTTTGCATCACCTTTGATTAGGCTAAGTCAAATCAGCCTTGACATCATGGGTTATGTCATACTATTGTGGTCATTAAGGCTCACTTGTTCAAGGAGTATTAGTCACTGTATCCCATCAAGGGTACCTTTGTAATGATCACCATTGATCATAACATGCATTAATCAACTAATTATTTGGTCCCTTAATCACTTTAGGTATCCATAAGGTTTAGGTTAAGCAACCACTAAACCATCTTGACCACTAAGGCATCAAACGATCTTGACCTTTTTAGACCTCAAACGGTCTTGCACACTAAACCTCCAAACGGTCTTGGACAGACCTTGAAACCGTTTGGTGTTGAAGAACGTTTGGTCTTGTTCACTTTTGAAACCGTTTGGTGAATTACACACTCAAGACCGTTTTCCCAAGATGAGGTGAAGATCATTCGGTCTTGAAGACCGTTTGGTCAAGTTTAACTTTGAAACCGCATGGACATAACCGATCTTGAAACCGGATGAAATCAAACGGTTTGGGATCGTTTGGTCCCAAATGGTCTTGAGACCGTTTGGACTCAAACAGTCTTGAGACCATTTGGACCCAGATGGTCTTCAGACCATTTGGTCCAAACCACCTCAAAACCGCATGGACCAATAAATGTCTCAACCACTTCAATTGAGTTAGGGTTTCCAAGGTTGAACCCTTCAATCGATCATGCACTTGTTAGCCACTCATCAATTGAGTCAATTAGGTCAACCCTCACTGATTTGACACTCAATTGTCTCTCAATTGATCATCAATTAGGGCTTGGATCAATTGGATTAGGGATTGGAATCGATTACTCTTCAACATGTTTCAACATGAGTCTAATTGATTTGAAACCATTGAACCATCATTCAATTTGGTCATGACCTAACCCCAAACGGTCTTGGGATCATTTGGATGACCTCCAAATGATCTTGAGACCATTTTCTCAAGTAAAAACCAAAAACTAACTCAACCAATTAGGGTTTGGCTCATTGGATTGATCACTAGGTCAACAATCAATTGTATTTCAATTTAGAACCTTTGGATCTTCAATCTCATAATCATAGGCAACCCTAGACCTCCAAACGTCTTGTGTGACCCCCAAACGGTCTTGAGACCCTTTGGGTGATCCCCAAATGGTTTTGAAACCATTTGGGCCACTCAACCCAAACTTCAACATAATTCAATTATTTAAATCAGCAATTAACCCGATTAGGGTTTTGATGATTGTTGGGCCTTCAATTGGTGATTCACTTGGAATTAATTGATGATTTTTGGTAGGTGATTAGTCTACATTATTCTCAACAGACCTCCAAATGGTCAACACCTGGTCAACGCATCCAAACGGTCATGGACCATTTGCTTCTATGCGATCTTTTTGAAACCGTTTGCATTCAAACAGTTTGAAACCGTTTGCTCCCAAACGGTTTGGGAAACCGTTTGAGCAAGGGTTGGAGACCGTTTGCTAAAGTAAGTTTTTGGATAAACATAGGAATTAATGTCATTTCTTTCCAAAATCCCATTTTTCACTTCGTTCAAAACCTTTCTTTTCAGTCGAGTGCATCTTCTACCTGAAGAACAGGGGCTGTTCTTCACGGAAGTACTAGCAAGAACATTCAAAGGTGTCTAAAGAAGAAGTATAAGCAACGATTCTAGGAGAAGATGATGCATTAACAAAACTTAAGGGTTAGAGTTATAAAAACCACCTCTAGGACTGATCCAGACCTCCAAGCTTCATAGCTTTAATGGTGGATGAATGTCTAGTGGTTGTCCAAGGTCCGTTCTTCAAATTTTGGATGAAGGGGATGGCTAGAAAGAGGAATCATGTGAAGAAAACCAATAAAACAACCTTGTTTTAGGGTTTCCACCAAGAATTTGGGGTAGATGATGATCCATACTTACCAAACCAGCTTGGTCATCCTTCCTCTGCTCCAGAGCTCCTTCTTGGTCGACCAAAGCAAGAGGATAAGGAAAGAACTAAGGGAAACGATCCCTTGCTTTGTTGAAAAGATACACTTATATATTTTTGGGTATTTTTCAAAGAAAGTGAAAAGATTGTTATTTCTTTTATTTCTTAAACATATCCACCAAGGCTTGCTCCATCCTTGGCCACATATCTTCCTCCTAATCACATGCAAAAACTCCTCCCTTATCCAAGGTTAAAAAGGAAAAGAAACCAATCATCTTACTAAGTTATATATATATTAAAGGGTTATTTGTTTAAATATTGATTATTTTAATATCAAGATTATCTCTCCTCCTTTATCATTCAAATGAGGCGCCCCTCTCATTTTCTTTGCTCCACTTGGTGGCAAGAAACATGAGAGATACTCTAGAGGATACATTTTACATGTTGGACCCTAGGTTTTGGGTAAATTGCACTTTACACCAAAACTAGGTTTTAAAGCACAAGGATTTCTCTACAAGCTATAACTTGGTGCTCAAGCTTGTGGAATACATATCACCACATCATATTCATTCTTATGATGTCTCATCATCAGAGGAACATCTTAACATGTGCAATTTGCGAGTTAACCACTCTATTTGGGTAAATCGCACTTTAGTCCAAAATTAACAAAACAATGTTGCAACATTATTCAAAAAGGACTGAAATGAAAATATAAGTTCCTCAAAAGCTTTAATTACATTTCATAAGATAACCACAAGCATCTAATCACATATTTAAGCAAAACACCTAGGGTTAGTAGATAACCCAGGTCAGGGATGTTACACTGAATGTTGAACTAAGGCTCCATATATCTTATAAGAAGGCATTTATAGCGAGGAGGAAGGTTGTCCGTAAAATATTTACATACTGGGAATCATCATATCATATTGTTTTGTCGTTCCTAATTTCTCTGTCACAATTTATTCCAAGAATTATATATTCCCACCTTGTGGATGATTATACCCTTCAAACTGAAAGCACTCATAGATTCAAGCGGGTGTTCTGGGCATTTAGTCCAGTTGTGAGGGGTTGGGCCTATTGCAGGCTTGTTCTTACTGCTAATGGCACATTTCTAATAGGAAAATATTTTGGCACACTTCTCGTTGCATGAAGCATAGATGCTGATAATGGTCTATTTTTAGTTGCTTTTGCTGTTGTTGAGGCAGAAAATAAGCACTCATGGGAGTGGTTCTTTGGTTCTCTACAAACATGCATTCCAATCATTCCATGTTGTACAAATCTGTGTATTATTTTTTATCGAATGAGTAGAATTTTTCTAGAACTTGGTTCACAATTTAACTGGGCTCAACATCATTATTTTCTTCGACATCTTCGTGAGAACTTCCATCAAAAGTTCAAGTCACAGGAGTTGAAGGAACTTTTGTGGAAGGTGGGATCCACAACTGATACACATGAATTTGATTGTCTAATGGCTGTTATAGAAATCATTGAACCAATAGCTAAGGAATATTTGATAGCCCAAAATCTAGTATAGTGGTCTCTCACATATGACAGAGGATACATGAATGGGTCATTGACTAGCAATCATGTTCAAGGGTTAAATGGAGTCTTAAAAGGTGTTAGAGGTTTACCAATATGGGCACTAGTTGTTTCCACATACTATCACTCTGTTACAATGTGGTTGGAGAGGCATAATCAAGCATATGGTCGTGCACAAAAGGGTTTTAAATGGCCCTTTAGGTTTCATGATAAGCTTTTAAATGTATCACACGATGTAGAAAAACTATCAGTAAACATCCACATTATCAATGATGAATGGCTTGTTGATGACATCGACAAACATCGATTTTAAGTCATAGTGCGTCCAAATGGTGCAAGTGAATGCAGTTGTAGTTTTCCACAACAATGGCATTTTCCATGTGCTCATGTTTGGGTAGCTGCAAGATCTATCAATTATGATACTGATGCACTTGTAAGCCCATATTACACAAATGAAGCTTATTTAAACGCATACAGAACTGAATTTTGTGGTATTCCCGACAAGAGGTATTGGCCTCATTTTGACTAAAGTAGAGGTATTTATCCCTTTTTACCCCCAAGAAAACAAAGGCACGTTGGAAAACCAAAGAAAGAAAGAAGGCCTTCAACTATGGATGTTGATCCAAATCAATATACATATCATTGTCATAAGTGTGCCATAAGGGGCCATAATAGACACACTTGTCCTAATGTAATATGATGTGTGGTCATGTAATGTTTGCTATTTCAATTTACTCAAGGCATGTAATGTTTACAATTTCAATTTGTTCAAGTCATGTAATGTTTGCAATTTTAATTTAATCAAGTCATGTAATATTTGCAATGTCAATTTAATCAAGTCATGTAATGTTATTTTTTATAGATGGCTCATCGAAGGACATGGACATTTCACATGTTTGTAGAGTTAATCCAAATAATAGTTACAAAGTGCCTACATGGAAAATGGCTCATCAAAATCTATTGGATGATGACTGGAATGACGTACTAGATTTCTTGTACAACAAATTAGGATTTATAGCGACAAAAGAACAAGAAAAAATTCATTGGCAATTTTTAAAGAAAATGTTTCACAAATTGTTATCATTTATCTTTATGATTTTTAATATATGCAATTGGTCTTTATTATTTGTACATACTTTATTTGAACAGGTGGAATCAGATGTGCAAATCTAAGTGGCTTTATAGCTTGCCCCTGCACAGATCAAAGATGACATCTATGGCATCCACAAGACTTACTTTGACCGTCTTCCCGACTACGCTCGCCCGTATGATCCCATACGCACTCATACCACAGCCCCTGAGCCCACTCCTACTCTTACTCCTGTGCTTACTACTGTTGAGCCCACTCCCACTCCCACTTCTCAGTTCATGGTATGGGGACCGACGGGGCCATACTTTTCAAGAGCTGGTTCATTTTCTTCATACATCACCCCACCTCCACCAGCATCCTACTATGGAGCAGGTCCTTCTTCTATTCCATACACTCCACTCCCACCACCAGTTATTCATGACAATTGACCACCATCCTATGTCACATACTCACCGACTCCATTTGATTTCTCAGGATGCACCCCACCCGATGCCCGTGATGAATCCCCCAGATTCATCATTACAGTCGCCATCTCTAAGGATTTTGTGCCTCATATTGACTGCTTTACCCTTGCTTTGGTATACTTTGAGTGTTTCCCTAGTTCCTTGCAAATAATGCTTAAATAGTTCTAATTACTAGTTTATTCGATGCTATTATCTCTTACACACTCTCCTTTCCCTCTGCAGATCACTCTCAACCATTCGATCGAGATCCAACGGTTCCTTTTCATCCAACCACTCGGTCTTGAGCCCATGCGGTCTCAAAACCGTTTGAGCCAATGTAGTCTCAAAACCGTTTGAGCCCATGCGGTCTCAAGACCGTTCGAGCCCATGCGGTCTCAAAACCGTTTGAAGAGACTCGGTCTGCCAGACCGTTTGGACAGTATCGGTATTCAATACCGAATGGAGGCTGGGCGTGCAGACTATTTACTGAACAAAACCGAATGGGCAGCAATGTCAAGACCGTTTGAAGGTCGCGTAGACCGTTTGCTCGTTTCCGCGTAGACCAAATGGTCGCATATGCAGCAAAACCGTTTGGAATATTGGCTGGACCCAAGACCGTTTGAATGACAAAACCATATGGGCAAAGCTAGAAGACCGTTTGCAATGAGTACTGAATGCTATCAAACCGTTTGACAATAAAACAATTTACAAAACTGAATGAGCTGGGCACATGCATAAATCGCATGGATTTGCTGCTGCATGAGGGTCGTGTGATTTTTTAACGAGAAGACCGAGAGAGCTGATCGTTTGCTAAGGAAGCTCACTCACACACAAATCATTTGCTGCTGCCATATGAAGTCCGTTTGCTAAGTAGCGGGATGGCAAATCAAAAAGATCATATGCATGCAAACCATGCAAACCGTGAGCAATGATCACGTGAATAATAGCAGCATGCAAAGCACAAAAGGGCCCGCATGAGAGCGTATGCGCTGGGAAAATGCTTGGAAAAGTTAAAGTGTCAAAACCGTTTGATGGGAGCAAAACCAAATGGTCACTTGCTGTAGCTGAAACCGCATGAGCAACCGCATGAAGAACGCATGCACATAGTCGTGACCAAGACCGCATGAGCAAAGACAGTAGCAACGACCATCCTGCGCCGAGACTATTTGCTTGCTTGAGCCGAAACCACATGAACATGTAGGCTACAGATCGCTCTTAAGATGGCATGATGGCCTTACCGCTGAGACCGTTTAGCAATCTATCTTGAGACCGTGAAGAGCGCATGCTCGTGAGGAATACTACTGCGAAGCGATACCGCATAAATAGTTGAGAAGTAAAATGCATGAGTCTATGTGACTTAGCAAGATGAATGGAGCATTGCATTGCGCCCACGTGAAGTTCCCAAGACCGGTTGCTGATTTGCCACGAAACCGCATGGCCAATTGCATGCAAGACCGCATGCGAGACCGCATGGGGCTGTTGCAAAGCAAGACCGCATGCGAGACCGTGCCAGACACCGTTTCAAACAAGTTACTCACGTGAAGATCAAAAGAAAATCAACTATTCACGTGAAGCATGAGCAACCAAGCAAGACCGCATGCACACTTGCGGAGCAAACCGCATGAAGCAACCAAACCACATGAAGCAACCAAACTGCATGAAGCAAACCGCATGGGACAAAAGGACACGCACAAGGTGTGACTCCATAGCCCAAGATATTTTGGCAAGCCTATAAATAGACGGGTAGAGGTATGGTCTTGGAAATCTATGTGACGACGGCCCAAGGCTGCCAGACTGAGACCAGTGCTGGGACGCCGCCAGACTGTCCGAACACAGTTTCTGACCAAATTTCACCCACAGCCCCAGGATCCCGGTCTGAGCACATATCTGGAAAGCTGCCAGACTGGGGACAGATCTAGAAGGTTGTTCCATCACCATCTCGCCTCTACCATCGTTCTACTATTGTTCTACCTTATTCTACCCGTGCAATCCCAGAGGTAGACACGACGATCGAGGCGGAGAGACAGGCGTCATCGACCACAACGGAGTAGTCCCGGAGACTACGACGATCTACACTGGGCTGTCACAGATCTACTCTTCTGCTCTGATGATGCTTTCTTTCTTTCTCTTCTCTTTCTTTGTTGCTCCCTCTATGAGGAGTGAGTAGTTCCATTCACTGGGATGCAGGGACTATCCCCGCTGCCTGTGTTTTGTAACTTGTACTAAAAAGATGTTAGCATTCTGATTCAATACTAAATCGTTTCATACATGCTTGAATGTTGGCCGCATTCTTGTATGCATCTATTGTCTTTCGTTGTGGTTTGTCTACGACCGCTCTTGAATACTCGAATACCGATTTAGTTTTGGTTTCTGGTGTGTGTATCCACCGCGCATCCGTTTCGGTATCTAGGAACACTTTCTAAGGAGTGGAGTAAACTCAACTCCATCGTTGTACTTTTGTACTATGAAATGGAATCAGTTGACGTACAAAAGTGCAACCTTGACAGGTCGAGGAACACACTCTGAGGAGAGAGTGGTGCAAAGTACTTGACCATTCGTTCGGGAATGACTGACGTTGCAATACTCTCACGTTTCTCATAGCTATATCCTCGAAAGAGGGATATTCTATTAGGATACTAATCAATTTGGTAATTATCGCTCGCTTGTTAGTTTTCCGATGCACGTTTCACGAGGTTGAGTAAGATTTTCTCTTCGGAGACTACATATCTTCACTGACACGTAGGTATGTACCGGATGAGAGTTACTCAACCTGTGAAGGATGTGTGCATTACTCTTGTCCTATAAGACATCAGTTTTGTACAACATCCATATATCTTTCTTAAAAGTCTCGCTATGTTTGGTACAAGTACAATTCATGGGTAGTGGTGGCGAATACTCGCATCACCCCAGTGATCCATCATCATTTATTAATCTTAGATTTTAATCATTAAACTAGTTTTTTTATTCTTGCCTTTACTATTGCATGTTTAGGTTAAATAACTCAAATCAAACTTCTGGTCTTAGATGATTAACTTAGATTGATACGAAACAAGGAAAAGACACTCAGATTCTTAACGTTGTCCTTTGGGTTCGATCCTAAATTTGTACTATGATAACGCTTCCACACTCTTGTGGGGTTGGAGCATTTATCTAGCACCAGTTGTAGGTAAACCTAGAGAGAACATCATCTCCCTAGGGTTTTTGGTGCATATTAGGACTTCCATTGGAAGAGTAATCTTTTGGTGTAAGTTCTAGCTCCATCAAAAAATGGCGCCGTTGTCGGGGACAACGGTATAAGAATCATCTTTTTCAAATTTTGTGTCGATTTAGGTTTCTTTAGGGTTTTTCATTTTCTTTTCAAAAACCTAAAAAGTGAAGGGCTTAATCTCACATATCTTCTTGTATTTGAAGTGGTTGGTCAAGCCTGATACACACTTTCCCTGATTTCAGGTACCAACTCTCTTCAAAATGAAGCAGTCGACACCACCAACCGTTAGATGTCAACTATGTGGCGACTATTCTCATGAATCAATTTACTGCCTCAATGACCCTCCTCTCTACGTGATGTCTCTGCATCAAGTATTCGTGAATCATATAGTTGGGAACCTCAAAGTGGCCTCTTCATACAACTATGGATATAACGCAAGTTATAATCCGTATCACCCTGGAGGCTACTACGAAAAACCTAACTATGGTGGATTTCAAGGTGTAGACTACAATGAAGGAGGGAACCTGGAAAACAATGCAACTCAATACAATGATGATGAGAGCTATTATCAATATCAACCCAAAGGGTGTAGTGAAGAGCCTTTTTATGAAGATCAACACACATTGATGGAAGAACTACGTGCTTTACAAACGTCGGTGGCTCAACAACTAGCTGATCAGACAACCGCGACTAAGAAGTTGATAGCCGATTTTGATCAACTTATGCAACTTGTCAATGCTCCTAAGGAACATGTAGAACAACCACCTATTTCAACTAAGCACATCCCTAGTCCACATGTTGAAATCAATTACGATGATGATTATGAAATTATGTGGGATATGCCTTCCAATGATCTCCAAGCATCAGTGCAAGGTAAGGAAGCATCTTCAGAGTTAATAATTGAACCCAAGGATGATTTTTTCATAACATTACAAGAGAAAGAATCATCTTTCGAGCCAAGGCCTGACTCGGAAAGTGATTCTCGCACTATGCCCTTAGGTGAAAGATTGAGTAACCAATATGAGGATTTTCTACAGTCAGGAGATCAATGGGGGATAAACTTCAATACCTACCCACTTTCTGACTTCATAGACTCAAATCCAACCATTGAAGAGCAATTGGCGATAATCGATTCCCTCAATGACAACATCTTTTCAATTTCAGCTGTCTCATCAATAAAATCCATAAAAGAAGGGTTAATGTCGCAAGGACTCTACACTCCTTCACAGTCAGACTCAGATGGATATGTGACCGATCCAGATAAAGATATGTATTTTATGCATGAGAATCAAATGTCACCAATTCTGGAACAAGACCTGAATTGTCCTTATGAAGAAATTTTTGATCATTCAACTAATCTAGGAACAGACTTCGAGGATAGGACTGATCAAGATCTTGATTCAGGAATGGACCATACCACTCTCACTGATGAAACAGAATCAAGGGAGGATAACAGGTATCAAGATGACAATCCTATGACCGTTCCTCTTCATGAGATGATGTTACCTGAGTTACCACCACCACAAGAAATCCAGACGGAGCCAGTCCTCGAACAAGAACATGATCTTTCTATTGAATCTCCTTCTAGTCACTTGAACGAGTTGAAAATGTACTATGAAGAGAAACATGAACCACCTCTTGATTTTGGAATGGATTACGATAATTTCATAGACTCTTGTAATGACAAAAAGGACCCGTGGGTGGATATCAAATCACAAACCCATCCACTTAGAGCAATTCACCCCTATGAAGAAGACCTTCCTAACATTCAAGAAACTAAGATGTGTCTTTTACCTGAGCCAGGTTTCAATCTTCCCATAGCAACTCCTCCTGAGCACTCAATAGAACCGGAGGAGTACTATGAAGAAGTACACGAACAACAATCTGACTCAGAAAAGGAGTACTTTAGTCCCAACATCGAAGAAACAGAGTCATCAGGAGATTCTAGCCTTCAAAACATTTCCTCATGGACTAATACCTCCCATGAAGAGACATCATTGGAAGCTCTACCACGGAATCCCATGATTTCCTCAACTGAGCAAGAGTTCGTCCCACCAGTCGAATCCTCTTCTAGTTACGTGGATGAATTAAGGGTATTCTATGAGGAAAATTCTGAACAAAATTTTGAAAAGAAGAATGACGCTCTTATCAATCTCAACATTGATAAAAATGAGGAAACTTCTCACAGTGACCCCTCTGATGAAGAAACGTCATCCTGGCTACCATATCCTATACAAGAAAAGACAGGTGACAAAATGAAGCCTGAACCGGATCCGCCACCTGATCCAGGACAGGAGGAAGTTCAAGTGGCTGACCCTCAATCAACTGCTCTAGATTTAAAAAAAAACAGTTTTTCTTTGAACTTCGAGGGCGAGCCACAACTGGAGGACACAAATAGGCATGACTTTGATTATTCACCTAGTCCCCCAGTTTTGACTGCATATATTCCACCTCCCCCGCTAATGAGGGAAGGCCTCTGGATTCTTCTGGACGGACAAAGAGGCGAACACAATATGTATCCAAATCATCCAGAAAACATGTTCGAGTTGCCACGACCACCCAGTCAACAAGTTGTTCAGGCCACTCCCTCACTTCTGACACCGACTATTGTGCGACATCTTTTCCGAACCTTCTTCCAACTACGAGGACCGCCTGGTTAACACTGCGCAACCTTTCCCCTCTATCTCAAACCTAGTATTTGTTCTGAAATGAGAAAACTCATAAGTTCGAGGTGGAGGGCGGGTGGTATGACTTCCATTCCACCCTCTACCTTTACTACTTTCCATTTTTCTATTATAAGTTCTTTTTCACATTTTTTTTCCGCTTTATCATTTTTCTTCTTAAAATAAAGCCTTTACCTAGACGACTTTTGCTTTTTGAATCTTTTTTCATCACCTCTTTTCATTGCAAATCCATGAGGAACAAATTCTTGAAACTAACCGATAAATGATTTTATCTCGTATAAGTCCATGAACCCAAATGTCATATCTTCCATAAAGATGATACACTTCAATAAGATTGAGATAGATCAAGCACATCACGCCTCTAACTGATTAATAGATTTGTTGTATGGATTTCTCATTTTATGTTTTATCATGTCACTTTTTGAGCAGAGTGTGATGGAGAAAAGAGACCCGTGACATGGAATCACTAAGCACACTGCATCATGATCCGAACTCTCTTCTACACTTTTTCCTTCATTTTTCATATCCCTCCGCTCACCAATCATGCCAAAGCTTTAAGTTCGGTGTGGTAAACCACACCTCTGCCGAACTCTAAGTTCAGTGTGGTAAACCACACATTTTTCTAGTGTAAACTAAAACTTTTCCGAACTCTAAATTCGGTGTGGTACACCACACCCCTCTTTCCACTACTGCTTCTTCCATACCCCTAAATACATAATAGGGGTGTATCATCTTCTTTTCTTGATTCAAATAGTATACAATGATGATTGTGCACATACCGAGGTTGGCAAAAAATCTACCCCGATTCCAAAAAGAGGCTTGGCAGCCCAAATATACAAAAATCCAAAAATACCCTTTCTCCCAAGCCAAGTGAGAATGAATAAAAGCCAGAGTGTGAATAAAAACATGAGAGTTGTGCCCTGAATAAGGATAACTGATAAAGGTCTTGCCCAACCGGTAAATTAGCTGCCCTCACAAAGGCAGATGTGTCGCGACCGGTAGTGAGACCCTAAGGATCAAAAAATGACCCCTTACCTCCTCCCGAAGAGGTAAAACAGCCAAAAGCCTTAAGCCAACCTATACACACCTCTAAGTTACCTTTAGAGAAAAAAAATTAGGAGTAAGGCTAAGTCAACCAGTATTGTGCACAAATATTCAATGTATCTTGATGAATCACCAATTATAGAGTCTTGAGTCAATTAGAGGAGAGACTCTTATCTCTTGACCATACCCCCATACTCTCTTTTTTCAACACCAGTGACAGATCATATGCATTTTGTTGATTCTGTGGGTCTTTTCAAAATCACATAAAACTTTTAAACATGACCGATACAACAGAGAGTGAGAAGGAAGTACTTCAGAAAAGTGAACTCAGAAATGAGGATATCATAAGATGTATTTCGTGATCTAAGGAAGCTTTAATGTTGTATCGATCTGAGCCATGAACAAAATTACGATATGACAATAGGATGAGGCAATCATGAGATGAACGATTTCATTGGTGAATGTTTTAAGTTTTCTGTTTCTCGGGAAGAGCAACGCTTAAGTTCGGTGTGGGGATGGATCCTCCAGACTCATCCTCAGTCACCAATTCAAAGGATTTTTGACGTTTTTCCCCTAATTTTGTTTCGCCTCATTTTCCTTTTTTCTTTTTTGTGAAAATTCTGACATTTACATGCTGATGAGGTAATTACGAGACGAACGAGCTTTTTGTCGACTGTCTTAAGCTTTTTCCATTCCTCGGGATGAATAATGCTTAAATTCGGTGTGGTGATGAATCCCCCAGATTCATCATTACAGTTGCCAACTCTAAGGATTTTGTGCCTCATATTGACTGCTTTACCATTGCTTTGGTATACTTTGAGTGTTTCCCTAGTTCCTTGCAAATAATGCTTAAATAGTTCTAATTACTAGTTTCTTTGATGCTATTATCTCTTACACATTCTCCTTTCCCTCTGCAGATCACTCTCAACCATCCGATCGAGATCCAACGGTTCCTTTTCATCCAACCACTCGGTCTTGAGCCCATGCGGTCTCAAAACCATTTGAGCCCATGCAGTCTCAAGACCGTTCGAGCCCATGCGGTCTCAAGACCGTTTGAAGAGACTCGGTCTGCCAGACCGTTTGGAAAGTATCGGTATTCAAGACCAAATGGAGGCTGGGCGTGCAAACTGTTTACTGAACAAAACCGAATGGGCAGCAATGTCAACACCGTTTGAAGGTCGCGTAGACTGTTTATTCATTTCTGCGTAGACCGAATGGTCGTGTATGCAACAAAACTGTTTGGAATATTGGCTGGGACCCAAGACCATTTGTATGAAAAAACCGTATGGGAAAAACTAGAAGACCGTTTGCAATGAGTACCGAATGCTATCAAACCGTTTGACAATCAAACGGTTTATAAAACCAATGAGCTGGGCACATGCATAAACCGCATGGATTTGCTTCTGCATGAGGGTCGTGTGTTTTTTTAACGAGAAGACCGAGAGAGCTGATCGTTTGCTAAGGAAGCTCACTCACACGCAAATCATTTGCTGCTGCCATATGAAGTCCGTTTGCTAAGTAGCGGGATGGCAAACCAAAAAGATCATATGCATGCAAACCATGCAAACCGTGAGCAATGATCACATGAATAATAGCAGCATGCAAAGCACAAAAGGGCCCGCATGAGACCGTTTGCGCTGGGAAAATGCTTGGAAAAGTTAAAGTGTCGAAACTGTTTGCTGGGAGCAAAACCAAATGGTCACTTGTTGTAGCTGAAACCGCATGAGCAACCGCATGAAGAACGCATGCACATAGCCGTGACCAAGACCGCATGAGCAAAGACAGCAGCAGCGACCATCCTGCGCCGAGATCGTGTGCTTGCTTGCGCCGAAACCGCATGAGCATGTAGGTTGCAGATCGTTCTTAAGACCGCATGATGGCCTTACCGCTGAGACCGTTTAGCAATCTATCTTGAGACCGTGAAGAGCACATGCTCGTGAGGAATACTACTGAGAAGCGAAACCACATGAATAGTTGAGAAGTAAAATGCATGAGTCCATGTGACTTAGCAAGATGAATGGAGCATTGCATTGCGCCCACCTGAAGTTGCCAAGACCGGTTGCTGATTTGCCATGAAACTGCATGGCCAATTGCATGCGAGACCGCATGGGGCTGTTGCAAAGAAAGACCGCATGCGAGACCGTGTTAGAGATCGTTTGAAACACGTTACTCACATGAAGATCGAAAGCAAACCAGCTATTCATGTGAAGCATGAGCAACCAAGCAAGACCGCATGCACACTTGCGGAGCAAACCGCATGAAGCAACCAAACCGCATGGGACAAAAGGACACGCACAAGGTGTGACTCCTTAGCCCAGGATATTTTGGCAAACCTATAAATAGAAGGGTAGAGGCATGGTCTTAGAAATGTATCTGACGACGGCCCAAGGCTGCCAGACTGAGACCAGTGTCGGGACGCCGCCAGACTGTCTGAACACAGTTTCTGACCAAATTTCACCCACAGCCCCAGAATCCCAGTCTGAGCACAGATCTGGAAAGCTGCCAGACTGGGGACAGATCTAGAAGGTTGTTCCATCACCATCTCACCTCTACCATCGTTCTACCATTGTTCTACCTCATTATACCCGTGCAATCCAAGAGGTAGACACGACGATCGAGGCAGAGAAATAGGCGTCATCGACCACAACATAGCAGTCCCGGAGACTAGGACGATCTACATCGGGCTGTCACAAATCTACTCTTCTGCTCCGACGATGCTTTCTTTCTTTCTCTTCTCTTTCTTTGTTGCTCCCTCTATGAGGAGCGAGTAGTTCCATTCACTAGGGTGCGGGGACTAGCCCCGCTACCCGTGTTTTGTAACTTGTACTAAAAAGATGTTATCATTCTGATTCAATACTAAATCGTTTCATACATGCTTGAATGTTGGTCGCATTCTTGTATGCATCTATTGTCTTTCGTTGTGGTTTGTCTACGACCGCTCTTGAAGACTCGAATACTGATTTAGTTTTAGTTTCTGGTGTGTGTATCCACCGCGCATCCGTTTCAATATCTAGGAACACTTTCTAAGGAGTGGAGTAAACTCACCTCCATCGTTGTACTTTTGTACTATGAAATGGAATCAGTTGACGTACAAAAGTGCAACCTTGACAGGTTGAGGAACACACTCTGAGGAGAGAGTGGTGCAAAGTACTTGACCATTCGTTTGGGAATGGCTTACGTTGCAACACTCTCACGTTTCTCATAGCTATATCCTCGAAAGAGGGATAATCTATTAGGATACTAATCAATTTGGTAATTATCGCTCGCTTGTTAGTTTTCCGATGCACGTTTCACGAGGTTGAGTAAGATTTTCTCTTCAGAGACTACATATCTTCACTGACACGTAGGTATGTATCAGATGAGAGTTACTCAACCCGTGAAGGATGTGTGCATTACTCTTGTGCTATATGACATCAGTTTTGTACAACATCAATGTATCTTGCTTACAAGTCTCGCTATGTTTGGTACAAGTACAACTCATATGTAGTGGTGGCGAATACCCGCATCACCCCAGTGATCCATCATCATTTGCTAATCTTAGATTTTAATCATTAAACTAGTTTTTTTGTTCTTGCATTTACTATTGCACGTTTAGGTTAAATAACTCAAATCAAACTTCTGGTCTTAGATGATTAATTTAGATTGATACGAAACAAGGAAAAGACACTCAGATTCTTAACGTTGTCCTTTGGGTTCGATCCTAAATCTGTACTATGATAAGGCTTCCACACTCTTGTGGGTTGGAGCATTTATCTAGCACCAGTTGTAGGTAAACCTAGAGAGAACATCATCTCCCTAGGGTTTTTTGTGCATATTAGGACTTCCATTGGAAGAGTAATCTTTTGGTGTAAGTTCTAGCTCCATCAGCCCCACATCCTAGTATTCAGAGACCCCTCACCCCACCTCCAGCTTTTCATTACTTCCCTAATCCTCATCTGTCTACTACTACGCAGTTGTCCCCCATTGAGGTATCTCCAGATGACTTCAGTACTCAGGAGCCAAATGTATTGCGAGGTGGGCGAGGACGTCCTGGGCGTGGAGGACGTGCTTAGATTTTCATAGTTTTGTACATGTTGTGTAGTGTTGTATATATGCTTTGTTCAGGCATTTATTTGGCTTGTATGTGGATCTATCATATTATGATATCATATTGGTTCATTTTGGATCTATCAGATTGTTCTATTGTGTATTGATTTCTCATCAAGTTGGTTCATATTTTAACCTTGTTTTTAATGATATCTCAATTTTTTAGATTAATTTCTTCTTATATAATCAATTACGAAGCAACTAGTGTTGGTTGCAATACCACTTCTATAATCCATATTTATGTTCACAGCTATTAAAATTAACAAATTTATAATAATTGACTATATTATAGATATTCAAATATAAGTAAAAGATTAGTAAATGTGCAAATATAATCAATGTTGTTAATATAAAAATAATATGCATTAAAGAATAATAATGAATGAAAAAAATTGTAAAACAGTAATATGTCCTGCATGGGGACGCATTGCTTCAATGCGTCGCAGCGCTGGACGCATTGGTCCCACTGGAGGGCAATGTGTCCCGCTTCAGGAATCATTGGGGTCAATTCGTCCTGGAGCGGGACACATTGTTCTACGGTGGGATCAATGTGTCTCGTTTCGAGACGCATTGCTCCGTCACAGAGCAATGCATCCTGATCCTGCACGCATTGGGGCCAATGCGTCCTAAATCGGGATGCATTGCTTTGCGACAAAGTAATGCGTTTCCGCACGGGACACATTGCTCCAAAATGTGCCATTTGAAGAATGTTCAAGAACGTGTTATTCTGAGAATTATAATGGCCAAACGTGACATTTTGGTTTTTTTACCAAAAAAATATGAGCACAGAAGTAATAATTCTGAAATGAACACCTCCAATCTGTTGTTTTGCACTCTTCAGGCCATTATATGGGATGAGTGTTTTTGGATCTGAAAATACGACTGGTGGTCCCCCTACGAAGAAGGTTGTTCGGTAGTTGAAATTAAACACGACAAGACTGCTGAGGAAGGAAATACCAACGTGGAATTGGACAATAAGCAAGAAGAATACACTATGTGATCCCAGCCTGGCCCCGCTATCACTCCAAAATACAAACTGAGGATCTGTTACTGACGGTGAAAGCATAGATGAGAGCAGGACGAACCACAACCTCCGTAGTCTGTACAAGAAGAAGCAATGAGCCCTTATGGATTGCCTGGCAAAAACGGAAATCATTCGTAAATGAAACCCATATGCATACTTTGTTTTGTTGGCTTTATAAAATTGAAGAAAGTACGGTTGGCAGCAAACTCCATACATGAACGTTATGCTAAGTGGAATTCATGGAATCTACAATCTCTGGAAAAATCATTCAAGATCCAATCGACATCCGATCTATATCTGCATTAGGTTGCAATGAGAAGTGGCAGTATATCAAAATATCTAAATCGCGGTAGAGGCCGGGGGACGTTCCCCAGGATCCCTGTCTATACATGTATAACGTTCGACGTCGAATCGTTGCCAAGAAGCTGCATTAAGCTTCGTCAGGTCGACGGCTTTTGCGAGGGTCAACATCATTGTTGTCTCTGCGGCCATATAGATGGGGAAAACGAGGGGTCGCTCTGACCAAATTGTGATAGCGATGATCTAGACGGATCGTGATCCACACGATCGAACTCGGCGCTCCCATGAAACTGGTGATCCGATTACTTTGATGGTTGTACACGCGCCACAAAACTTCCTTACGTTGATGAACTATTTGATGTCATGAATTAGGAATTTGCAGAGAGGGGAGACGATCGATGGGGAACAGTGATGAAACAAATTAACGCAAGAATCAGCAGGCATATTTCTCCAGGTTCTGTTTATGCTTATCCCTGATGTCAAATCACGGAAGGATTACAATAAGGGCTAAGATCATGCAAAAACATGAAGTCTATTAACGATGGAAACATGATGTAGTACGGGAACAAGAGACCAAGGCTTGGACGGAAATAAGAAGACGGAGACGAGTCTTAGCGTTTAGTAGAGTAAAATAGTAGATTTACTTATGTGTAAAGTAACACAAGTGATGTATTTTTTTAGATGTTGTTATGATGTAGTATAATATTATTTTGGTATGGTAATAGTCATCTCGATCAATTTGATAGTCTATATTTGATGTGATTACGTGTTGTTATAATATCATATAGGTGATGTTGCAATAATTTTTATGTAATACATGTATTGTTTTAGTATGATATATGTGATGTTGCAGCTGTGTTGAGATTTTTTTGGTGATATTTGTGTTCTACAGTTGATATTCTTTACTATAATAAAAGCAAAGAAAATTAATATTATAATTATTTAATATTAGATGACATCATTGGTAGTTCATTTTAGATAATGGAATTAGTAGGTAATTCCATCAGAAATTATATTTTTCTAAAAATCTTGTCTTTAAATTCAGTCTCCGGTTTGGTTCTAGATTTAAATTTTTTTACAGCATTTATTCCGTATTAAGAAGTACGAGTAAAATTTAGACTCGGGTTCGAATTTTATTTGACAGTAAACAATTCGGACAAATTTTTTGACTTGGTATCGACCCGAACCTAATTTTTTGACGCCCCTAGGCTCATCCATGCTGAATTTGATCCAACCTTCACCACGCACACTTAACTAACTTAATTTCCTTTGTTTTTGTTTTTGTTGTGGTTGTTATTTAGTTGTTTGCCTAATTAATTAATGCATCAACTATAATCTAGAACTAGGGTAGATTTTATATTACTTGAGTTGAGAGCACTAAATTTTATTAAGCTTTGTCATAACAAAATGGATGTGTTTTCCGTTTATACATGCAGGTTTGGGTTGTAAATTGCAATGGGCTTGGGCCGTAGTCCACAAGAACAAGAACTTTTTGAGCCTAGCTCCACATATTTTGGAATGGTCCGTGATTGTAGCCGTAATAGGCTTGGGCCCCAGTCAACTGGTACTAGAAATATATAAGCCTAACTTAGCATATATTTAAGTGGGATGATCGACGGTCTGCCGCACCCGTGTAAGTTTAACATTCAAAGATAGCTGCTTGTTAGTGAACGTTACCCATGAACCACTCCAAACATTGACAAAACGGTCATTCTGATGGTGGAAAACGAACCGCCAACGACCCTTCAAACTCGACAGATGCAATGCATCTAAAGTCAAGAATACAAAACAGAAGAAAAGAAGTACATGATAGTAGGTGTGCCACATAGCATGGCATACAGTGGCGAAGTCACATAGTGGCATAAGCAGTTACATGCCTCACCCAGGTTTTCTGATTGCATAATATATCAATATGGTGTGTCCAATGCTGAGAATATTGTGTAGTTTCCCTATTATGCACCCTTCTCTGATTCATATTTAACCTTCTATTGTAAATGGTACGAGTCATTAGAGCATTATAAGTAATGAAACTTTAACTCATGTTCAAAACTCACATACTGAGACATATTCCCCGTATTTTAGATAAAGAAAGTGACATCATAATTAGGGATCGAAATATACCTATAGAAGATATAACATAATCTCATATCGGTAATAAATTATTCTAGAAACTTTCATTAAGAAATTCCATCACATGCACCCCATATAACAAAAGTAACACAAATTACCGAAGTTTGCAATCGAGTAAAAGAACGAAGGTTTTACCAAAATGACAGCGAAAAAAAGATACCAATATATTAGGGTTTTCCTTCAAGAATTTCTCTTTTCTAGTTTTTATAGGGATTCTACAACTCTGAAGTGGTCCAATAGAGGTCCATGATCAAAGTGAATCCACATATATAAAGGTTTATAAATAATTGCACTCTTACATGTTTACGACTCACTCAAACCTCTAATTCTTCCATTAAAGGCCCACTTTGTCATCAAATCAAAGTTGAAGAGCCTCAAAATGCTCGCTTTGAACATCATCAAAATGCATAGAACCTCTTTGACACAAATCAACCTCAACATGTAGTCGAAGCTTCCCAAATACATATGCTTCAAACATAACTCAGCATGCAATGACCATATCCACACCAGCATAGACCAGAACAAACACAACAAGCTAGATTAATCCTAGTCTATTAGGCCCTAGAAGACATCAACTGCATAAAGCAGCCTAAGAATTTGACATGACATGCTAGGACCCACTCAATGTGGTCGAAGAGACCCAATTAAAGGTCAAATTGATTCCAATTGCATCAAATATACAAACGGTTAATGCAGTACACAAGGTATTTTTCATCTATGGAGTTTTCAAAATAATTTCTAACCAAATTTTGTTTTATATCTTAATCCCATCACGTCAAACATATGTGTGCATTATTATGTTGCATGATTCTAAATTTTTACATTAACCCAGATAATGCCATAGTTAATCACATAAATTATTAAATTAAATCAAGCATAGCTCGTGCAATGCAAAACCACGTTCAGGACTCACAATCCATTTTAAATAATACACTTTTATTATTAATCTAAATAGAGGTTCTACTTTTAACTAGAACATATTTTGATAATAATGAAAAAAGTAGTCCTAAACTAGGATTCTAGTTGTTAGATCTAAGATTGTATGTTGATTAAAGGGCAGTTCATCATGGTCTATGATATAAAACAATGGAAAACTAGTTGAAGGTCGTGGTTAATGACCCAACAATTAAACAATAGTCTAGTTTACTTTATTGTTCTATGACCTGACAAGTTTGGTTATAATAAAATAATAAAACATTTATCAAACGGATGGACCAGTTAGATTCATGGCACAAGAGTCAAATAATGTGAACAAGTGACAATAAGATGTAATTAAGTCTATAACCTTGAGTATGATGCAATGTAAATGACATGATTGTATGTTGTTTGGTCATGATCCACTAAAACCTTGACGAACCCAAATATGAATACCAAATGAAAATACTTGAGTGAAGATGATTACCTGGTTAAACGCCTTTGGATAAAGTAATGGTAAAATAGGAGGATCCCCTTCAAATTACAATAAATGGATATTATAAAAAATGATGAGTTGGGTCGCCTTGGATGTTGAATTGTATCTATTATGATTGTGGTTCTTAAATTTATTAAGGCATTGACTGAAGTCAAGGTTTAAGATTCACTGAATAAGAATGATTTCTCGACGATAATAGTGAAAATGTAATCATTTAATTTGGAGTTTAAATGGAGCTTCAAAATTTTTAGTTGATTGAATACTATTTTTAGATGAGTTGTTGATGAAAATGTGTGATTTTTTATGAAAACTTAAATCATAATTATAGTCAATCAAATGAAACATGGTTTTTTTTATGAAAGTGTGACTATAATTGAAATATGATGTGGAGTTTAATTATGAATGTTTAGACTAGTTCATAGCATTGAATAAGATTAAAATTTATTTGTCAACAACATCATATTATTATTTAATATACATTGTCGAATGATAGGTCAAATTCTTGATTATATATAAAAATAATGTAGGAGCATACTGGAAGCATTGACATTACACATACGGTTGGAATATATATATGGATCAATTTGATATGAAATTTGAAATTTCATTTTGACTTTATTGATTAAGTGATGTGATATATGTATCTAAATGAATAGTTTTTGTGGTTTCCAAGGAGAAGTGGCCATTTCTTCAGAGTTTTCATAAGTTACTTTATAGGTTTCTATGCATAATTAATTTAAGATTTCTAAAATTACCATTAATAATTAAGAATGTGTCCAGGGAAAATTGAAATATTACAGACTTGAATATGTTTTATTTTTCTACCATCTTACTTCAGTTTTTACCATCTTATGTATATTCAAGAAAATATTTTGGGAAATGGTCTTGAATTTTAGGGTCCTATTTGCAAATTGTCCATATGAATCTGTGAGTGTTTTGCAGTAGATACCATTGCATTTCTCCTTAATATTACATATTATTATTTCCATCCTCTTCCTAGAATCATATTGATGCATATAATCTTCAAACTTGACCTATCTTGCTCGACAAGCCATTTTACAAGGTTCGTTTCCACATAACAAGCCCTTCTGCAACTAAGTTGTAATGCGTCTACAACAAGATAGTATTATGTTTGTTGCAGATGGTGGGTTTTTATGGAGATTATCTTTGGTGATTTTGTTTTTCTTTTGATACAGATACATGTTTAGGAAGGTATACACTACATATTATTGTGTCATTTTTTTTCTTAAATTTTAAGGTAACTTTGAGGTTTTTGGTCTATGTAATTTTATTTTTAGTGATAAAGAAGATGAATAGATTTGCTATTTATTTTTTTCACCTAATAAAATTTTTTGAAGTTTCCAAGTAAATTTGAGATCATTTTTCCACAATGTAACCTCAGTTGAGAGTCTTGTGATGAGTGAAATTAATTACAGAATGAAGAGGGCATGTGAGGGACTTTTTTATCCAAGTGGTTGTTCCAGGTGGGGACCTTGGTGGGCCCTACAACAAGAACATGGTGGTGGTGTTCCATTTGGTGAGTATAAGGATGACAATGATTATGCATTCTGATAATTGGAGTGGAACAATCAACAACTTAATTCATGTAGGGGCATAGTAGATAGAAGGTGAGATTATTCCTATGAAGAAATCCATGAAGGAGTTGACCACTTGATAGATCACTACGACAATAAATACCTATGGTAAGAGGCTAAATTGTTTTAATTATTTTCAAGTTATTTGTTATTACTATCTTCAATATAATTGATAACATATTTGATTATTATTGAGCTGATATTTTGATTGTATTGAATATCCTAATAGGCCTAAATTATAGTATTTATCATAGTCATGTTCATACAACATCACATGTTACCAATTATCATTTTTGTAGGAAGTTTGAATCCATTGTATGATTTTACCATAGTTAAATGGGTTGGTTTCCAATTCCCCTACTCATGTTACCAAAAAAAACTTCTCATTCTTTTTCACCTTTCCTTCTCTTTGTCTTTCCCTTTCCCTTTCCCTTTCATTGACCACTTTTTCTCTAGCTACCAAACACTATCTTAGTATATCAACTAAGAGAAAGGATTGTGTTTTACAACATATTGAACTATTAAATTTAAGGATATATGCACTCCCAATACCAAAAACAATACATTTGAATGTAATGCATTAAGTGGGCATACTATTTCCATTGCCATTTAAATTTAAATTTTATTGCCTGAGAATATTGTGAGAGGGAGGGTTGACTGGGTTGCTCCAATGTGGCTTTTTTAGGGCTCCAACACTTTCCTAGAGGTGAAGGCCATGGAGGGGGTTTGACCATGTCCCTTCTCGTACCAGTTTGGCCCCATATCACTCTAAAAATGCGGTTGCTACCTACTTTCCTTTGGGATCAAATGACTTAATGCCCCTTTAAAACATAAGTTAATACATCTACTCCTTTCACCTAGATTCAGTATCTCCAAGTTCTACCCAACCATGCCATCCTGATAAAGAATAGAATAGGGTTTCACATTAATGAGCCAAGGGTGTGGTTTTATTATTCTTTAAGTGTTGCATTATTCAACCCAAATCCTTTACTAACAAAGAAAATATATTATATTGTAAATGTTTGGTACGCATACACTAAAAATTTGAATGTTGCATCACTTGGATGTGCCTTTACTGCAAGTCCCCTGGTCATAGGAGATTTGCTTTCCCCCTCTATAAAAATATTTCTCTCTTGGTTGTTCCTCCACCCACCTCCCACCACCATTTTCCTCTTCTACCTACACCATCACACCCTGCTCTCCCTGTCTAGGCCTCCAGGTTAAGTGACCTTATCAAAAAAAGGTCCTTGTTCACCTACTAAACACCCAAACCCCTTCATTGGATGATCTCATCCACACTATGATTATCTCTTCGGTTAGTAGTGATAGATAGAGTTCTATTGAAGGAATGATCTCAACCATTTGGCCACAAATACCCTCGTCTCCTTGATCACTCACACAAAATATAATGTAAAGTTAAGGAGTACCTAAGAAGCCAATGATGATCTATATAGTATCACTTAATCTAATATTCTTATATCCTTATAAATATATACCTATCACTAAATGGTATACCATTTGAATGGTTTATTAGATAGCATATATGATATGATCTCAGAATGTACCTATATGTCTAAAAGGATTGAAACCTGTATAAAGAAAGTAGTTTCTTATAAGGTTAATCCCAAAACATAATTGTTGAATACTTCCTTTGTTCCCATAACAAAAGTGCTTTGTTACTAGGATAACTGAGTTCCAAAGACTTAGCAGGAGTAAAAGAATAACTCAAAATGTTTTAGGTCGACAAAAAGGTACAACAAAAACTAAGAGAATCACAAATCGTTGTGGAATCTCAAGTTCATCATATAACATAGAATAAAGTAGTTCTAGTAGAACATGTCTGAGATTGAGGATTGAGAATCCAACAACTAAGACAGGTTGGTCAAGACAAGATGAGGCATGTAATCAACTAGAAGATATTGAGAACCATAATCTGAGTAATGGCTCAAAGCCATTTTGAAATCCATGTAAACTAGCAAGGTAGGAACTTGGGAGTGACACCTATAAGGGTAATACCTAAAGGGTGAAATAGGGTCTTGTGTCAAAGACCGACATGGATAAGATAAAAGGAAAGATTGATTGAATAATTTTTCAAATCCATTCAAGTTGTTGAACATAATAGAAATTCCTTTACCAATTCTCAAGATTATTGTTGTAGTTAAAATAGACTTACAAATTTAACATATGAAGATAGAAATCAGACTCCTTAAATGGAATACATCAGAGGATGTGTACATCACACAACCTAAAATGTTTTATAACTTCAAGAATGGAAATAAAGTCTATAAACTACAAAGTTCAATTTTGGATTGAAATAAGCATCTCAGAGGAGGGATCGTTTAACTTTACAAGATAGTCAAAGAGTTTGACTCGAATCAAGATAAAAGATGAAATATGTGATTAAAAAAGATTTAGTGGGAGCATATATGAGTATTCCACATATGATGAGGAATAACATCTCAATATTTTGAATATTAAGAGATAGCATGAAAACACCTTCAATAATGAAGGATAAGGTGAAACATCTTATGAGATATGAATCAAGACCTATAAGATTGTACTTGATATTTCACAATATAAGCTTTAGCACATACAATAGAAATGTGTTGAAGGAGTTCAACATGGAAGAATTCAATGAGAGAGAATCTATATTTGTCTCTCATGAACCATATATTCCAATTCTTGTGAAGATTGGAAACGACGTGATAAGATGCCATAGGTTGTAATAATGGATCTATCATGAATGTTATAAATGTACTTATCCCATATAATCTTATATGTACTAGAAATGAAAAGACGATATTAAAATTCCAATAAGGGATATTGGAAAGTTATTAAAGATATCCATTAGGACATGAGAAGTACTTAAGGATATATTGTTAGTAATTAAAGATAGCAATAAAAGGAAGAGTTGGATGTAAAGGGTTACATAGATGTGAGCTTCCATAATGACAAAATGATCGCAATAAAATATGTTTTATTTAAAAGTAGAAATGTTGTTAGTTGGAAGGGTTCCGACTAACGTCCATGAATACTATTCTATAATAGAAGATGAGTATACTTGTGTTACGAACATAGAGTGATATTATATGGATCTAGAAATTCATATGATGAACTTACAGATGTTCCAACCATTGATGACTTTGTAGTAATACTATGACAACAATGGAGCTACTTATTAGGTAAAGAATATTAGATAACATATTATGATGATTTCATCTCACAACAAGGATATAAGAAACATGATATATAATGACTAATAGAAAAAGTGTTTCTAACTCGCTGGATTAGCCTAGCGGAGTAGAAACATGGTGGACATGTCTCTATCTCTAAGAATGAGATTCATGGGTGTTTTGATCTAAGTACAAGTGGGAGTCTGTTGGTAAGATATGCCTTGAGAGCCAATCATATGATGATTTACATGACACATATCAGAAAAGGATTTGATTAATGCTCATAAAAGTAAGCTTCCAATTCATTCTGTTTCATTGTGTTATGAGATAATGAAGAAAGATTATGAATGTATAAAGAATGACAATACTCAAAGATATATGTCTTCATGTACATGACTTGGAGAATGAGATCATAAAAATATTAAGAGTATGTACATTATTTTTATGTCACTATTCAGTTGTTATTGTACAAGGTTGATAGACTCTAGTGACACATAAAACTGGAGTGTGGGTTGGTTGATGACTGAATTTTGTTAGTCATGATATGGTAGTATCAAACAGAGCACGCAGATGCATGTTAGCGAACAATGTATTAGACAGACCCACCTCGATAATGATGTATGGAAACTATCATTGGTGTTCATAGTCATCTCTCATAGTGAAGGTGGTTATTGGGATTCTTAGACCTGAAATCACGGCACTCATCACATGTTGTTGGGCATACTTTGACATCATTAAATGTAATCCTAAAATATGAGTTGCCATAAAGGTGATGATTGTGTAGCTTTGACACATGGGGATAGACTATGAGAGATAAAGATGGGATGTGTCCCACCTATTAGAGTTTGATATCTTGGCCACTTTATAAGTGAGACTAAGAAACGCATGTGCATGCACATGTGAATCAATATATGATATTGAGGTCACATTATCTCAGACAGTCTTCTCTTAGATCATGAAACATGAATCGAACAATGAAAGGATGACGATTCCATGCCTCGATTTCACTCCAAATATCAGAGATGAAGGAATTATACAATCACTGCAACACCTTACAGATTTTGTAGGTTGAAGTTGTTCTCCAACTTTCTATTCACTTGGGTAGCACTAATGTGTGACTAGGCACCGCACTCTGCTTGTGATGTAATAAGTTAACTATGGACATTCACTACCAATCTGATATGGGACCTATATGGTCACACACATAGGAACTCATCTAGATAAGGAGTTAATCTTAAACAATAATTGGATTGATTACTACAATGTTTAGGTACTCAATTCACACAATAGATTAGCTGACTGCACTACCAATGGATTGTCTCATAGGGTGTGGTGGCTGTTTGGAGTGCCAAACGATTTCCTCAAGAGTTGAGATGCCCGTTTGGACTATCAGACTTATCAGAAATTGAATTTTTCGTGTTTTGCCCAAACTTAGGTGTGAACTGATAGATTCACTCTGTTGAACTGATCAACTCCATTCAACATAAGACAATATGGGTGATAGAAATGACTATGTTACATGTGTGAGATTGCTCAGTTCATGTAGAAATGCAATGTCATCAAGGATTAGTGTTGACGTCATATCATGCATTAATTGAATTCAAATTGGCAAATTCATGTGTGGTCGGGAAACACGACAAAACAACCATCTAGTGGTACCAGATGACCGTATCACATGTGATATGGTTGTTTTGCATGCAAAATGACTGTTTAGGATGTCACAGGTTGCAAAAGTTTAAGATCGTCTGGTCCCTTCCACTCCCACACAGATCACGAGCCAACTAGGAACCCTGGCCCTAACCCTTCCTATAAATAGAGGGGCAATGGGGGCTTCCCATAGCACAACACAAACAATTGAGAATCAGTTGCTCTCATAATTGTTATACTCTCTGGTTGTGGTAACCATGAGAGACCAAGAAAGTCCTACCTAAATAGGGAGGTATGGTGATAGGAGAGAACAACTGAGGATTATTGTTGTGAGAGAGAAAGTTGGTGACTAGTATACCAATGGGAAAGACAACTCCTTCCTGTCCATTCTAGTTGAATGAAAGGAGTTCTATTTGGTCCGTGTAGACTACTCTGGAGGCAGGAGTCCTTTCACTACTACTAGGAGGACAATGTCAGGTTTTAGTCCTTGGCATGACCGAAGGAGTCATTGTAGAAGCTCAGTCTGTCTTCCATCGAGAAGACAAAGAGCTGCCCAGATATCGTACAAGAGCAACAACAAGATGGTTGCATCGCAATGCATTGTTGTCGCTAGACCTTCTCCAGGACTAGGTATAAACTCATTGAACCATCCTTCCTATTTCATAGTATTTGATGTGATCTTACTTTTATGGGAATACAAATAGATAAAAAATTTATTTGTGCTTCTATCTTGGTGCCAACATTTCCCAATAGTGGTATTAGAGATGGGTTAATTTACTATGTTTTAGGATAATCAATATGATCCAATTTTTGGTTTTATCATTTATTTATTGCATATGATGTGAATATTTAAATTGTCTCATATATGTATCAAATCAAACACCAAATGATCCCAATATGATATATATATATATATATATATATATATATATATATATATATATATATATATATATATATGCAATTTACATGTCCCTCCGTAAAAGACATTTTGATGGTGGATGTGTAGCATGGTTATGTCCTAAACCCAACATTTGTGTATGGTTGGATGGTTTGGTTTTATTCATGTTTATCTCAGTCTGCGTATCGATCGTCTACCTCCTTATTTCCAATGTAAAGTTAATTCTTTCCTACCTTTGCTCCCCTTGAATGTAAATCGAGGTTTCTCTATAATCAATGTAATAAAGTAGCAATGAGATAATTTCATTTTCTGACAATGATGAAGAAAATGATCATCGCTAAATAAGACGACCAATTTGTAAGATGAGCCGACCATCTGAAGGAATAAGGAGGATAGAACAAAGGAGTCATACGACCACCTAGTGGACTCAACTGACTATCTGAAAGGTGTCCAGACAATGTTGACAGGAGGTCGGATGATCGTCCCTGAGGACCAACTGACCAAGTAAGAGGGGAGACTATCGGTTCAAGGGTTGAACCAATCTACCCAGATTGGCAAGAACACATCTACATCAACAACAGGTTCATACATGTGATATGACGATTGACTTAGGTGGTAGTAATTCCTTGTGACTCTAAGGAATTAGAGTAGTCATGGCCAGAACCATCACTTTTTGTTTTATATTGTATGTTTAAATTGTGGGACATAGCATGTATATGATATGTACTATATATGTGGTGATTGGATACATTATATGTATCAATATGATATATATAAATCCCTCAATCAATATATATTAAGTCTAAGATTCTTTCCATTAGTAAAACACATGAAAATCTTGATTGAATAAGCGTAGGATATGCAAAAGCATAATGCACCGTCTATCTCGTGAAGTGTAATGGTAGTAATGTTGGATATGCAAAACTGGGATGCGTTATTATTGTGTTGACTTTTGGGTCTGACTTAACTAGTGATTCTTAGAGATTCTAATCCTAGATGGATGTAGATGATCATGTAAAAGAGTTGCATATATCATCTATCGAAGAGTTTCATATAGATGAAACTGGAAAAAATTGCATACCTAAATAGTCAAGTTGTGGGAAACTAGCAAAAGCTGACTCATGATTGGATGAAACATGGATCTTAGCTCATAAGAAAATTGTTTTTCATAGCTTTGTAAATTAATACTTGAGGGTTTTCAATTTGAACAAAATATTCAGAACAACATTTAATTAAAGACCTAATTAATATCGCCAAATCATAATAAAATGAAATCAATATGAGTTTTGACAAAATTGAAAATTCTTTTATAGAATCAAATAGCAACAAACAATAATTACTTTTCTCTATGATCGGTCCATGAGAAGGACAAACTTAATGGGAAAAAATTCCACATCTGGTTCAAGACGTTGAGAATTGTTCTTACACAGGAGTACAAGCTCTATGTCCTGGAGATGCCAGTACCAGTTGAACCCCTTCTAATTGCACCTAGGGTTGACAAGTATGCTTACAAGAAGTATATTGAAGATTTCATGGATGTCTAGTATCTGATGCTATTCTCCATGAACTATTAGTTGTAGAGCCAACATGAGAAAATGGATGTGATTGAGATGGTCACACATCTCAAGAACATGTTCCTAGACCAGTCAAGATAAGAGAGATAACATGTATCCAAAGCACGACTCAAATGCAACTTGGTAGAGGGAGATCCAATAGGCTCTCATGTGCTCAAGCTTATTGGGTATGTGGAGAACCTAGCAAGAGTGGGATTCCCCTTGAGTCTAGAGTTGGCCACTGGAGTGATTCTATAGTCACTGCTAGAATCATACAATCAGTTTGTCATGAACTACCACTACTACAAAAATAGCATTCAGTGTCGCTTATCTGGGCGTCGGTTATTAAGATAATCCGACGCCTATATTAGTCAAAGTCGGATATTTAGGGAAACTGACGTCTATCGTCGAAGACCATCCAAACACGGGTACCGCTTTCTGTTCAGCGTCGGCTGGATATAACAAACCGACGCCTAAAATCGCCCGCGAAATCCAAATTTCGAGCAAAAAAATTTTGCGTCACATACAGCGTCACTATTTTCAGTAATCCCCGACGCCTATACTAGAAGGATATCTCCGTGAAAAGTTTCGTATTCGGTGTCGGTCAATCCTTTGATAACCAAAGCAGATAATATTTCCTGCCAAATAAGATTGTCTAATTTGGACGTCGGTTGTTTCCTAACAACCGAAGCTTATCTGAATATGCGTCGGTTATCTACAGAACAACCGACACTATTTGATATGGCATCGGTTTTTTGTAATGACCGACGCCGATTGTTTACTAATTAGCACCCCACGAAGCAGACTCTTCCCCTTTCTCTGTTTCACTGCAATCTAGCGTCGATCCATTTTAGGTCTGGCGATTCCGGTGAGCAAGCACCCGCCACCACCGCTGCTCCTTCCCCCTGCTTAGCGATTCCGGTGAGCAAGTACCCGCCGCCACCGCCGATCCTTCCCCATGTGCCGACACTATCTCCCGATTGGCCCCGACACGCCTCCTGGTCGCCCGGCCGCTCACTGTCGTCGGCGCTCTGCTCTCTCCTCGTCAACGCTCTGCTCCTGGTCGCCCGCTCACCTGGTACCCTTCTTCTTCCTCTTCCTGCTTAGACAATAGGGTTTCTTCGTCTTGCTCCTTGCTCCTGCTCCTGGCCCCCTACCCCTCTTCTTTCTTTTTCCTACTCTTCTCATTTTTAATTGAGTTGTACATGCATCAAAATCGTTCCTACTTCATATAAGCTCTGTATGTATGTACTGATGCACCCATTTACATCTTTATGTATGAACTACTTTATGTATGAACTGTTGTACCTACATTACATATTTATCATTTGCACATACATTGATGCTCTACTATGAACTCAACCACTAATATTTACTGATACATTATACTTGTACCTATACATACATTCATACCTTAGTTTTTCTTGTATTGTTATGCGTTCAACTAATGTATTATCTATGTAGATGTACTTTGTAGTTTGCAATACATATAATGGTATAATGTACATATCATGTACCACCTACTACTAATGTTATGCGTTCAACTAATGTATTATCTATGCATATTCTATACTATGTTTCAGGAATTAATTGATCATCTACTGCTTCCTGCCGTCTCCCTGCCCGTCGCCTGCTCACCTGCTTGCCTTCCTACTCACCTACCCTCTGTCTCGCCCTCTCTCCCTGCTGACGCTCAAACAGAGGTAATTGATCTAGCTTGCTTACATACCTTGTAATGCCATCTTTTATGTGCTATGACCCACTAGTCACCTTTAGATTATTAAAATGATGCAACTTGTACACTTGTTAAATTTGTATTTATAAATCCTATGAAATGATATCACCCCACAAAATTAGTAGTCACTATTATGTCTTGTACACTCTAGAATCAAGATCTAATACTCTTATGCCCATTGTAGTGGATTATTATGACTTATGATGACCTAACATGAAACCATGCTCTTAATGATATGATTTTGTTGGCCTAGAAACCCGTCTAAGATTTACTCATTAGGAGTAAATCTAGGATAGTCCCCAGTTTGGGACTGTTCTTGAACACCTAATCTCACTTAGGATGTAAGTGTATAATGTGTATTGGGTTTTTGAGAAAATTTCAGAAGCATTTCCCCATTTGTTCTCTAAGTACATATGTACTTAGAGAACAGCGGGGAAATGCTGTCGAAATTTTCTCGAAAACCCAATACACATTATACACTTACTAGTTAGATTAGGTGTTCAAGGATGGGATAGGTGGTACACATTTATTATATATAAGAATGACATCACATGTATTTGTTAACCGTAGACCCTAATCTTGTCCTAATATATACTTATTTTCTCTTTGATTATAGAATGGATAGATCATGGATGTCCATTCGCAATCACTGCACCCCAGAGTTTATATCTGGTCTTGATCAGTTTATTAGATTTGCTGAGGAACATAGGAAAGAACCTAGAGATAGGTTGTACTGTCCATGTAGGCATTGCGGTAACAACTTGAAAGTCAGCACTGGTGACGAAATCAAAAGTCATGTCATGTGCAACGGGATTGTACAAGGCTATACAGAATGGCACTGGCATGGAGAGATTTCAAACTCGAAATCAGTGGATGTCGATAGCAGTGCTTGGGTGGAAGAAGAAATTGCCTCCGATGACGTAGATGTGAACGAACCAGTTCCAGTAGACATCGTTGATGCGATGCTGGATTGTTGTAGGGTAGAGCACACCGATCCACCTCCTATCTTTACAAACATTGTGCATGATGCTGAGATATCGTTATACACAGGTTGTGCTAAGTTTATGAAGCTTAGCGCTGTGTTGAGATTGTATAAGTTGAAAGCTAACAATAGATGGAGTGACAAAAGCTTCACTTCATTGTTGACTTTGTTGAAAGAAATGCTTCCTGAAGGAAATGAGCTGCCAATCTCAACATACCGGGTAAAGAAATTGTTGTGCCCAATGGGAATGGAGGCCAAGAAGATACACGCATGCCCAAATGATTGTGTATTATTTCAAAAGGACAATGTGGATTTGAAAGATTGTCCAAAATGTGGTGCATCACGGTATAAAGGACTATGTTGTATACAGCACAAACGACTTTGACAAATCATTAATAGAGTTGTTGGGCATGTTGAGAAAAGTTGAGGATAGATGAAGAAAGACAAGCCCAAGTATGTGATGGTGATCAACAAGAAAAAGGGGAAGTCTAAAGGAAAAGGCAAAATTAAGAAGTTCTAGAGTTGGCTAGAAGCCCAAATCATCTTATCTCAGAGAAAAGGGAGGAATGAATAAAAGAGGCAATTGTCACCATTGTCACTAGCCCAGACATTGGAAAAGAAACTGCCCGCTCTGGTTAGAGGAACTAAAGAAGAAGGAAGGCATTGAGGCCTCCACTTCAGATATAAACATTATAAGATAAATTTGATTACTTCTTCTTGGTATATAATACCAGATTGATATCTAAGAAACTTGATGTGTAGTATCTGACAAGAAGTAAAATTCCTTATGGAAGGAAAAAGATGGATAAGGTCGAGCAATAGTAGTGAAAGTTGTAGTCTACATTTAAATTTATCTTAGCCAAATGCACATGTAATAGAGTTTGTTGAACTGCTATTTCATTATGCTAAGAAAATAGAAACATTTACTTTAAGCTTCTTGTATGACAAGAATAATGAATCAATAAAGTAAGATATTATTCTTTCTATTTCAAAAGATATGATGTTGCGGGAAATGCCCAAATATCTAATGATCTTTTCTTTGAAAGAATCTTGGATAATTTTTGGAATGTTAATACCAAAGGGTTGTAATTGATAACTCAAGACTATCATTAGCCATAGTCACCTTGGACGTACATATAAGAAATGCATTTCTATAATGCATTCAGATCCCCTTTGCTTCATTTCACTTTGCTGGAAGAAGACAACATCTGGACGACGTGCTTCTATAATCACATAGGAGATTCGATCATAAGTGAACCCAGACTTCATAACGGATATGAGACTAAAGATGATGTTAATCTATATTCCCTGGTTGTCAAACCTAAGGTAACATGCAAAACCTTATTTACGCACAATATGACATGAAATCCTTCACTAGATGTAATCGGGGGATAAGTTTTCCATTAAAGCTCATATATATGATGCATGTCGATCTTATGGAATGAATGCTATAGTTAATTTCTTATACCTAATTTCATTTACTTGTAATATGATGATGTATACTCAGTAAGATACAAACATTAATTTCTTGAAGTGTTCAAGGAGATTATAAATTAAGTACAACTTTGATAAAAGTATTAAGGAACTTTGATGAGATCAAATTTCAAAATACTTTACATCAATACCTTGAGAACCTTCAAAGAAAGAACCGTGATAATGTATCACAAGTCAAATACATCAGAACATGATTATGTGTTAGAATGAAGGAATTATATAATCATGAGTCATTACATAATTATCAAATAATCCAATATTCTTATATCCTCATAATTAAATACCTATAACTAAATCATGTGCCATCTAAATTGTTTAGTAGACAACATATATTATATGATACAACAATGTCCAAATATATCCAAAAGGATTGAAACCTATATAAAGAAAGCATATTCTTATAGGTTTGATACGCAAACCATAATTGTTGAATACTTCCTTTGACCCCATAACAAAAGTGTTCTATTAGTGGGATAACCGAGTTCCAAAGACTCAGTGGGAGTAAATGAAGAACTCAAAAATGTTCGAGTTTGAAGAAAAGGTACAATGAATACTAAGAGAATCACAATTTGTTGTGGAATTGAAAGTTTGTCAAATGACATAGAATAAAGTAGTTCAAGTAGAACATGTCAGAGATTGAGGATTGAAAATCCAACAACTAAGACCTATTGATTATGAAAATATGAGCCAACTAATCAATTGGAAGTTATTGAGAACCATAGTCTTAGTAATAGCTCAAAGCTGTTTTGAAGTCCATGTAAACTAGCAAGGTAGGAACTTGGGTGTTTCACCTAAAAGAGTAATACCAAATGGTGCAACAGGGTCTTGTGGCAAATATCAACATGGATAAAATAAAAGCACATATTGGTTGAATAATTTTTCAATTCCGTTCAAGTTGTTGAACATGATAGAAATTCCTTTACCAATTCTTAAGATTGTTCTTGTAGTTAAAATACACTAATTTTTTTTATTTTTTGGATAAGATAAAATATTACTAAATCAATGTATAGGGTACATAACAAAAACCATGTATACTATACAGGATTTACAAGAGACCCCACATTCTAAACCTCATGGTATCCATAATAACCATGCTCCTTGGGTTAGCTTTTAAAAAACCAAACAAGACTATTTCTAATTACATCAAAAATGGTAGTATTATCCTGAAGGTCTCTTGTCATGAAGCCTACTATTACATTCACCCCATACATGGAAAATGAGTGACCTGAAGAGGATGCCCCCAAGTGTCTATTTCTCATATTACCTCTGGTCTTCTCTAAAAGCAACTCGATGACCTCATCCAGAACTAGCGGGGCAAGCCCACCCCATCCACACTTCAAACACCCTCTTCTCTAGTTACATTCAAAGAAGATATGTTGGTGTGATTCTGGAGCTCTTCTACATAGCAAGTAGATTGGATCACAATTAAGTCCCTACTCGATGATCCCTCTTCATTTGGGTATCAAGGCAAATAGCAAGTTGCACCCCTTCTCCTCTAGGATTTGTCGGAAACTCTCTGTATCACCAGTAGAGAAGTGCGTATGACATTCCACACCATTACCTTCATTTGGATAGTTTGGTCTGCCCACATCTACTCGAGGTAGTAGTAGTAGTACATCTCCCCCTTACTCGTCCTTGGCCTCCCCTATCATCCAATGCACCACTGCGAGTGAAGCTCCTAGAGCTATCAGGATCAATCTCCCCCTCTTCCACCAGGTCATCCAACACCTAAAAAGGATTGGGATCAACCTCCACTCATGTAATTTGTCCCTCCAACATACCCTCAGAGTGTCGTCTGATCCCAATGACATTACCCTACTGTGAATCCCCACAAGGTGGTTTAGAGAGGTTTATAACCCCCTACTCAAACCCCACTACCTCTTCTACTTCTCCACACTCAATAGGCCCCACAAACTTCCGTAGCTCAGTTTCCAGTTGTTTAGAAAATTACTCCCCATCTTGATCATTACTCAACACAACATTCTATTGAGGAATCAAGGCAACATGAACCTTGTTGGGATTCTTCCTCTGCTTCCTCTGTCTGGGCCTAACACTCCTCGATCTACCACGAACAACCTCCACCTCGGATTGTGTCTTTTGTGTGTTCGGTCAACCTTTAATCAATTGACCAAACACCTTACAAGCATGGGACATATCTGGCAAGGCATCATAAATGTCCTTAATCTCTAGCTCCTTATCTCATGGGAGGTCCAACATAATGACCAACGGTGGAGGTTTGTCGGCCTTGATCTTCACACACAAATGTGGCACCCCCAAATATCTACCCTCCACAATGAAGTCGACCACCTTCCAAGTTTCAATGGTGTAGCTCATGATTGAAAGTGCATGCTTTGACCAATGCCTACCCAAGTCTGGCAATGTGACCCAAACAGGAACATAGGTAAGTCGCACGTGGTTTACATCCCCCTCTGGTGACCACTTCTAGGTTAGAACCATCTTGCTGTCAAAGAACCACGACCCTTTCTCATGGGATGTCGACATGTCATCCTTGAAAAAAAAATGAGATAGGAAGATTCCATCCTTTAGTGGTGAGACTTGGAGATCTCCTCTCAGTTTCCACATTGGCAGCATCAATCCATGTAGTTGGTGAGCACACATCTTTGCCCAAGGATCCAAATGACCACCGAGGTCTTGTGAAAATTGTCCATCACCCCATCACATGTTCGGGCATCTTCATCCATGGTTTGTTATCATTGTTCCTAAAGAATGGCTCTTTAGGGTCCTCTGGCTCCACCACTAGTTGTTGAGCACACTACACCCTAAAATATTTTCTCACCTTCTCCATCCATATACCCAATGATGGGAAATCCCCTCAATGCACGGGATGTCCTCCTCTGACTCCATCTAGAGTCCTTTTTTGGCAGCATGACTAAGAAATTTAGCATATGAAGATAGAAACTTGATTCTTTAAACAGAATACATCAAAGTATGTGTATGTGAAACAAACTAAAAGATTTTATAACTTCAAGAATGCAAATAAATTCTTTAAACTACAAAGCTCAATCTGGGATTGAAATAGGCATCTCAAAGGAGGGATCTTTTGACTTAACAAGATAGTCAAGGAGTTTAACTCGAATTAAGACAAAAGATGAAATATGTGATTACAAATGATTTAGTGGGAACATATATGAATATTCCATATATGATGAGGAATAGCATCTCAACATTGTGAATATTGAGAGATGGAATGAAAGCACCTTCAACAATGAAGGATAAGGTGAAACATCTTATGAGACAAGAATCAAGGCCTATAAGATGGTTCTTGAATATTTCACAATATAATCTTGAAAATATACAATAGCAATGTGTTGATGGAGTTAAACACAGAATGATTCAATGAGAGAGAATCTAGATTAATCTCTCATGAACCGTATATTCCAATTCTCATGAAGAACGGAAATGACATGATAATATGCCATAGGTTGTATCAATGGATCTATCATGAATGTTATAAATGAACTTATCCCATATTATCTTATATGTACTAGACATGACAAGATGATGTTAAAATTCCAATGAGGGTTATTTAAAAGTCATTAAAGATATACATTAGGAATTGAGAATTACTTTAGGATAGAAATTAAAGATTGCAACAATAGGAAGAGTTGGATGTAAAGGGTTACATCGATGCAATCTTCCATAATGAGAAAGTGATCGCAATAAAATATGTTTGATTTAAAAGGAGAAATTTGTTATTTGGAAGGGTTCCGAGCTAATATCCATTAATACTATTCTATAATAAAAGTTGGGTATACTTGTGTTACAAATATAAAGTGATACTATAGGGATCTCAAAGTTCATATGATAAACTTACAGATGTTCCAACCATTAATGACTCAATAGTAAACTGTGACAAAAATGAAACTACTTGTTAGGAGAAGAATATAAGATACCATATTAAGGTGGTTTCATGTCACATTGAGGAGATAAGAAACATTCAATATATCGACTAATAGAAAAAATGTTGTTAACCAACTGTATTAGCACTAGCACAATAGAAACATGGTGGACATATTTAGATCACTAAGAATGAGATTCATGGGTGACTGGATCTAAGTGCAAGTGGTAGTCTATTGGTAAGGTATGCCCATAGAGCCAATGATATGATTTTTTACATGAGACATCATAAAAGGATTTGATTAATGCTCATAAAGGGAAGCTTCCAATTCATTCTGTTCAATTCAGTTATGAGATAATGAGGAAACATTATGAATGTATAAAGAATGACAATACTCAATGGAGTATGTCTTCAATACTGGAGTGTGGATTGGTTGATGACAAAATATCATTAGTCACAATATGGTGTATCAAACCAAGAACACAAATACATGTTAGGGAATAGTGTAACAGACAGTCCCACCTTGAGAATGAAAAATGGAAATCTGACATCCCCAGATTTTCTAAAACTTAATCTGATGTGTGACGTCCAAATTGAAACCTCACCTCAACGAGAATCCCAATTTAAACATCCCACACAAGGATAAGAAGAAGGAAATCAGAGACAGTCAAAAGGAAACAATCAGTAGCACATGCACATGAACAATAATAAAACCATACATACATGTTCACCATTCAACATATAATTACAACATGAATTGTTACATCATTTGATATTTCATATTGAACAGTAAACCAATACATATACATGTACTACCACTAAACCACATGATCTTAAGACAACAGGTCCACCTATACATCAGCTCGCCACACAACTCTCAACTATCTTGGATCTTCAAGAGCATAACCACAACCTAAACAAAAGATTACATGCGGTACACATCAGCACAATATTCAAGAATATTGTACTAAGTACACCTACGTGTCTTTTATATACCTCTCATCATATCTTGGCGATAAGATAAATCTAGTACTTGGTAGTTATAAAGAAATATAAGAAAAAGCATATACTTGCACAAAGATATTTATTAGCAAAAGAGAACACATATATTTTAAGCACATTTCCATCATATATCTCATGTGCCTGCCACCAAGTGGCTTTGATGTCTTCAAGCCTTATGATCTACCACCAAGTGGTTTGTGATCATTATACAAACATCATATGATCTACCACCAAGTGGTTTGTGATCATTATGCATGAGCTCTACCATCAAGTGGTTTATGAGCTATATTATGATGGAACAACTATATTATGTTTGCAGGTGTTCATAGCCATAAATATGGAAATTCCAGCAACATATCATACAAGACAATCATTTCAATCAATATCATATGCCAAGTCTTTACTACCATATAACACAAGCATAATGTATAATAAGCCAATCAAGAGGTAATGGCATACCTTGATCAAGAACAAACCTAATCATCATATCCTCATATCATCTACATCTTGGTCAACCCTGATTAAGACAAGATCACATATATAACCATCAGGTTCTCATCATCTCAACCCTAGACGTGTTCATTAGGGTCTCCCTTATATCATTATGTTGTATACATTATTACTTGTCTTATCTTCATCCTTATGTGGGATTTATGTTACTGATGTTATATTCCAGATTAAGATACATAATCTGAATATTAGGTTATGTATCATTATTTATACATATTAATCCTAAGTTACATGTATTACTCAAATTAGGGTTTCACCATATGTATTATGGGTCATCTTCATATAACATGGATTTTGTGTATAAAACTAATCTCAGATTTACATATTATCTTCCAGTTAATGATATGAGAGTTTTCTATAAATTTTAACATTTATTGATCATAAATGTATTTATTGCATATTAATTAGGGTTATTATCCCTAATTAGCCATATTAATCAACTTAAATGATTTCATTCATTAACGTGACCATATCTGACATCATATGAATTATAAACATAATTATGGATTTACTAACGTGATCTCATAATTTTAGGCCATCATTTGGTATTTATCATCTATCATATGAGAAATTCACCACTTACATGATATCTCTATTATTAGTGCATCAAAAGCCTAATATTAACATTCTACTGTGATCTACTCATTTTTCTGAGAATTTTGGTATATTATATGTATTTTTCTGATCATCGAGCTAATTGCTATGAATTATACAAGAACTGAACATTATTTGGATTACTGACCTTTCGGGCGAATGGGAGACTGACATGTGGCCTTAGGTTGTTGCAGCTCCCTTGCTTGAGTCGACTGGGTTCATTACTGAACTGGGTCAGGGATTGGTCTAGCGGTCAGGTCTATAATTTGACCGTCCACTCTCCTTCCTCTTCTATCACAACTCATGCGATCTTCCAGTTCTCACCAGCCGTCGTCACGACGCCACCAGTTCGATGCCGCTCTCTCTCTGGCGAGCAAGGAACCACATCTTGGTGCATATAGCCATCATGTAAGGGCATTGCCAGATCATTCTCTGAGTCACCAGCTTCAAGCACTGTGGCTGGGGGATTTCCTTGTCTTAGCGCCGCCGCGGCTAGAGGAACGGCAAGGAAGACTGCCGCCGACTATTCTCCTCTCTCACATGTGATTGATGGCATTCGATTCCTACCTTTCCAGGTTCTTCCCCAACCAAATGCCTTGGCTCGGCTTGATGGCTCTCCTCCGCTTCCTAGGATTCCGCTCCATGCTCTGGAATTCATAGACGGACATGCTTCTTTGTTTCATGAGCCGTCGCCACACTGGTCTCCTCCAGGACGTCTATGCAGGCGCTGTCGCATTCAAAACCGACTAGAATGTTGTCTCCTCTTCCAGATCCATCATGACTAAGAGCTTTGGTCTTTCTTCCTCTATGGATCCGCTCTCTCATTTCCAGATTTCCTACAGTGCCTGGGCACAGCCGAGGAACAGGGCACCGATGAGGGATAGGCATCCCTCTCCTCCTCAGTTCACTGCTGCCACTGGGAGACTCTAGTGCACGAGACCGATGTCGCCGTGGATGGGTCTCCGACGTGCAGTTGTCCATGAGCACCTCTGCACCCTCCAATCATAGTTGTGCACACCCACTCCCAGCCCCCGAGCTCTGCCTTCTTCTCCAGCTCACCGGGGTTCGCTGAGCAGCAAACCATCCACGGAAGCCCACTTTTAGTTTGACGTTGAACTTGCCTGGATTGGAACTCTCTTATGATCCTATTATCTCCCTTCTACCTTTGCTCTAGCTTGATTCATTCCTCCTCACACTGCCTTCGAACGACAATGGAGAAGTGCAGGAAATCCGAAGTTGGTTCTCCTTATTCACTTGGCCACTTGCCTCGCTCAGAGTATCATTCAGTCTGTAATGTGGAGAGGAGTCCAACTCCTGGGTTACCTCACTCCTCCATCGCCCCACAACCAGTCGGATCATGGCATCATGGATGGCCACCTTTGCTCCTGCGCTCTAACTACAAGGTGGGAGACAAAATAATGACCCTGGATCTCAAATCCTATGGGCTGAGTTAGTCCTTCAAAAGAGTCTATCTGTATTTCACTCAACACCAAGCTTACTGCCATTAGATTAGATCTCTAGGGTTAGGATCTGGCTGCGCAACCCATCCAAAAACCAAAGAGGGCATGGAACAAGACTGATATCAAAACTTATCATAAATAATCCACTACATAGGTCTACAATCATCAATAATGCATATCATTTTACAACATTCAAACCTACATAACTTCTTATAGGAATATCCAATTGTTACCAAAATTTAACCATAGCTCTATCATCACTCAAGCTACATCAACTGAAATTTTGGTGACCATAACTCAGCTATTTGATTTACCAACTAAATTCCTCAAAGGATCTTATATATATGGATTTTAATCATGATATAAACACTGATCACCATCCAAACCTTACCAAAGCATGTGTAACTCTTCAGATAACTCAACATGCATAGATTCACTCATGTCACTGGACATTTAAGGATTCTAAATGTTCACTTTACCACATCCTACACACCTTAAAAGATATTTCGTCCTCGAAATTAAGCTAGAATCTAGTCTTTCACATCATATACATCTTAAAAGAAATTTCGTCCTCGAAATTAAACATCCTCTTACTTCAAGGAAAAACCAAAAGGTATTCATACACAGCCAGAGAACTACTCTAGGTGCAACATTCCCATAAACATCATGGCCAAAACATATATGTACCACTCCTAGGAGGCTATTAAAGCATCTGGGGTGGACTACCCCTTCAAAAGGGTTTGGAGACTCATATTAAGTCATGTCATATCTCATATGTTAGGGTTGCATCCTTATCCTTACCCATGTATTAGTGTTGCCACATCATATATATTTCTTGAAAAAGTTAATTATCATTAATCCACTTTGTTCATCTAGATCATATCAAGGTGTTATAATCATTATGTTGTGCTAACCGTCAAACTATATTTTTCATCTTTATTAAGCACTAAGATTAACACCTCATGTAACATATTTCATCCATTTGATTTTATTTAATTTCTCATAATAAATTGCAACATTTATTAATGATTGCATCACAAGGTTAACCATCTTTTATATATCATCATTATTCATTTATATGGTTAACCATTTATGCATTACCATCTATTAAACCATCTCTAGGTTTCCATCTTATCATGTCTATATATCACGTCTCGAGATTAAATCACATCCTTACATTTATTATATCCTAGTTGTGCTAAACAAACTTATGTCAGTGGCTTGTTAAACATATATCAAAGCTTTATCTAGCCCAAATGAGGTCCTAACCCCTAGACCAAAGAGAGTAGTGACATGCTCAATCTCTCTGAGCTAACTGAACTTTCTAAGTATCTCATATGCATAAACTTATTACTTCCTCTCTTAGTCTAAGGTTCTCAGATTACCTCATTGGCACTAGCCATAGCTTTCCAAGCTGTAGCCACATAAGAACAAACTAAAACGTGCTATGACATACTTTTCATAGGTATCTACCCATGAGACATCTTACCCAAAGTTCTCTCTCTTATATACACCACTAGATTCCTATATGAGGAGCCACCAACCCGAGCATGAGGCTTCGTAGAAACTAACATAGCTACCTCCTCCAGGGTCTTGGGCTCTCTCCCTCACCCAGATGGTAGGTATTCATATTTAGATCCTCATATACACATATAACGAGCCTCTCTCTATCTTTAGGGTTTGGTACTCCCAAGGACATCTAGGGTTCAACAAGACTATAGGAATCATGCATAAAGTAACACAACTCATTCACTTAGGAGTAGTCTAGTTTAGGACATATCATATCGCATATCTCAGAATTATCATATCTTGGAGTTTAGGTTCTCTAACCTTATCCTAATGGGTCTCACTCTCTCTGAAGTTAACCCCAAAACCGGTCCTAACACTAGAGGTCCTCCTTCGTAAAAGAGATTGAGGCTCATGCTGACTCACAACCTTATCTTAACTTAGCTTATCTTATCTCATAAAAGCCTAGTTACTTGCATCATCAAAACTTATCTTAAATCCTCAAAACTGAACTTAAGTCCTCAAAGACAAACATAGATCATCATAACCATCTTATGTCATCTATATAAGACTTACATTATATCATCTATTCCATCTATCATATACATTCCAAAAAGGCTCTAGACATCTAATCTAGAACTACTCTCTCTTCTAGACTGATATCATTCACTTTCAATTAGGTTGCATGACCACCTCCTACTCGTACATGTATGGGGACACATTTTTGTAATACATATACATAATAAAACATTATATAGTTTTTCTCCGATAAAACAAGCGTCAGAGAAAACTACCAAGGTTCGATCCGATTGGAATCAAAAACAAAATCCAAAAACGAGTGTCCCACACATAGTATAGAGTACAGTGTCATGAAAACTAGTGAAAAGGGTGAGAACAAGGTATAGACCAGTGTAGCTACTCTAGACAATGTGCACAATATGTATGGGGTTTCTCTTCCTTTGATACACATCATTTCCAAATAGTGCAACGTCCCATACCGCTGCACTACGAGGAAAGAATGACATCTAAGGACTTGGTACTCAAAAAGCACCAGTCTAGACCTAGTTCTCAGACATCTAGGTGCTAACCTAGAGGCTAGGTCAGATCTAGTCTCTAAAAGATGACTAATCTAACCCTAAACATTATTAAGTTCAAGGTTTTCTAGTTTTGAGTTGCATAATGAGCAAATGTTAGGCTTTGATATTGTTCATGCTCTGATACCACCTGTGACGTCCCCGGATTTTCTAAAACTTAATCTGATGTGTGACGTCCAAATTGAAACCTCACCTCAACGAGAATCCCAATTTAAACATCCCACACAAGGCTAAGAAGAAGAAAATCAGAGGAAGTCAAAAGGAAACAATCAGTAGCACATGCACATGAACAATAATAAAACCATACACACATGTTCACCATTCAACATATAATTACAACATGAATGGTTACATCATTTGATATTTCATATTGAACAGCAAACCAGTACATGTACTACCACTAAACTACCTGATCTTAAAACAAGATGTCCACCTGTACATCAGCTCGCCACACAACTCTCAACTATCTTGGATCTTCAAGAGCATAACCACAACCTAAACAAAAGATTACATGAAGTACACGTCAGCACAATATTCAATAATATTGTACTGAGTACGCCTACATGTCTTTTATATACCTCTCATCATATCTTGGCGATAAGATAAAACTAGTACTTGGTAGTTATGAAGAAATATAAGAAAAAGCATATACTTGCACAAAGATATTCATTAGCAAAAGATAACACATATATTTTAAGCACATTTCCATCATATATCTCGTGTGTCTGCCACCAAGTGGCTTTGACGTCATTAAGACTTATGATCTACCACCAAGTGGTTTGTGATCATTATACAAACATCATATGATCTACCACCAAGTGGTTTGTGATCATTATGCATGCGCTCTACCACCAAGTAGTTTATGAGCTATATTATGATGGAACATCTATATTTTGTTTGCAGGTGGTCATAGCCATAAATATGGAAATTCCAGCAACATATCATACAAGACAATCATTTCAATCAATACCATGTGCCAAGTCTTTACTACCATATAACACAAGCATAATGTATAATAAGCCAATCAAGAGGTAATGGCGGACCTTTTTTTTGGTCACCCAAGCGTGTTACTCCTTTTTATTGAAAGTTAGAAAAAGGATGGGCCTAGGAACCACATCCGAGAACAGTCCAAAAGAGGATAGGTCAATGTGATCATATCCAAGTTCAAACAGAAAGAACTAAACAAAACAACAAACTATCTATACAGAGATCTATAATCACAGAAAATACAGTTCCAGCAAGAAGTATGGTTGGGAACCAGGTCTTCAAAGGTAATGTTGTTCCTATAACTCCATATATGATAGAGAATGGTAAGGCATGTCCCTTTCAAATGGTAGCTATTACAATCCATAACTTCCAGTAGAAAAACAGGGATTCTAGGGATACCAAGATTTGTAACAGCAAGACTCCATATCCTTTGAGTGAACTCACATTTAAAGAATAGATGATTAACATCTTCTCCATGATTCTTACATAAGAAATAATAGGAAGTGATGTACACACACCTATTTCTGAGAAAATCCATAGTAGACAGACAATCAGAAAGAAGTTTCCAAGCATGCAGTTTGAATCTCATAGGATGTTTTTGCTTCCACACCCAATTCGCCCAATTAAAAGATTCTGCCCTGTTTCTACAGAGGTCCCAGGCCTTATTCAGATTAACCTCCTTTTCATTTTACAGCAAGATAATATCTTCATTAGTATTAGGATAGTAGTTAGTGATCAGGAATTTATTTAAGCCAGAATAGCTTCTGTTGTCCGGAATATTCCATTTGCCATCAAGGATAATAGACTCCAGCCGAGCCATCTTTGGTTTTCCCAAGCTCAAATAAGAATAGGAATCACAGAAGTTTTCCAAATAAAGATGACCCTTGAGCCAAGGATCATTCCATATAGTGAACTTGTCACCTTTACCTAAGATGAAGATAACCTCATGTTTGATCTCATCTTTGATAGTGAGAATTTTGTTCCAAAACCAAGAATAATTAGATGAACAACTAGCTTTCCAAATAGTGTTCTTCAACATATATTTCCCATGAATCCAACAAACCCATACAGATTCCTTCATAGACACCACACTCCAGAAATTTAAAATAAGGCCAGCTTTACAGATCTCAGAAGTTTTCCTTAGGTTGAGCCCTCCTTCTTTTTTAGGTTTGCACACTTTATCCCAAGCTTTTAGGTGGATATGGGACTCACCATCCGCATCACCCCAAATGAACTTCTTGCACATCTTATCAATCTCAGCATTAATGTTGCAAGGGAGAGGAAAGATACTAGCCCAAAACTGGACAATAGAGGATAAAGTGGATCTCACGAGCTCAACTCTTCCAGACAGGGAAAGGGATTTGGATTTCCAAAAATCCATTCTGTTTTTCAGCTTATCAATCAAAGGGTAGCAAAGCTCTTTTGTCAACCTGCCCAAAAAAAGAGGCACTCCCAATTAAGTAGCAGGAAGATCACTCTTAAGGATACCAATGTGTTGATATAAACCCTCAGCATCATCATTCTTACTAAAATAAGCCATGCTCTTAGCATGATTAAGCTTCAAACCAGAAAGAAGACCAAAGGCATCAATAATATGCTTCAAACATTCAAGGTTCTTATGACTAGCTTCCCCAAAAATAACAAGGTCATCCGCAAAAATGACATGTGATACTTGCCTACCCAGAATAGTTCCCATAAGAATAAATCCCTTATTGTCCACATAGTGATTAATGATACTAGAGAACCCCTGCATACATAGAACAAAAAGGAGAGGAGTAAGAGGATCACCTTGTCTTAAACCTCTAGAGGGTTTAAAGGGCTCTGAGGGTTCTCCATTAATAAGAATTTGATAAGTCACTGAGTCAAGAATGGTATAAATCCAATTGCACCAAAAATTAGGAAAACCCATGCCTTCCATGACACACATGCATCAAGAAATCCCAACTTACAGAGTCATACGCCTTGGTAATATCTACTTTAATACATAATTTCTTCCCAAAATTACATTTGTTAAAGTTACTAAGCAGTTCATTAGTCAACATGACCGCATTCTTAAGATTTCTGCCTTTCACAAAAGCACAATGACTTTTATCAATCAGATCAGGCAGGACCCGACTCAGTCTCTTGGCCATGATTTTGGAGATAATTTTCTGAACAAAATTGCATAAAGCAATAGGGCGCCATTCTTTCAAGGTATTGTCATTCTTACATTTAGGAATCAGAGTAATAAAAGTTTTGTTCATCTCCTTAAGAATTCTGCCTTTTTTGAAGAAATCCATAATAGCTTTGGAGACAAGATCACCCACCAAATGCCAAGAATCTTTAAAAAAAAGAGCATTGTAACCATCGGGCCCAAGGGCCTTATCTGGATTAGCCTCTTTAATAACAACATCTATCTCCTCCCTGGTAACTTCCTTCGACATAATATTAATATGATCATTATTAAGAGAGGGGAGAGTCCACTTCTTATTCCAACTGACCTTTGAATGATTAGATTCAGAAAATAACTCAGAATAAAATTGAGTAACATGGTTTTTGATAGTATTGATATCAAAAACTCTCTCTCCATCGATATCAAGATAGGTAATACAATTCCTCTACCTCCTAGTTTTCAAGGAATTATAGAAATATTTCGTGTTACTATCACCATTTTTCAGCCAAAGAGCTCTAGACTTTTGTCTAATAAAGGCTTCCTTCTCTTCCACAGCCTTAATAGCTTTAATTCTAGCAGCTTTAGCCAAAGTTCTGAGCTTACAATCTGAGGGGTTAATATCAGAGTTATACTGAGCAGCAAGACCTTCAGCTTCAAGGCGTCTAGCATTATCTAAAATGTTACCCACTTCACGTTTATTCCAGGCAATAACCTTTTATTTAACCTCTTTTAATTTCTTGACCACTTTGAACATGGGACAACCTTTGATATCAGTGTTCCAAGCTTCACTAACCACTTCTTTATACTTTTCTATATCAGTCCACAAATTTATGAATCTAAAAGGAATATGTTTCTTCCTGCCTTTAGGCTCAAAACTTATTCTAAGAATCTTATGATCACTATACAGGGTAGAGTAAATTTCCCCAATGTAATTAGGCCATGAGTCCAGGAACACATTATTAAAGATGATTCTATCAATCAAGGAAGTGGTAAAATTACCACCTTCTTGTCTATTGTCCCAAGTGAACATATGACCTTTCATCTGAGCTACGAACATAGCAAGGGTGAACATGATATTATTGAAATCCTGCATGGACTTATATGAAGGATTAGATCTGCCAATGCGTTCAGAAACTTGCCTGACAGCATTAAAATCTCCCGCAGCAATCCAAGATTCATTCATATTACACGCAATATTACAAAGCTCATCCCACAGAATACCCATTTGTCTATCATCATTAGAGCCATATATAGTAGTAGCAAAGAAAGTTATATCATAAGAACAGATTTTCATGTGGATATGTTGATCAGATTCGTTAATATAGGTAACGTCAACTCTGGAAGGATCCCAGATAACAACCACTCTCCCTAGCACATGAGAGTTATGGTTAGATAACCAAAGATGATTAGGCCAAATCCTCTTCATAGTCTTATACATCTTATTCCTACGAATTTTTGTTTCAGACAGGAAAATAATAGGAGAATTGATCCTCATTAACTCCTCCTTGACTCTACTTTGATGAGGTCCTCTATTAAGACCCCTAACATTCCAGCAGGTAATAGACATGTCTTCAGTCATTTTTGGGCCTTATGAGCTAGAGACCTTCTAGCTTCAGTAGTTCCCTTCTCAACAGAATCATAGAACTCCAATTATTTAAACTTGTTAGGAGAAAACAGTTTGGGGACCTTGGATAGCATACTTCTCGTTTTAGTCTTTGTAGCCCCTCTTGGGGGAACTTTAGATCTAGAAACCAGTTGAAATCCATCTTTATCAATCAAGATATGATTGGCATCAGTACCTGGGGCAGAGACTTGGAAACCAGTAGGTCTATTAGAGCTATTGATACTTTCCATAACTTCTAATTTACACATTAGAGATTTAGGATGGGACTTGTTATCATCAACAATGATAGCATCAGGTGTCTTCATGAGGCAGGGGACACAGGCAGCTCCGTTTTCCTATTGAGAACATAAAGTATCCTCAACCAGAGTTCTTGACATTTCAGCTGAACGATCATCAGTAGGAATGGAAACATCATTATCCTTTTGAGCAATTTCCACGTTTTCCAGGGTGCTCAGAACACTTATAGGTTTAGGAATCCATTTTCCTTTCTCTTTTGAAGCCTGCTCTAAGACAACTGGTTTACCTTGGCAGGTGGCGTCAGCTTTAGGACAAGATCTGTTGTCATGACCGAACGACAGACATCCAGGGCACTTACTAGGAATCCACTCATAGACGACATCAATCATATTCTCCTTACCTGTGTCGCTTCTCATATTAATCATCCTTGGAAACTCTGAATCCTTCCTAATTAGAACAAGAATATGAGCATACTCAAGCCTAGAGTATTTTCTGGTGGATAGGTCAGTGTCGATCGGAAATCCTAAGAAGCTTCCGATTCTAGAATACATAGAGTTATCCTAAAATTCCAAAGGAAGGTTAGGTAGCCGTATCCACACAGGAACAAAATCTAGGGATTCCTTCTCGAGTTTGTCTCCGATTTTCCAAGACTTGAGAATAAGAGGCTTACCATTCACCGTCCAGGGCCCATCTTCGAGAGCATGAGTTAGGTCAGACTTCTCAGAAAACCTGATGACAAAGAATCCATGACTCCTAGCGTTAATCTCGATGCTTCCTTTGATCTTCTACAACCATGCTAGATGCCTTGCAAGCGTAGGGAGATGCACTTTCAGATCAACAATGTAACCAGATAAGGTATTTGCCCTTTTCTCTGTGATCTTCTCTGCCTCTGCCTGTGGATAGACAAGCCTACCGTCGGAGATTTCTACTTCAATCTTCTACAATTTCTCCTCTGTGTTGGATTTAGGCCTGAGATTCGCCCAGATCCACTTCGTAAGCCCTATCTCCTCCTCCGATTGGCAAGGAATCGAAGACGTCCCACCTAGGATAGGCCATTCTCCTACCTTGATCAAGAACAAACCTAATCATCATATACCCATATCATCTACATCTTGGTCAACCCTGATTAAGACAAGATCACATATATCACCATCAGGTTCTCATCATCTCAACCCTAGACGTGTTCATTAGGGTTTCCCTTATATCATTATGTTGTATACATTATTACTTGTCTTATCTTCATCCGTATGCGGGATTTATGTTACTGATGTTATATTCAACATTAAGATACATAATCTGAATATCAGGTTCCATATCATTATTTATACATATTAACCCTAAGTTACATGTATTACTCAGGGTTTCATCATATGTATTATGGGTCATCTTCATATAACATGGATTTTGTGTATAAAACTAATCTCAGATTTACATATTATCTTCCAGTTACTTATATGAGAGTTTTCTATAAATTTTAACACTTATTGATCATAAATGTATTTATTGCATATTAATTAGGGTTATTATCCCTAATTAGCCAAATTAATCAAATTACATGATTTCCTTCATTAACATGACCATATCTGACATCATATGAATTATAAACAGAATTATGGATTTACTAACGTGATCTCATAATTTTAGGCCATCATTTGGTATTTATCATCCATCATATGAGAAATTCACCACTTACATGATATCTCTATTATTAGTGCCTCAAAAGCCTAATATTAACATTCTACTGTGATCTACTCATTTTTCTGAGAATTTTGGTATATGATATGTATTTTTCTGATCATCGAGCTAATTGCTATGAATTATACAAGAATTGAACATTATTTGGATTACTAACCTTTCGAGCGAATGGGAGACTGACATGTGGCCTTAGGCTGTCGCAGCTCCCTTGCTTGAGCCGGATGGGTTCATTACTAAATCGGGTCAGGGATTGGTCTAACAGTCTGGTCTGGGATTTGACCATCCACTGACTCTCCTTCCTCTTCTATCGCAACTCATGCGATATTCCAGTTCTCACCAGCCGTCGCCGCGACGCCACCAGTTCGATGCCGATCTCTCTCTGGAGAGCAAGGAACCACATCTTGGTGCATATAGCCATCATGTAAGGCCATCGCCAGATCATTCTCTGAGTCACCAGCTTCAAGCACTGCAGTTGGGGGCTTTCCTTGTCTTGGCACCGCCGCGGCTAGAGGAACGGCAAGGAAGATTGCCGCTGACTATTCTCCTCTCTCACGTGTGATTGATGGCATCCGATTCCTGCCTCTCAAGGTTCTTCCACAACCAAATGCCTCGGCTTGGCTTGATGGCTCTCCTCCGCTTCCTAGGATGCCGCTTCAGGCTCTGGAGTTCACGGACGATCGGGCTTCTTTGTTTCACGAGTCGTCGCCACACTGGTCTCCTCCAGGATGTCTGTGCAGGCGCCGCCACACTCGACAACGACGAGAATGTCGTCTCCTCTTCCGGATCCATCACGACTAAGAGCTTCGGTCTTTCTCCCTCTACGGCACCGCTCTCTCGTTTCCAGATTTCCCACAGTTCCTGGGCACAACCGAGGAACAGGGCACCGATGAGGGATAGGCATCCCTCTCCTCCTCACTTCACTACTGCCACTGGGAGACTCTGGTGCACGAGACCGCTTCCGCCGTGGCTGGGTCTCTGATGTGCGGTTGTCCATGAGAACCTCTACACCCTCCAATCATAGTTGTGCACACCCACTCCCAGCCCCCGAGCTTCGCCTTCTTCTCCAGCTCACCGGGGTTCACTGAGAAGAAAACCATCCACGGAAGCCCACTTTTAGTCTGACGTTGAACTTGCCTGGATTGGAACTCTCTTCCGATCCTATTATCTCCCTTCGACCTTTGCTCTAGCTTGATTTCATTCCTCCTCGCACTGCCTTCGAACGAAAATGGAGAAGTGCAGGAAATCGGAAGTTGGTTCTCCTTATTCACTTGGCCACTTGCCTCACTCAGGGTATCATTCAGTCTGTAATGTGGAGAGGAGTCCAACTCATGGGTTACCTCACTCCCCCATCGCCCCACGACCAGTCGGATCATGGCATCATGGATGGCCACCTTTTCTCCTGCGCTCTAACTGCAAGGTGGGAGACAAAATAACGACCCTGGATCTCAAATCCTATGGCCTGAGTTAGTCCTTCAAAAGATTCTATTCGTATTTCACTCAACACCAAGCTTACTGCCATTAGATTAGATCTCTAGGGTTAGGATCTGGCTGCGCAACCCATCCAAAAACCAAAGAGGGCATAGAACAAGACTGATATCCAAACTTATCCTAAATAATCCACTACATAGGTCTACAATCATCAATAATGCACATCATATTACAACATTCAAACCTACATAACTTCTTATAGGAATATCCAATTGTTACCAAAATTTAACCATAGCTCTATCATCACTCAAGCTACATCAACTCAAAATTTGGTGACCATAACTCAGCTATTTGATTTACCAACTAAATTCCTCAAAGGATGATATATATATGGATTTTAATCATGATATAAACACCAATCACCATCCAAACCTTACCAAATCACGTGTAACTCTTCCGATAACTCAACATGCATAAATTCACTCATGTCACTGGACATTTAAGGATTCTAAAAGTTCACTTTATCACATCCTACACACCTTAAAAGATATTTCGTCCTCAAAATTAAGCTAGAATCCAGCCTTTCATAGGAAACCATCATTGTTGGTCATTGTCATCTCTCATAGAGAAGGTGGTAATTGTGGTTCTTAGACTTGAAATCACTGCATTCATCACATGTCGTTGGGTATTCTTTGACATAATCAAATGTAATCCTAAAATAAGTGTTGCCATAAAGGTGATGATTGGAAGCTTTGACATAGGGGATAGACTGTGAGTGATAGGGATGGGATATGTCCCTATTACTGGAGATTGATATCTTGGACACTTGATAAGAGAGACTGGTAAACACATGCACATGCACATGTTAATCAATATATGATATTGAGATCATATTATCTCAAACAGTCTACTCTTGGTTCAAGAAACATGAGTTGAACATTGAAAGGATGACAATTCCATGACTCAATTTCACTCTGGATATCAGAGACAATGGAATTATACAATCACTACAACACCTTAAATAAATTGTAGCTTGAAGTTGTTCTCTAATTTTCCATTCACTTGGGTAGTAGTAATGTGCGATTAGGCACTACTCTCTACTTGTGATGTCATAATTTAGTTATAGACATTCACTTCCAACGTGATATGGGACCTATAGGTTCACACACATAGGAACTCATCTACAAGAGGAGTTTAATCTTTAGTGATGTTTGGATTGATTACTAAAGTGGTTAGGTACTCAATTCACAACAGATTAGTTGACAATACTACCATACGATCATCTCATAGGGTGAGATGGCCGTTTAGAGTGCCAAACAATTGGCACAAGAGTGGATACGGTCGTTTGGAGTGTTAGACTGATCAAAAATTAAATTGGTTGTGTTCTTCCCAAACTGAGGTCTGAAATAATCGATTCACTCTATTGAATTGACTGACTCAACTCAACTCAACTCACTAGACGTCTGTCTGAGTGAGTGAAATGATTGTCTCACATATGTGGTATCGCTTAGTTTGTGTGGAAATTTGATTGCATCAAGGATTGGTGTTGATGTCAAGTCATGCATTAATTAGATTAGAATTGGCAAATTCATGGGCAGTCAAGAAACATGGAGAAACGACTGTCTCGTTGTACCAGACGACTGTATCACATGTGAGACGACCGTGTGTCATGTGAAATGACCATTTTGAATGTCACATGTTCAAAAATTCAATATCATTTGGTCCCTTCCACTCCCACACATATTCCAAACCAACTTGGAACCCTGGCCCTAACCTCGCCTATAAATAGAGGGGTACCGGGGGCTACCTAGAGCACAAAAAAGACAATTCAGAATTAGTTTCTGTGACAATTGTTGTCCCGTCTAGTTGTGGTAATAAAGAGAGTCCAAGTAAGTGCTACGTGACTTGGGAGGGATAGCGACAGGAGAGAACAACTGAGGATCACTGATGTGGGAGAGAAAGTTGGTGAATAGTATGCCAACATGAGAGACATCTCCTTCATATTTGTTCTAGTTGAAAGACATGAGTTTAGTTGGTCCGTGTGGATTACTCTAGAGGCAGGAGTCCTTTGGGTACTTGTAGGAGGACAACATCAGATTCCAGTTTGAGGCAAGACCAGAGGAGTCATTGTGGAAGTTGTTCAGTCTACCATCCGTGGAGAAGACCAAGAGATGCACAAATACCGTCCAAGAGAAACTAGAAGATAGTTTCATCACAATGAGTTGTTGTCACTGGACTTGCTCCAGGACCAGGTATAAACTCATTAAACCATCCTTCCTATTTCATAGCAGTTGACGCAATCTTGTTGTTATGGGAAAACACAGATAATTTTTTTATTAATGATGACATACTCTATGCCCATATTTCCCAACACACAACTACATATACTAAATATTTTTTATGAAGGTAGCCATGCTTGACCCCTGAGGCACCACATTAATTGCCTAACGAGCTTTACATCATTCCCTCAGATAAACCTCCACACTTGACTCTCCTCCCTTAAATCCCACATCTGCACCCTCGACCCTCCTCAACACTAGGGATGCCCATAGGGATCCCAAGGTTTCCAATTTTGCTACTTTTACTCTTGATTCCGCAATACATATCACCACTAACTACAAATATCTCAATTAGAATGGCAACCCCCAATTTATTCTCATTGGGAACCTCGGGTTGGGTCATTATAGCCACCCTAATCTGGTCCCCCTTGACAACTTGAGGTCTATCTCTCCCTATCACAATGGAACACACAATGTTAATACTAGATGAGTCATTGAGGATGATGGTAATCATTGCTGGGTGTACGGTCCACAACTCAATATCTTCATTCCTAACACACATGATGTTGCTCAGAGGAGTCACATAACTTCTACACCTTTTAAAGATTGTAGTAGAACTCACTAAGACAATTGATTTCTACTTGACATCCTTGATTTGGATATTATTCCATCCGACCCCCATGGCCAAGTCTTGACAACGAGATGTTTCTACTTAAACATTTGCTTGTAATAACTAGTGGCCACTTGGAGTTCACCAGAGTCAATGCTACAACATCTTCCTAGATGAGGATGAGGAGAAGTATGTGGATGAGAACTTCTGCCTCTCTCCTTTCCATGTTTTAGATTTCCTCACTAGTTACTTGATGATAGATAAAGATTATTTTTCCAGATACTTTTGGGATTTCTAACTTGAGTATAGTTACTAGACTAAGGAGAATCATCATTAGATATGTTTTAGCTATTGGAATCTTGAAGCCCTTCGTCCCTATCAACTAAAAATCCTCTCTCTAACAATCTAGGTTTTGACTAGTTATACTCCAAAGGATCCATGACATGATGGTTTAGGTCCTGGCCCTTATCTATTTTGAACTAAGAGTCATCAAATTAAATTTTATCACTTGACCATCTCCTTCCAACTAGACAGCCATTTGTTTGTAGTATTGTGTTTGACTAGTGTATGATTGTGGGAAGGTATGGTTATGGAATGACCCTGCTAATGTGGGTTGCTCAATTAGAAGCCTTCCTTGGTTTGTGGAGACTTCAAAACCATCCACCAACACTAATGAGAAAGTGGATAGAGGTAGAGTTAACACACAATCCATTGAGGAGCTCAACAACTAAATCAATAAGATAAGTATTAATGAAGTGGATTTATGTTATAAGATAAATAAGAAGATGCTCCTTCAGTGTGGATGCTCTTTGATAGAGTCTTCTTCAATGTATACACTACCTCATGATTGATCACTCTCAATTGATGACTTGGCTATATCAAGGCCTAGAATAATTTCCTTCTTTCTATATCCTTATCACCAAGAGGCTTAACTAATTATTCTCGCATGTGTCTCTCTTCCATAAGTTGTTGCTTTGGTTTGAAAATATCATAGTCATCATCCAGACCAATTGGAGGATAGTTTGATTCCTGCTTTAGACTTTTTTGTGAAATAGAAGAGTTGAAGCAAGATCTAATAGGATGGAACAAAGAGGAGGTCATACACATTTTCTTGAACATCCTCAATGATGTAGAATATGATCTAGAGGAATTACTTTTTAAAGATGATATTTTTCTTTGTGAAATATTAGGCATCAAGTGGATTGAGGAAAGTGACAGAAGTAACCCGTTCTTCCATTATCACCTATAAGACATACGATAATGGTCCTATATTTATAACATTTTAAACAATAGAAAAAACTATTTAGTATACGACAAGGATGATATAGGTAATAAAGTTGTTTCTTTTTACCAAGACCTATTCACCCTTGCCCCACCAATTTTAACTCCTACTACCTTGACATCTGACAACCACATATTACATACATAGACAATGATTTATTATTGGAGGAACCAACTACCATTGAAGTTCTCTACACTGCTAAAAGCATTGATCGTAATAGTTTTCTAGGTCCTAGTGGATTCTCAACAACTTTCCATGTTTTTGCTTGAAATTTTATTAAGGTTGACATTATAAAGATGTTCAAGGTTTTCATTTCAAGTGATTTCATCCACAAAACTATGAACAGTCAATCTCACCCTGATTCCAAAGATGACAACACACCAACCTTTCTCATTTCTTCCTGATTAGTGTTGGAAATGTAACCATGAGAATTTCTTCTAAGGTTTTTGCCCTCCATCTTGCCAGCATACTGATGTGCCATCGCTTGCACAACAAATTCACTACAAATAAAATATCCCTAGAAGTTAACCTTTTAATGGCAAACAACCCAGTATAAAATTGTAGGTAAATTATTAGTATAGAAAGGTATCAGTCACAAAGATGAAAATTTTCAAGAGATTAAATCGAACCAGTTCAATGGATACTATTTAAGATATAGTTTGTTAAGATTGGTTAAAGCTAAAGAAGGAATTAAAAGTGCAGAAATAAGCTAGTTAATTGGTTTTTAATTGATTAATAATGAGAGATAATGGGGTCCAACGGATGACCACCTTTTTACTTATCAATTCAACTGCTAAATTATAATGACCATATGGATTTTTATCCTTTCATTGCACAATATCACATGGTCCAAAATTCTGTCAAACATCTGATCTCAGTGTTTGAGTATCTTCATCCAACTATCTAATTAAATTCTATCAGGTAGTCTCATCAAGAATTTGTGATTTCCAATCTGGTGTTTGAACTCATGGATTAGGTGGTCTCATCACCACAAGTTATATAAAACAAGATAAAATGGTTAAAAAAATCATAAACTCTATAAGCATGTCTCATCAAGAGATTATGGGCTCATTCTTGTTGGGTTCAGGTGGCCTCGTCAACCCCACAAATATCATAATCTATCTAACAAAAGAACGAGTGCAAAAATAGGTGCAAAACATTTAATCACTAAGACATTGGAGTTAAATAAAATTAAGGTAAAGAATAGGCTATGGGGAAACTCCCGATGTCCCAACAGAGAAACTAGCTAGGCATGATAGAAATAGATATAGAAGTAAGTATAGGGATATCATGAGTCATATTGGTAAGATGAAACAATGTAGCAGTCTCTGTGACGACGATGATGGCTCCATTTCTCCCTTCCTTGCCCCATAAACCCAAGGTGATCCCTAAGATGACAGAATATGAGATGGTCTTTGTTCTTAGAATCCCCTCCTTTTATAGGGGGAAAGGGTGTAGAACCCCTAAAAAGGTTGCTGGTGGTGGTTGGACAGTCTTGGTCCGCGACTCCAGCCGGTCAACTGGAAGTCCAGTCAGTCAATTTTCTTAAATGTATGATTTGACTCGACAACAAGGTTGAATTTAATAATGATACTTCTTTATTTGGAGTTTGAACGAGTCTTTTTGGCAAGTTAATCCATTGGGCTTCATCGATTGCCTTTTAATATTTTCTTTCACCTTGTTGTTTTGTCTGAAGTAATTAGTTTTCATGATTCTCAATTTGACTCGATCTTGCTAGAGAGTTTATTAATTGGGGTGTTAGTCTATCGGTTGGCTTCTTGAGAAGCTATGATCTTATTCATGTGAGTCAACTGACTGAGAGGCTGAAGATGATAACTAAAGACTCAGATTCTCAGATCTTTTTGGGATTTGGAGTGATTGGGCCATTTTCCTATAAAAACCTAAGAAAATCTAGTAAAAAACTCCAGCTAAATAGAGAAAGGCTAAACTAACACAATTGAATAAAAAACTAGAAAATAATAAACAAAGTGCTTTTAAATAGAGAACTAAAAGATGCAAATATAATGGACAAATATGCATTTATCAAGTACCATGAACTTTAACGTTCTTCATCCTCAAGCAACACACAATCATAGACACCTGCCAATCAATAATGACATCTTGATTTGCTCACTTGAATAGAATTATTTGTTTCCTTCTCACCTTTTATGGACAAGCTCCTTGATTTATTAGAACCATAATACACAATTTTCACACATTCCACACTCAAATTTGTTTCAAAACTTGCTTCCATTTCAAGGGTTGCAAAAAATAGATGTTATATCCTTCTATTATTGGTATTCCCACATATTCTTATGAGGTTTTACACAAGACCAGGTTTTTCTTATTGGCAGATTAGGGTATGGAATATTATCTTAGGTAAAATATATGGAGTGAATGGAGGTATGGAAGAAGGCGATCTCTCCTCTATTTGACTCGAGATCTTTTATTTTATTTGTTAAAATTACATTGATTGTGTTTTTTTAGTGTGCCTTTTGGCATTTTTTCTTGGTGGTATGCCCCTATTAAATTTATGAGATGTATGGAAGAAGCAGTAGAGGGAGAAGGGTGTGTCACCCTGAACTTGGAGTTTGGCACAAATTTTTTTGGTATTTTAGTTTTTTTTATTTTGGTGAAATGGAGAGATAAGAAGGTGGTAGAAGAAATATATAAGAGATTGAGTTTGTGCATTCTTGTATTTTTAATTTCAATGCTTTGGGAGTATTATAATATTTGGTCAGACCGTTATATAACAAGTAAAATCTATAAACTTTAATAGTTATTCCAAATATCAAATGAAGAAACACTATGTTTGTTTCCTATTTATCCATTAAGGCTTGTCAATTTTTACCAAGGAAGAGTCTAGTGAAGGTCTTAGGAGGCGGTGTTATGCAAATGTTTTAAGAAATTTACTTAAATCAAGGGAATGTATTGGTAAAATGCATTAGAAACAAACTGGATGACTAGATATAGGCCTTCACCAAATTAGGAAAGGGAAATTTTGAAAATTTTAATGTTGACTACATTACATGATGGAAAATTTTAAAGAAGGAATACAGAGTGGATGCAGTGGATATGTACAACCAATCTCCACCTTAAAATTAAAAAAAATTCTCATCCTGAGAAAAACTTAAATTTGGAATGAAGGGAAGAATTTCACAGATATCACTAGGTGACACAATAACTCAAAGAATGTCCATCTAAATGGAGTTTAGATGAGGGTTGAAGCCTTGAATAGAGGAGCTTCATGGTGTACCCAGCGATTAGATGGTCGTAAAAGCTCAAAGAGGCTTTCTGGTTGAGTAAAAATGACTTTGTTTTTCACCCCCACGGTCCCTCTAGCAGGAGCCATAGATCTTCCTTCATCAATTATGGAGGATATGATTGTAGCTGTCGGGTATCTTTGGGGTGAACTGTTCCCCAAATTTTTGTTGTGGATCAACTTTTTTGGAGGAGAAGGTGGCATGAGATGAACCCACTCTGTGTATCTCCAAATGTGGTAGATCAGGTGAAGGATCCATCTCAGGTTTATCCTCATCACTTGGATTTGTATGTAGTAGACATGGTAATGGTACAAAAGGAATTTTCTTATCAGCCTATTACAACTTTGTTTGCAGATGAGTGTTCTCCTCTTCTATTATCCCAACAACATTAAGGTTGATGGGAGAATTAGCATCCCTTACCATGCCAAAGGTGGATCTAATTTCTTAATCAAGCACGTTCACAACTTAGTGAGCTCATAAGGAACCACATCACAATCTAATAGCGACGACATGTAGACTTCTTACAAGGGTCAGATCACCTTCTCAACTTCAACCTGATATGGAATAGAGGGTGGTCGAGGTGGAGTGTAGGGCTCTTGATGAGGACACATTTCTTCAAGAGAATCCACTACTTCATCATGGGGGAGGAGTAATGGTATATTATAAAGAACATGCTCAACTAGAATTGGTTGATCATTGTGAATTTCTAGATCTAGGCTAGTAATAAGGAAGGGTGATGGATTTTTAGCCTATTGGGAGATTCTTTGAGTCCACCAATCTTTAACACTTTTATAGAAGGAATTTGTATATGTGAACTTTCTATCATAGGCAGACATCCATTCACTTTCTGACTTATATTGATTGTCACAGTCCCATGTAACTGCTACCCGAACTGTCCAAATTTTCTCCTACATGGCAACTGTGATTTCTATACAACATTTGTCTATCTCTTGATCAAGGTTGTGTTGCTTCATCTATTTATTATAATTCTTGAAGAAATAGGAAGTTCTACTAATAGGATCAAAATAAATATTTTAAATGATTTTTTTAGAAAGGGTTACAAAAAATCTAAGAATGCAAGGGAAAAAAATCTTGACTAAAAGGAATTACAAAAGAACTAAGAAACTATACAAAAAACTAAAAATTTCAAAAACAAACTAAAAACTGTAAAAACAATTAGAAGGAAGAATATCAAAGCAATGGGGGTTCATAAGAAATTTTGTTGTCCCCAACATTGGTGACAAAGTTTGATGTGAGGTTGCTTGGACAACAAATTCACTAGTAAGGAAATATCCCTAGAATATAACCTTATAACAACAAACAATCCAGCTGGTAAACAAGCAAGTAAATTCTTAGCATAGAAAGGTATCATTCCCATAGAACAACATTTTTAAGAGATTAAATTGAACTAGTTTTAATGAACAAGATCTAAGATCTAGTTTGTTGAGATTAATTAAAGCTAAATTGGAATTAAAAATGTAGTATTAAAATTAGTCAATTAGGTTTTATATTGATTAATGATGAGATATATTGGGGTCCTGGGGATTACCACCATAGACCACATCTTTCCTTAACAGATTGAACTCCTTAATTGTAATGATTAAATCAGGACCATATGCATTTGTAACTTTCAAAGAAAAAATATCACAAGGGACCGACTTCTCTCAAACCTGGGGTCTCGAGGTTAATGGACCCTCGTCCAACCTTCCAACAAAAGTCTATCATGTGGTATTGTTAAGAACTTGTGATTTCTAATCTAATTTTCAAACCCATAGATCATGTGGTCTTTTCACCACAACTTATAACAAACAAGATAAATTGGGTAAAAATCATAAGTTCCATCAATGGGTCTCGTCAGAAAAGTATGGGTTAATTGTTGTTGGGATCAGGTGGTTTCATCACCCCACAAAGAATATAATCTATCTAACCAGAAAAGAAGTGCAAAACTGGGTAAAAATATTAAATCACTAAAACATTGGAGTTAAATACAATTAAGGTAAAGAACGTGCTATGGATCCACTCCCCATTCTCCTATGTTGAAACTACTCATCATGATAGAATTAGATACAAAAGTAAGGATAAGGACAAAAAGAGTCATGTCGCCAAGATGAAACAATGAAGCTATTTCTATGAGGATGACAACGACAAATCCTTTTCTCCCTTCCAGCCACATACACCAAAGAGGTCTATAAGATGATATAATATGTGATGGTCTTTGTGATTAGATCCCCCTCCTTTTATAGGAGGGAAAAGGAGGGTGAAACCAAAAAAATGGCCACTAATGGTGGCTGGGCAGTCTTGGTCAGCGATGCCCATCAGTAGACTGGAAGTCTAACCAGTTAATCGGCTTAAATTTATGCTTTGACTTGAAGGAGGATTTAATTGTAATAATGATCCATCTCAATTCAGAGCTTGACAGAGTCTTGTTGGTTATTCGATTGACTAGGATGTACTATCAATTGGATTTAAATGTTTGCTTTGAACCTATCATTTTGTCTAAAGTAATGAGCTTTCCCAATTTTGAGTTTGACTAGGACTTGCTGGCGAGTCAGTTGACTGGGATGCCTATCGATTAGTCAGCCTTTCAAGATGTTAAGATCTCTTGCATGTGAATCGATTGACTGGGTGTGTTTGTTAATTGACTGGGAGGCTGAAGATGATAATTGAAGCCTTTGATTCTTGGATCTTTTAGGTATTTAAAGTAATTGGGCAATTTTCTTGTAAAAACCCAAGAAAATCTAGTTAAAACTCTAATTAACTAGAGAAAAGATAAACTAAGATAATTGAATCCAAAAATAGAGAAAAATAGACAAAATTCTCCTCAAGAGAGATCTAAAAGATGAAAATAAAAGGGATAAATATACAATTACTACATACTCCCTCAAATCATCTACCTAGAATAGAATGCTATCATTAAAGGATGATACATAGAAAAAAACATCCAGGTCACATAGGAACTCTTCGACAATCTCAATCAGGGAAAACATAGCAACAATCTCATCCATAAACTTGATATGTCTAAGGCTTTTGATCATCTTGAATGGAAATTTCTCATTTCAATTATGCACAAAATGGGATACAACAATTCTTTTATGAGGTTCTATCTTAACTTCTTACAAAGAACTTAGTTTTCTATGCATGTAAATGGATTCACTACATGCTTCTTTCCTTCATAAAGAGGCCTCATATAAGGAGAACCTTTATCCCCTCTTCTCTTTATCATCATGGAAGAAATACTAGTTTCCCTCTCTAGACAAATGTATTCTATAAAACTCATTTTCGTTTTGCACAAGAGGCTTAACCACAATCCCTACACACTTATGTGTTTTTGATGATGTGATCTTCTTGTGAAATTCTTAAGCAAGCTCTTTATCCAGGATACAAAGCATTTTAAGTATCCATGAAGAAGCATTTAGTCAAAGAATCAATAGGAAAAGTTTTAGCTTTTTAATAGGATCTAACAATTCTACAACCATCGCTCACATGGAATATATTATGGGATGCACTCATAGTAGTGATTCTCTAATTTACTTGGGAGTTGCTCTAGTGAAGTGTCGAATGAAAGTGATTCATTTTAGATTCATTTACAACAAGATATCCATGACATTGAGCTCCTATAGAAGTCAATTCTTTCCTTCTCTGGACACATTATCCTTATTTAGTCATCTCTCTCCTTCATTATAGTGTTTCCTATGATGACATGCAATGTCCCTAAGAGTGCTCTCGAGAAAGTAGAAAAAAGTCTCTCCTCTTTTCTTTGGAAGGAAATATATGGACACCGTCATAGATCTTGGCTTGGCTGGAATAAGATAGTACTTGATCACAAGCATGTTTGGTTGAGCATAAACAAGCGTGTGATGTCCAAACTGTCAGATTCATTAAGGTGGCTTGGCTCGTCCTTCGTTGTTCGTCTATATGCGATATCTTTTTCAGGTCCACATATAATAAATGGGACTTTTGTTCTTCAAGGCCACACTTCCTCAACAAAGGTTCCTTCTTTTCTTCCTACTAGAAATGTGGGCTCTGATCTCCAAACCACGAAATAATCACGATTTAAACATGAGCGGAAGCAATCGATAATCAGCGGAAGACAAAAATCACGGGAAATTAAAACTTTTCGAGACAAGAGCTTGAAACCACAAACCTTTTCCATAGAAAAAGGATTTAAACTGTATATATCTCTGTCAAATTACTTCTTGAGTAATTATATACAACATGATACAAAATCTCAAGAACTCATAACCAAAACACTCCAAGACCTGAGAGTACAGAGGACACATAGGACTGACTCTAACTACACCACATAGCAGGCTGAATCTCCACCTGAGATTTACTGCTGCTCCTGGTGCTGCTGCTGTTGGGATTGGTCACCTTTAGACCGGTTCCTCCGTCTTCGACGACCACCTAAAAAGTTGAAGTCTACGGGGTGAGACAATTATACATAATTGCCCCAGCGAGAGTTATAACTCGTCACTAGAAGCTTTATAAGCAAACAAAGAATAACTTAAGCAGTAAAAGCTTTCAAAGCATTCATTAGCAGTTTTGATAATAAGAAAGAGTTCATCATTTATGAAACATGAAGAACATATACTTTATCCAGTGTAACATTAATCAAGCAATACTACGCTATTGATTATGTTTTTCAACCATTATTATGCCCTGTGGAGATGAGGTATACCACTCATACTCCAACTGATCGCTAAGAAGTCACATCAGTATCATACATAGGTCATTAAAAGAGCCGTATTCTTATGACCTCATCTTCCTCAGTCAGTTAGAGGATTGTTTGCAGGACATCTGGCGGGACGTCTGCTATTTATAGCTCACCAGGGTAAACTGGACCTTCGCTATGTTTTTAGAGTTACAGTGGCGTTCTGTACTCTCTTCGTCATCGGAAGATTTCTTGATTATCTTTCACCGATGGGGTGTTTATGTTTGCTTTGGGAGAATAGTGATACATCTCACCTTTTGGATCTTGTAGTGAAGGTTTGACGGACTATAAAAATCTACATCAATTCCTACACTAGGATGTAAGGTTCTACACATCCATATACCCCACATACTCAAAAGTATGTGATCCAGGAGTTCCCTTGGGAAAACCTGTTTCACCATCATTTAGACTCTGACAATGATGGATCTATGATCAGGGCTCTACATTACACTTGATTAGTTAGGTACATTCAGTATTCTTTTAACATCATACATTGTTCTTCAAACAATAACATTAGCATAACAGCTATAAATGAGAATACTAAAATGTAGCAAGCCTAACTCATTTCAATCATCAGTTCTCAATCATTTCATGATAAGTCATCTGTTAAGCATGACTTGGATGGTATTTATGGCTCTTACAGCCCATAAATCTCAACAGATGTCACTATCAGTGCATCAAGATATTTCACTTATTCATAAAGCTTAAGACATGCTTTCAATGAATATAGTATTGTAATCCATACCTGGATATGATCATCATCTCATGACAACCCGCAAGGTTAATTCAACTGGTAACAATAAACAATTCATTCTAGAGGTTATACCTTCAAACTCATAGAAGAATCAAGTTCCCCAATTTTCATCAATCAGGGTTTACTATTCATATTACATGTCATCACCCTAGAATTAGGGTTTACTATTCACCCCTTGGTGAATTGTACTCATTACATTATGATGTAAGAGAAACATCATCATTAAAGCTCTTAAATAAGATTAAGATTCATTAGACATCATAATTAGGGTTTCCATGATCTCACATAGGTGGATCATTTCCTAATCATGCACATTCATGTGTATTGAAAGTATCTTACTTGAGTTTCCACCTTAAAAAGGGTACTTTCTCTCTCCTCTTACTAGTAGATGGTGATAACACCACTGTAGATTAGGTTGGGTTAAGTCCTTATTGACTAACATAAGCCGAAACATCACTATCATGTGATTAGGGTTTGATTAGAACAAGGTTTCACTCCTTTAAACCCCTCAAGGGTATTTTGGTAATTTGCCTCATGATCACTATCATGGGTTAACTCATTAATCACCTAGTCCCTTAATGACCTAGGTTACCATTAGGGTTTAGATTAGGTCACCATTGAACCAATTACACCATCAATTGATTAAGTGCAAACTACCTTGATCATCTTCAAACGGTTTCAACCTTCAAACGGTTTCAACCTTCAACCACCAAACGGTCTTGAGACCGTTTGGAAGTGTTGACCGTTTAGAAGGGTTGACTTTCCAAACCGTTTGAAACTCAATCAGTTTGAAACCGTTTGATCAAAACGACTTGAGATCGATTGGACCAAACGACCTTGAGATCATTTGAGCCCAAACGGTCTTGAGACCATTTGGCCCCAAATGGTCTTGAGACCGTTTGGCCTCAAACGGTCTTGAGACCGTTTGGATCCAAACGGTCTTGAGACCGTTTGGTCCAAATGGGCTCAAACCGTTTGGACCTCCAAAGTGGTTCAAAAGTTACAATAGGTCATGGATCTGTATGTTGAACCCCTCAATTAACCAAATCCATGATAACCACTTATAAATTGAGTTAACTAATATTAACCTCAATCAATTGGACATCAAATTGACCCTCAATTGAAAGCCGATTAGGGTTAAATCCTTCTCAATTAGGGTTTCAAATCGGGTGGTCATCAATATTCAACAATGTGAATCAATTCAAGGTTGAACCTATCAATTGACCTCCAATTGGGCTCAAACTTGGCCAAAATGGTCTTGAGGTCGTTTGGACATCATCCAAACGGTCTTGAGACCGTTTGCCCAAAGTTTGACCAAAAACCAAGTCGGTTAGATTAGGGTTGAACTCCAATTAGGTCAAAAATCAGCATTTTTATCAATTCATCAACTTATTGCAATTGGACCTTCAAACCATTAGATTATCTCAACCCTAGACTTCAAACGGTCTTGGGTTGTGCTCAAACGGTCTTGAGACCGTTTGGAGGAACCCCCAAATGGTCTTGAGACCGTTTGGGTCCTTCAACCCAAAACTCAATAAGATCTATGCTTTAAAACAATAATTTCAACCCGATTAGGGTTAGGATGTTGAAGTGCCTTCAACTCTCAATTGGTTAAGAATTAAACTTTGATTCTTTGCAGGAATGAAATTGAATATATAACCAACAGACCCTCAAACGGTCGTCCCTTGGTCAACCCTATCAAATGGTCTTGAGACCGTTTCAATCCAAACAATCTTGCAAGACCGTTTGAGGGCAAACGGTTTGAAACTGTTTGACCCCAAACAGTTTGCAACCGTTTGGACCAAAAGGGTCCAAGGTCATTTGATAAAGTAACATAGGGATTCACGCCCCTCATCTTCAACCTCTTTCAAGGTCGGTTCTTCCACCGTTTTGCTAGCAAAAGTGCAAGGAAGAAGGGAGGTAGAAGAAGAAGTATCATGCTAATTGCAAGAACTAAATATGCATATAAAGCAAAGAGTTTAGAGTTATAAAACCCGCCTAAAGGTCATTCCTTGAGATCCAAGCTTTCAAGCTCCAAGCTTTAATGGCGTCTTTGAGCTCCACAGGTTCGGCCAAGGTGAATTCTCCAAGGAAACATTGGAAAGGAAGGGCTAGAAAGATAGAGCTAAGTGAGCTAGCCATGAATCTAACATTGAAAATGAGTTTTCTCCATGAATTCAAGCAAAATGGATGATCTAAACTTACCTAGAACCCTTGGTCGTCCCTCTCTGCTCCAGAGCTAGCCTTGGTCGGTTGAGAAAGAAGAGAAGAAGTGAAGGAAATGAAAGGTTCGTTCACTTGTTACAAGGAAAGGGCTTATATACTTTAGGCCTTTTTACACCATAAGGACCTCTCAAGTTATGGAATTACATCTAAGTCCCTTTTTTCTCAAGGCACGTCCAAACTCATCTAAACGTATGCAAAGCTCATGAAATCTCAAGATCTAAGGGTAAAGAAAGCCAACCTTCAACTAGGGTACATACATGAAAGGTCTCCATACCCATATTAGGTGACTTTCACCACAAAGATCACTTTTCTTATCTGATTATTCATTGATGTGTCCCTTTCATCATTTCTACTCTAAATGATGACAATAGTTATAAAAGATGTTCTAGAAAGTGAAAATTACAAGTTGCACCCCTCAATTTGGGTAAATTGCACTTTACTCCAAACTAGGGTTTTCAAGCATAAGGATTGCTTCCACAGCTGCACCTTGGTGCTCAAGCTTGGGAAATCCTTCAAACTTCATCATAAACATCCTCATGATGTTTCAACATCAAAGGAACATCTTAACTTGTGAATTTTCAAGTTGAACCCTTCAACTGGGTAATTTGCACATAGGTCCCTGCATACAACACAATGCTACAACTTTGTTTAAAAAGGAGCAAAAATTGAAAGTAAATGTTCCTGAGGAACTTAATTACATGCCAGGGAGTATTCACAAGTATATAATTACATATTTTAGGCAAAACTTCTAGGGTTAGGTTATAACCCAGGTCAGGGATGTTACAAGAAACATGTAAGGAATCACCTTCACTATGTTATACACAACTCTCTTGAAGAAGTGGGAGCACGAGTCTTATCCTTTTGGTTCCCTAAATGTGGTAGGGATCTGTTTCTCCCCTATGCAAGATTGGATATCCCTTTGACCCAACCTCTTCATTTCTTCTTGCTAGAATCCATACATTGGTTGGGACCAGATGTTGACCCAAAAGCTTTGTTTAGATGAATGTTTTGCTGTATTCAAACAATCTAATATTTCTGACACTTGAGTTCTAAGGATAGATTGATTTTGGAGACTACTAATTATGGAGTGTTTTTCCTTTCTTCTTCCAAGCATATGCTTCCTAAATTTCAAATTCACAAGTGCAGTCATCACAATTAGATTTGGTTAGTGACCATCCCTCTGAAGACCAACATGTTCATTTGAAAGATCTTTAACAATTCTCTACCAGGTGACATGAGTGTGAGACACTATCAGATCCCCATCTCTTCGCAATGTGAATGTTGTGAAACTCATTCTAAACAATCTCTATACCATCTCATGTGCTCGAATGGTATTAGTTTACCTCTTTAGGACAAGTTCAAGTATCTTGTTGATCTCAATATTAGAGGTGGTGATACTAATACCATTTCCTTTCATTATCGATGTTTGCAAGCATCCAACCATAAGGATCAACTAGATTTCCTTAGACTATTCTTTCCCCCTATTATTGTATGGTGGGTCTGGATTGCACTCTATACAAGTCGCTATGAATCTATAGTAATGAAAATGAAAGAATTTGGGCAAAAGATATGACAATTATCAACATAATAACCCTTCCAACCTCCTTTAGAAAAACTATTGATTCAAAATTTCTTATGGAGAGGTTTCACAAAGAAGATATTGTTTTGGGCAATGTCAAAGTACCCTCCTTCCACATACTCATTGGATTAAGACTCCTAAATTGTGTTTTAAAGCCAATGTTGGCAATAAAAATGGAAACATGCCGACAGTAATCATGTGATTGTGTCAATGGTTCCATTCTTGGTAACATGGAGGGTAATATAATGTTGGCTTATCTTTCTCCTTGTGTTAGATCTACTTCTCAAGATGGGAACTTAGAGGCTTGCACTAAAGCCTCACCCTTTGTTGGGTTACATGGATCAATAACATCGTTCTTGAATCTGACTCTCGGTCACGCCTTGAAAAATCAAGGAACAAATTTATAACATTCAACAAAAGTACATAATTGTGGGCGTCACTTGCTTATGTAGTAGCAAACAAGATAATTATGTTTCTTGGGAGTTGGTCGCTTATGGCAGTTGTTTGGATGGTATATCTAGTTGAGATATTAGCAGACATACCACCCCTAATTAAAGGTCCTTACACAAATATGATTTTAATTTTATAGAGCGTGGTGATGTACATATATCTCACTAAGTAGACTTTCTTTTCTTTTGTGGATGTAACGAGGCTTGTTTATACATGATCACTTCATTATTTTTTTGTTAACCTGCTCAAAATATGTGAAACATTGTCTATAGGACATGTCTTATAGAAATTTGGTAGTATCCAATATAATATGGATATAGTATATAGTTGAAGTTTCTCTCTTCTTATTAATTTTTAGGAGGTTGAATTATGGAGAGGAGTGAGAAGATGATGAAATAAATAGTTTTAATAAGTATATGACTAGTCCTATTCTAGTTCCTACCATGTTTCTTATATTTAAAATTTATATTGGCTAAGAGGTCTACTAATACGAACACTGGCCAATGTAGTTTTTGGGTGGCTTATAATTGAAGTTAATGACAACTCTCTTACCATCAAGACAAACAGCCTTAGCAGACTCGGCCTCAACAGAATCATGCCACACAACCTACGTGTTGTGGCCACAATCCTCACTGAAAGAAGTAGAGAACAAGTTGGACTTGTACTGATAACACTTCCTCGCAAGAACCCATCCAAGGATGACATATGAAGCATTGTATCCATCCCATGAGACCGAAAAGATGTTTCTACGTACGGACCTCCAGAGTAGATGATGTCATTGATGGTTTCAGTGGGGGAGGAGTAGTAGTTATGGGCATAGGAAACTAGGTTGATCTTATAGACCATCAGACCTACTCCCACTAAGAAGCAGGCTGAGCTGTGTGGGGTAGGTTGTTGGGAGGAGTGTTCTGGGTGAGTGAGGTATGGAAGGTTTGTTGGTATGTATGTCCACAAAGTCAATCATATAATGATTTTAATTGCATAATTTGTAAATAATTTAATTAATTATAAAGGCAATCTTCCAATTTATTTTGTTTTATTCAGTTATGATATAATAATCTAACATAATAAATGTCTAAATAATGATATTACTCAATGGCGTATGTCTTCGGGTTGAGGACATGAACAATGAGATCATACAAATGTCAAGAGTATATGCATTCTTATTATGTCCCTAGTAGGATGTTGTTGTGGAAGGCTAAGAGATAGAAATAACACATAATACTAGAGTGTATATTAGTTGATGACAGAAATTCATCAGTCATGATACATGATATCAAACCAAACACATAGATACTTATTAGAGAATAGTGTATCAGACAGACCCACCTTGAAAGTGATACATAGAAATAATGATTGGTAGTTAGAATCATCTCTCATAGTGATGGTGAAGATTGTGGTTCTTAGACCTGAAGTCACTACACTCATCACATGTCATTCAGTGTACTTTGACATCATCCACTGTGACCTTGAATAAGGGTTGCTATAAAGGTGGTGCTTGGGTTCATTGTGACACATGGGGATGATTGTGAGTGAGTAGATGGGATTTTTTTCCTCCTATAGGAGTATGATATCTTGAACACTTGATAAGGAAGACTAAGAAATGAATTTCCATGTGCATGTGAGTCAATATATGATATTGAACCTACATATATCTCTAACAGTCTGCTCTATATGAAATAACATGTATTGAACATCGAAGAGGATGACCATTCCATACCTCGAGTTCAATTTGAATATCAGAGACAAAGGAACTATACAATCACTATAACACCAATCATAGATTGTATGTTGAAGTTATTCTCCAACTTTTAGAATTACTGGGTAGTAATGATGTCTTGATGGATGCCATTCTTTTCTTGTGATGTTTCAAATTAGTTATAGACGTTCATTACCAGCATGATTTGGGACCTATAGGGTCACAAGAATAAGAATGCACTTGGAATAGCAATTCATTCATGAATGATGTTTAATATCAATTACTAAAGTGTTAGGTATTCAATTTAAACAACATTAGCAATCTACACTCTGAAGCAACCAATTCAACAAGTGAATTGGTCGGCTCAGATTGTAAACTGGTTGTTTTGTAGATCAATAGATTGGACCAAGGATTAATTTTGATGTCGTGTTGTGAATTAATCAATTATTATTTGCCAAAATAATTGTGAATAGAAAATATAGTGAAATGACCAATTCAAGTGTTGAATTGATCATCTCATGTGTGAACTGATTGATTCATAGGTTAACCAACTGGTTTGACATCTGCAGATTGCAAAAATTTTGTTAAATTTCTTCCCCTTTGACTGCCACTTTTATTGGGAACCCTGACCCTGACCCTCCTATAAATAGAGGGGTACTAGAGGCTTCCTAGACACAACAATAAGCTTTGACAATTGTTGTCTTCTCTAGTTGTGGTAACCAAGAGAACCCAAGCAAGCTCTACCCATCAAAGGGAGGAAAAACAAGAGAGAGGCAATTGTGGCAAATCAATTTGACACTAACACGTCAACTAGAAGGGACAACTCATTCTTGTTCATTCATCTAGAACAATAGGAGTTTGAGGTGGTCTGTGTGGACTATTCTAGAAGTGGGGAGGTTCTGCATGTCTCTAAGAGGACATCGTCAACCATCATCCATAGTGCTAGACTACGAGGTCGACGATGACAACCATCAAGGTGCAACTAGAAGAAGTAGCGTGCTATAGCAAGAATTATTGTTGGAATTTCTCCAAGACCAGGTATATGTCTTACAATCTTCTTTCCATCTCATAGTTGTTGACACAATCTACTGCTTAATAGGTAACATGGCAAGTTATTTTTTTTGTTTCCATTGCCATATTTCCCAATCAAAGCCAGGTTAATTAACTATGCTTTGGGATTAAATCAATATGATTAGATTTCTATTTTATCATTTACTTATTATATAATGATAAGTAAAAAAAATTGTTTCCGCTGCCATATTTCCCAATAGTGTATCAGAGCCAGGTTAATTAACTATGCTTTGGGATTAAATCAATATGATTAGATTTCTATTTTATCATTTATTTATTACATAATGATGTGTATATTGAAAATGATTAATGTGCATGTTCGAGTAAAGAACACATACATTCACTATATATGTGATATGATATATATGCAATACATGTTTTCTCAAATTCATTTTGACGGTGATTGGAAGCATGGTTATGGCCTATACACTAGATCTTTTTTGCTCAATTGGATAGTTGCTTGTACCTGTTTATATCTTGGTTTTCATATTGAGCCTCTCTCTTCTTTTCCACATGTAAAAATAATAATTCTTTCCTTCATGTAATCTCCTGGAATGTAACTCGAGGTTTCCCAATTACAATGTTATATGTTAAATGGGATTAGGACAACTTTTGTTTCCAGTTATGAAATAGAAGACGATTGGCACTAGGCGAACTGACTTGTTCAAGAGATGAACATATCGACTGGAGGACCAAGGAACTCGATGATAATAGGAGCCAACTGATTAGCTGGAGACCCAACTAATCGGCTGGTGGAGTCAAGACGTCACAAGGATGGAAGGTCAGACGGTCGATCTGTGAGACCGACCATCTGACCAAGAGGCCAGATAATCGGTTCAAGGATTATAATTGTAATACCCATGACCTGGTTTATGGCTTAACCCTAGAAATTTTGCTTAAGCAAGATACTTACAAAATGATTCTAATCTGTTGAAAAGTAATTAAGGCTTCTTGTGAAGTTTATTGTCAAGTTTGAGCTTAATTGCAAACTATTTGTGCATTAATTGATAATTTGAGTGAAATGTGCAATTTACCAAAGATGAGGGTTTACATTGCAAAATATCACATTTTTGAATGTGTTATAAGTGTTTTAGTATCATAAGAAATAGTATGATGCCAAGTGATGGCTTGTGGAAAGACTAAATCCCAAGTTATAACTTGTATAAACAATGTTAGTACTATGTGTACCAATTTTGGTACAATTTGTAATTTTCCCAATATATTGGTTTTAAATGCAAAATTAACACCTCTAGAGTGTCCCTACTCCCTCTAAGCATATTTTAGAGGAAAGAGAAATATGAATACATTATGTTTGAATCATCTTTGAATGATGACACTCCAGGTAATGAATAGACCAAGGAAGATTTAAAGGTAAAGTTTTATATGTGTTGTATCGAGTTATGGAATTAATATAGGAGTCTTATCGGCCAAGGGGCCATAGTAGAAGTCTCCTATCAGCTTTTTGAGCCTTGGAGAAGGCCATGACGAGAAAAGCACCACAAGGGGGTGGCCCATGACGAGTTGCAAGCCCCTTTCATAAAGTGTATCGGGTTGCCTTGTTGATGAGATAAAGATGTGGAAACTTATCCAACAAGATAAAGGAAGGCTGAGATATTGTCTCTAGCTTATCCTCAAGACTCTTACATGGCAAAATATATATATGTGCATGAATTTCCATGTGCCAACCATGCATGGCCACATGTCATCTAGTAGCATGAGGTGAAGACACCTCTTATATACTTTATGTCATGAACCCAAGTATATATACTTCACCTTTCACCTACTTATGGAAGTTTATGAGACATATAACCATATTCCTTGGAGATGTCATGCATATCCCCTTAGGTATTGTGAAAAGTAGCTCAAAGATCAAGGAGAGCTCGAGCACCAAGCTTAAGGTAAGGCTTTGGTCACCTTCAACCTTGGTTGAAGTAGTATATCGGGTTATGGATATTCCTCTCTTTCCTTCTTCACAAAGTGCTTAACTATGGTGATTTATTGTCTATGTAGGAGTTGTGAATGAGCCCTAGACCTTTGAGAAGTTCATCTTCAACCTTAGCTTTGGATCTTTGAGCTTTGAATTGTTTCACAAGGCAGGTTATATAACTTGAACCCAATCATGTTATTATTTACCACTTGTTACACTAGATGATCACTTTCAATTCCGAGTTTTTATTGAATACTTGATGAATCCATGAGTTCTAACAATTGCCTAGACCTGTTATTCATAAACTAAAACAGTTAGAACGAAGGTCTAGAGCTTGAAAAAGATGGTATCACTTTATAAAGTGATATCGGGTTCAAGCACACAAAGAAGTACCTCTAACCCGATATCGATATATAAAAACACCACTTGCACGATATGTTTATAAGTGTAGATATCCTTGCATGATATGGAGATGAAGTTCACACATTAGAAAATGATATGGTGTTATCCATATGCCTATAGCACGATAGGAATCCAAGAAAAGACTCTATGTACGATATAGGGTCAAGTGTATACTTGTAAGTCAATATGTCAAAACCCTAGTTTGGGTAACTCGATATGAGTAAGATAAGCAAGTACCCCTTGCATGACATGCTCCTATAGTAGACACATCGTACATGATATCTTGAAGCACACATCTGGTGCACAATATGATTGATTGATTATACACTTATGCACAATATAAGATATGGATTCAAATACAAGGTATAACCCGATATGGTTGAAATAGCTCAACCTGATGTGAAACCCAAGAGGGGGAATAACCCGATATGGGGATAGATGATATCTCACACACAATTAGAGCCATGTTTTATGAACAATATGGGAGATACCCACTTACCCTTATACATGATACAAGTCTAGAACTACACCTCTTACACGATATATAGGTAGCAAACACTCTAATCAATATAGAGTTGGAAACCCAAGGTGATGGGTAAACCGATATAAGTGGTGAATGATACCACATGTATGATATGATTGATATCCATTGGATTTTACGAATAGTATCTACTTCTATCTTCTGAATGATATGAGGTCCAACTCATGCCTCATGCACGATATGGCCCTTTCTACCTTATATGATGGATAAACCTAGATGATGGACTGAAATCCGATATCCCTATCCTTTGAGTAATAGATTGTGATAAGGATTCAATTAGATACTTAGCTGGCCATAACACTATATGAAAGGGTTGATCCTTGAAGGTATATAGAGGTTATGAGCCTAAGGGTCTACCTAACATGGTAACCTGATATGTTACCCAATATGGAGACCCAATATGATGATCATGGATGTGAAACCATAATGGTATTATATATATATATATATATATATATACATATATATATATATATATATATATATATATCACTCAAATGATACATGATGAGGCATACACTCTATGCCCGATATGGTGCACACTTTGTGCACGATATGGCACCAAGCACATAGCCTATATCAAATATGGGGTAAAGCATCTAGCTCATACCCAATATGAAGTTATCTTGAGATGATAAGAACTGAGTGATATAGTGAACTTGATATGGGTACATGATATGATGATTAGGGGATACACCGTAGAACATGAGATGGTGATTTTGTTATACTACATACTCAATATGGATACACAACATGAAGTAAAGAATGTAGCTTAAAGCATGATATGATAATATACACACATCTTAATACCCAATAGGGTAGGGGCACTTCAATCATATGTGATTGACTGAGTGATTGCATGTGTGTCAATCATAAGGTATAAGAGGATGACATTTTTAATGATGCACTAATGTTCCTCAAGAGGAGGATTGAACCAAAAGCATGATGTAACCAATATCCTAGTGAGGATGAGAGAGAAACTCATGCTTTGTGTTGATAATCATTTAATGATAAATGATGAGAACGGATAAGTTTGATTGCATACTTATGATATCAATATATGCTCCAAGATGTGTGGAGCAATGAATTAGGGTTTGAATTGGTAATATGAACTTGAAACCCTATTGGGCTATAAAGAGAAACCCTAACCCTATTAATGGGAAGGTTGTACTTCTCTTATTGAATAAGCTTTCTGAAGCATGATAAATACTTGTATAAAAAGTATAATGTATATATAGGTCTTATGACCTAGAGATAGTTGTTGTATAGTGAGAAGTGACAAAATGTTTAATTTCCTTGTGATCCTGTGAATAGTTGTGCCTAGTGAGAGGTGACAAGATGTTTAATGGCCTTGTGAGCCATGTGAATAATTTTTGCCTAGTGAGAGTAGACTCTAAAGGTTTGAATAACCAGATCCAGTAATCATGATAATGATAATGGGAAGGGATGAGAACTCCTAGTAATGTGATAAGGGACTGAGATCCCAAGTATCATGTGTTTTAATGATTTGAAAAGTACTTGATAGATGTATTACACCTTTCTTTGTAGCATTTGTTGTGATTAATGATTATAACTTGTTTGACGCTAAAAGAATGTTGTAATACACTTAATATATCACTAAAAACCATAAAATATTACCCTGACAATAGATCCATCAGCGTCAGGATTTGTTGAATGGTGAAACGGGTTCCCCACGTCATAACCTAGAGTGCATATTTTTGAATATGTGGGTGCATAATTATGTATGGCCAGATGTGAGTTGATCCCCTTATGAATTCAAAATAAATTTCTCAATTGAGCACGGTGAACTGGCTTTGGCTCAGAGTATGGCTATGTGACCATAACTCAGTAATTTCATAATGGGGGACGATTGTTAGTAGATGTTCCCCTAAGAGAGTGCAGATGACATTGTAGCTCTGAGCGAAGATGTCTAGTATCCTGGCATGCTCTTTTTGTAGATTGACACGAGATGTCACTTCTAGTAGTCTCGTACTGACCGAGACAGGTGAGGTCTTAGCAGCCGGCTCTTCCATTGACCTTATATGGTACTGACTTGTGAGAAGTTTGTGGTCGGTTGGAGATGAATGGGGTATACTTCATCTCCTCTGAGCATAAGTGTGATTGTAAAATATGATCATTCGTGTAATATATCTACTTAAGGATCAAATGCGGATAACATTTTTTGATGCATGATTCAGTTATACATCTTAGCTTGATAGATGTTATTTATGTTTCTTTACATTCCTTGCAAAGTAGATAGATGGTTTATTAGTCTATCACGGGTAGATGCATCATTTTCCTTAAGTAAAGAGATTAATTTATTCGGTTCATATAGTTGATAATCCTGCCTATTAATATAAAAGAACCTATGCTTAGTTTTATAAGTACTTATCTTTGATAATAATATGGTCGGCGGAGAGTTATATCTCTCGCTGGACAATTATCTCACCCCTTGGGATCCACAATTTTTAGTTGATGTGCACGAGGTGGTGGAGACCTTTCTGTAGAGGATGAGCAACAACTGGGGAAGCAGTAACAACTCAGGTTGAGTGTACTGTCTATCATGTCTTGTAGATAGAAGTCCTATGTGTCATGTCTGTAGTCTCAGGTCCTTGGAGTCAGTTCGTAGTGGTTTCATGAACGATCTGAGATTTTTTCTTGTATGCCTTGAGGTTTTATGTTGCTTATGTACATGTGTTGATAAAGCAACTATTATATGTTGTCCTCGAGATGAGATAAAACAATTTTGTACAATGTAAATCATGATATGTATGAGTTTTGGATCTTTTAGTAAGAGTTTACTGGAAGAGGATCCACTTGCAAAATGGTTTTAAATTTTAGTGATTTTTGTTAATCTGTTGTTTATGGTAATTCTGCATAATTAGTAATGATTTGGTTGTTGGTTTTATGATGGTCGATACAATAACCAATTGCCCCAGATTGGATCCAGCATAGATCAACATCAACAATAGATAATACACATGATGTGGACTTTAGGTGGTAGTAATTCCTTGTGGCTCCAAGGAATTATAATAGGATGGTCATAACCATTGCTTTTCTTTATTATTGCATGTTTTTGTTATAGTTATATCATGTATATGATATGTACTATAAATATGTAGTGATTGGATATGTATATAAATATAAATATAAAATCCATCAAATGTATTAAATATTAGATGCTTTCCATAAGCAACGCATGTGAAAAACTTGATCGACTATGTGTGGGCACGCTAAGTGTGGTGCATTGTCTATCTCATGGAAGTGTAATGGTAGTTATGTGGGTCTTCCAAGCGGGGTGCATTGCTATCACGTTTTCTTTTGGGTCAGACTTAACTAGGTGATCTTAATAAGATTAAATATTGAGAATCATGGAGATGACTACGAAAAATATTTATGCATACCATCAATCTAAGAATTGTATAAGATTCAATTGGCTAAAGTTGTCTACCTTAATAATTAGTTATGGATGTTGGCATTGGTTGAGTAATAATTCTATTTTTTTGGGCCTTTTCTCACTAGAAGATTGTATGATACAATCTTCCGAATTGATAAGTGAGGGTTATAAATTTTAAAAAAATAGTGGGAGAGATAGTTAATTAAAGGGCTAATTGAACATTACCAAATTTTATTTTAATCAAATCAAATCAAAAGTGTTTAGACTAAATTGTAAAAAAATTCTTGTAGAATCAAATGACGACAAACAACACATTTTCTTTGTGATTGTTCCTTAAGAAAGACAATTTGAATGTGAATAATATTCATGATTAGTTTAGGACGTTGAGAATTGTTCTCACACAAGATCTGAAGCTCTATGTCCTAGAAACACCAGAGCCAAATGAACCTGCTCCCAGTGTGCCTAATGCTGAAAAAGATGCATACAAGAAGCATTTTGAGGATGTTGTAGATGTCAAATGTCAGATGTTGTGCTCCATGAACTATGAGTTGCAAAGACAACATGAGAATATGGATTTTATTGAGATGGCAACACATCTTAAGAACATGTACCAATATCATGCACGATATGAGATATATGATGTCTCCAAAGTGTTCTTCAAGTGCAACATGAAGAAGGAGATCCATTAGGTCCCCATGTGCTCAAGCTTATAAGGTATATCGAGAACCTTGCGAGACTAGGATTTACCTTGGACCAAGAATTGTCCATTGAAGTGATTTTGCAGTCACTGGTAGAGTCATATAGTCAGTTTGTCATGAACTACACAATGAACAATTTTGACAAATTGTTGTCAAAATTACTTGGCATGTTGAGAACAGCTGAAGTGAAAATAAAAAAGACAAGCCCAAGTTTGTGATGATGATCGACAGAGAAAAAGGGAAGTGCAAGGGAGAAGGCATGTCTAAGAGTAGTTCTAAAGCTATCTAGAAGCCCAAGTCTTCTACACTTAAAGAAAAGGGAGGGGTGAACATGGGAGGCAATTGTCACCACTGTCACCATCCTGAACATTGGAAGAGAAGTTTCCCTCTCTATCTAGAGGAACTGAGGAAGGATAAGGAGGGGATTGAGATCTCCACTTCAGGTATATACATTATTGAGATAAATCTATCTACTCCTTCATATTGGGAACTAGATACCAGATGTGGATCTCACATATGCTTGAATACGTACGAACTGAAAAGAAATAAGCCTTTACAAAAGGGTGAGATCGAATTGTGCATTGCAAATGGATTAAGAGATGTTGCCACTATAGTTGGAACATATAGTTCATCTATGCTCACGGGGCTTTTAATAGAGTTAAAGAACTGCTATTCTATACCTACCATAAATAGAAATATCATTTATGTATATTGTATGGACAAGGAAAGATTTGAATTTCATTTAAAGAATGATCAATGTTCTATTTCGAAAGATGAGATCTTTTATGGTAGTCCCCCAATGTCCTATGGTCTTTATTTATTAGATCTTAAGACAAATGTTTATACCATATATACCAATAGGATAAAATTCAATAACTCAAACTAAGAATAACTTTGGCATTGTCATCTAGGAAACATCAATGAGAATCACATTTCTAGACTCCATAGAGATGGTTCTCTAGACTTGTTTGATTTTGAAGCAATAGACACATGTGAATCTTATTTTTTGGGAAAGATCACCAAGACTCCCTTCACTGGAAACAATGAGAGAACTAGTGATCTATTATGACTCGTACATATTGATGTATGTGGCCCTTTTAGAACAAATCTAGAGGTGGGTATAAGTGTTTCATTACCTTCATTAATGATTTTAGTAGGCATGGTTATATTTATTTGCTGAAACATAAGTTCAAAACTTTTGAAAAAAGTTCAAGAATTTCAATGAAATATAGAACCGACTAGGCAAGAGTATCAAAACACTTTGTTTTGATTAGGGTGGAGAATACTTAAGCCATAAGTTTGAGGACCTTTTGGGAGCCCATGCTATTATATCACAATGGACTTCACCTAGAACAACACAACACAATGGTGTCCTTCTGGGGCTATGCTCTTAAAACTGCCGAATTTACACTAAACCATGCACCATCTAAATTGGTTCAAAACACACCATATGAGATATGGTATGGCAAGCATCCCAATGTGTCTTTAATGAAGATTTGGGGTTGTGAAGCTTATGTGAGAATGTAGTTTCCCAAAAAGCTTGGAAGCAAATATGATAAATGTTATTATGCTAGGTGTCCTAAGGAAACCAAAGGATATAGCTTTTATAATCCATTTGGCAACAAACTGCTTGTTCCCTAGGATGTTTCATTCCTAGAAAAGGAATTCATTCCCAAAGAAATTAGTGGGAGGAAAGTATAACTCAAAGAGGTTCAAGACCAACAAGAAAGAATTGAAACTATAGAGGTTCAAAAGGCACACAGAGAATCACAAACCATTGTGAAGTCTCAAGTTCCTCAAATAACACAGGAACCTTACAGATCTAGTAGGTGATGCCTTGATCCAGAAAGGTTTGGTTACATTCTAACTCAATAAGGCAATGAATTGGTCATTCACGATGAGAAAATTACCTACCTTTAAGATGTTAAGGGACCAAAATTTGAGAAGTGGCTATAAGACATGATATCTGAGTTGGAATCCATACACACAAGCAAGGTATGGACCTTGGTGGATCCACCTGAAGGAGTAAGACCCATAAGGTGCAATGGGTCTTCAGGAAGAATATTGACATGTATGATACAATAGAAACTGACAAAGGTCGATTGGTCACAAAGGATTTCAAATGAGTTCAAGGTGTTGAATATGAAAACTTTTTTTTTCAAGTTTTCATGGTTAAGTCTATCAAGATCATGCTTGTCGTTGAATCTTATCATAACTATGAGATTTAGTAGATGGATGTCAAAACTACATTGCTTAACAAGAATCTTCTTGAGGATGTGTATATCACTCAACCTGAGGGTTTTATAAAACCAAAGGATTGAAAATTATGTAAGCTATAAAGGTCAATCTATGGATTGAAGTAAGCATCTCGGAGTTGGAATCTATGTTTTGATGAAATAGTCAAAGAGTTTGGTTTTATTCAAAATGAAGATGAATCGTGTGTTTACAAGAAGGTTAGACAGAGCAAGATTGTATTCCTCATATTGTATGTGGGTGATATACTATTGATGAGGAATGACATCCCTACTTTATACATGGTAAAGACTTGTCTTGGAAATACATCCTCTGGAAGGATTTAGGTGAAGCAACCTATGTTTTAGGAATCAAGACCTATAGAGATATATCTAGAAGGCTTCTTGGACTAAGTCAGAGCACATACATTGGCAAAGTTTTTAAATGGTTTAACCCGGAGAACTCAAAGAGAGGCAACCTATCCATGTCTCATGGTGTTACTAACTCTAGAGCTCAATGTCACAATTATTGCAAAGAAAGGGAACACATGAATCAGACTCCATATGCATCTATAACTAGATCAATCACGTACTGAATGTTATGTACTCGCTCTGATGTCTCATATTATTTGAGCATGAGGAGAAGATATCTGTCAAATCATGGTGATGCACACTGCACTGTCATGGTGAACATCCTTAAATACTTGAAAAGAACTAAGGATTAGTTCCTTATCTATGGTAGGCAAGAAGAATTGGTGGTAAAAGGTTACACCAATGCGAGTTTCCAAATTAACAAAGATGATTATCAATTGCACTCTGGATTTGTGTTTTGCCTCAACAACGATGTTTGAAGCTGTAAGAGTTCCAAGCAAGACATAGTTGCAAATTCTACAATAGAGGTTGCGTATATTGGTACATCCAATGCAGTAAAGGAAATTGTATGGATCAAGAAGTTCATTACTGAACTTGGGGTGGTTCCAAGCATCAACAATGCAATTGAGCTATATTGTGACAACAATGGATCTATCGCACAAGCTAAGTATCTTTGGTCGCATTCCAAGCACATACAAAGTTGATTCCATCTCATATGAGAGATCATACATTAAGTAGATGTGAAGATTTGCAGAGTGCCAACCAAAAGAAATATTGTTAACCCATTGACAAAAGAATTATCACAATAGAGACATGATGGTGATGTTAGATCACTTGGGATCAAGTTCATGGGTGTTTGGATCTAAGTGAAAGTGTGTCTGTTGGTATGTATGCCCAGAGAGCCAATCATATGATGATTGTAATGGCATAAGTTGTAAATAATTTGATTCAGTTATGAGATAATGATGTAACATAAAAAATGTCTAAAGAATAATATTACTTAATGGCATATGCCTTTGGTTTGAGGACCTGAATAATGAGTTCATATGAATGTAAAGAGTGTATACATTATTTTCATGCCCCTGGTCGGATGTTATTGTGGAAGGCTAAATGACAACAAAAACACATAAGACTAGAATGTGTGTTGGTTGATGATAGAATAACATCGATAATGATACATGATATCAAATCAAACACATAGATATGTGTTAGAGAACAATGTATCAGACAGAACCACCTTGAGAGTGATAGATGGAAACTATGATTGGTAGTCAAAATCATCTCTCATAGTGACAGTGGTGGTTCTGGTTCTTAGACCTAAATTCACTACACTCATCACAAGTCATTCAATGTACTTTGACATCATCTACAAAGGCATTGAATAAGGGTTGGTATAAAGGTTGTGCTCAGGTGCATTGTGACACATGGGAATGATTGTGAGTGATGTAGATGGGATTTGTCCCTCTTATAGAAGTATGATATCCTGGCCACTGGTATGTGAGACTGAGAAATGCATGGCCATACGCATTTGACTCAATACATGATATTGAGCTTACACATATCTCAGATAGTCTTATCTAGTTCAAGGAACATGGATTGAACGTCAAAGAGGATGACCATTCCATACCTCGAGTTCAATCTGGATATTAGAGAAAAAGGAACTATACAATCACTGTAACACCAATCATGGATTGCAAGTTTAAGTTATTCTCCAACATTTTGAATTACTTGGGTAGCAATGATGTCTCTATAGATATCAATCTTTGCTTGTCATAAACTAGTTATGGACATTCACTACCAACATAATTTCGGACCTATAGGGTCACACTCATAGGAGTGCCCTTGGAATAGGATTTTATTCATGAATGATGTTTACTATTCATTACTAAAGTGTTAGGTATTCAATTTACACAACTTGGCAATATGCACTCTGAAATGACCAGTTTAGAAAGTGAACCAATCAACTCAAGATGTGAACTAGAAATTTGGTAGATCTATGAGATTGGATCCAGGATTGATGTTTATGTCATGTTTTCCATTAATCAAATATAAATTTCCAAAACAATTGTGAGTAGGAAACATAGTGAAATGAATAATTCAAGTATTGAACCGATTGTCTCATGTGTGAACTGACTGATTCATAGGTAAAGCGACTAATTTGATGTTTGTAGGTTGAAAAAATTCATGAAACTCCTTCCCCTTCAACTCCCACTCCAACTGGTAACCCTGACCCTCGTACAAATAGATGGGTACTAGGAGCTCCCCAAACACAACAATAAGCTTTGACATTTTTTTTCTGCTCTGGTTGTGGTAACCAAGAGAGCTTGAGAAAGTTCTACCCGTCAAAGGGAGGAACAACAAGAGAGAGACAATTGTGGGATAGCAAGTTGATGCTAGCACGTCAACTAGAAGGGACAACTTCTTCCTATCCATTCATCTAGAATGGCAGGAGTTCCCGGTGGTCTATGTGGACTACTCTATAGGATAGGAGGCTCTTCTTGCCTCTAGGAGGACACCGTCAAATACCATCTGTGGTGCCATACTAGGAGGCCAACAACGACAGCCATGAAGGTACAACTATATCGCATGATGCAACAAGCATTGTCACTAGACTTTGTCCACAACCAGCTACATATCTTGCAACCTTATTTCCATCTCATAGTTGTTGACTTGATCTACTATTTAATGAGGAATATGGTAAGTAAATATTTTTGTTTCCATTGCCATATCTAATGCCATATTTCTTAACAAGGTTACTAAGCCTACAGATAGGAGCACCATGAGTAGAATTAGACGCATAAGTGTGGTAACTGCAACATTAGCACTACTAACACTTTTAATGGGGAATAAGAAGAGATCACTGATATGCTCTATTTGTTGCAATTTTTTTCACTGTTCTATGTTATTGGATATTGATGATTGCCTAGTCATAGTGATCATATTTATATAGAAACCAATCTTGTTGCGTCAAAATAATTTTCCAAGAACGTGATTGTTGTATAAGAAGACATATGTTAACATGATTTAGGCACACAATTAACAACAAAAAATGCAATAGTAATAATAACAAATAAAGATTCATAGAAATCATCGATCATTTAAAAGATGCAAACTCTAGAACTTGAAATAAATGCATGTGAAACATTGTCTATAAGACAGATTCTATCACTAGCACAAGCTTTTATAGTAGTCTATCTCTAAGATTCATCCACTCCAGCTCTAATACAGTAGCTTAATGCAAGAGAGTGTATGGTGTCATAATCGTTCCTTTATTTCATTATTAGAGAAAGATGGCAGATGTCTCAAAGCATCATTGATGCAAGAACAACAATACAAAGTAGAAAATTTATTGCGGAATGAACAAAAATAGGATGGTAGAGGATGGGACACTGGAATTCTCTAGTCAAGAAAATTTGAAATAAATATTTGTATCTTCTCTCTATATGTATATCAGTGTTTCTCTATGTGTTTCTAAAGGAGAAAAGCACTCCATATAAAGAGAATTGTCTCGAGCGTGCCCCACGTTAACAGTCACACACGTTCTTCATGTTACATCTATTGGTCTTTCCTAACGTGTTAAATGGCATGTTTAATGAGTGGCTTCTAAGGGTAACCAATAAAGCATAATCAATGATGTATTTATCATTGTCAATAGATCCAAATGATGTAGAATTCAAAACCAAAATTAATACAGAAAAACACAAAATAAAATATTTATTTCATAAATAGATAAATCACAAGAACGCATTATGGGACAAAGGTGATGGTTTTATAACTATTTTCCCTAGAACTGAAAGTACTACATTCCCTCACATGTTCTAAAAAATCTTGAAGAATAAATAAACAAAAAAATATGACATTACTATGGTTTTCAATGTTGGTAGTTTACGGCTTTGAACCATTGCCTGGAATGACTCACTTTCATCTAGAGAGACTTGGTGAACTATGTATAGAACCAAAATCTATGATTCAGACATTACTGAATCAACCAATTATAGTGAGGGAACGAGAATGAGTGTGTATTGGTGTGCACCTAAACGACTCTTACAAGAATCATGTTGGATGATCACTCTAGCAAGTATGCCCAACTCACATAAATCATGGGTCTTGGGTTACACTCATATAGTAGGGATTTCCAAGGGTGTCTTGTATAGTATACACCCTGTCATTAAATGTCTTTGAACTAATTCAGAGCAAAGCTCATCCTATAGTTAGATAAAATGAAGCACTAGCGGCATAGAGAGGGTCAAGAGTGAAACCCCAAGTGTGTGCCTCCGCATAACATGACAATTTAGTTGTTCCTCTAAACCAATCCTCATGGGATTTCCAATTTTGGAATGTCAGGGTTGCCACTCCAATGGTTAATCTATTGGAAGAAGATCTATCCCCCTCAACAAATTGAGTACTAGCTTTTTTCATAGACCCATAGTAAGTGGATTATAATATTCATTATGGATCTCACATACTCAATATATTTGACCCCATGGGTGACATTATTTCTCACATATTTATATCTTCATCTCATAAAGCACTTTCCCAGGTTACTCTTAGTTTATTTATCTTTTCTTTTGGCTAATTTATTATTTCATAATATAGAAATAGGAGGACGTGTATGTGAAATAATTGGCATCAAGAAGTAAGCTTCTAAGTCATTCATCTTGACAACAAACTAAATTTAAAGCAATAAACTAAGCATCCATGGTGGATATATCTCTCAAACTTTTCTTGGATGATTTTTAAGAAAGTGCTCCTCCTCCAAGTCAAAATGCATACTCACTGATAGACTTGGTTTCATATGAATCAGTTATGCAGTTTGCATCCCTATATCCCTTCAACATTGGTGTAAAACTAGTGTAATGGACACTATACTCAGTCGTACCTTTAAGGTACTTCAACACTCAAACCAAAGCCTTACTATGGACTATATTAGGACAACTTGTGTACCTATTCAACCAACTTATAGCATAGGAAATATCAGGTCTAGTGTGGTTAGCTAGGTACATTAAACTACGTTTGACTTGAGCATATTTATGTTGATCAACTGGAGTACTCTTATGTACTAGATTCGAGCCATAGCACATTAATAAAATCCGTATGATTTTTCAGATCTAAATTGATCAAGTTTTCCATGAAGAAGATTTTGTTCAGCATGTTCTATTTGTTAGGAACATAAGGTCTGTTAATAGGTGTACAATAAAATAAATAAAATATATCTAAGACTTTATAAATGTAATGAGTTTGATTAAGTACAAACTACAAGCATATCCACTCAAGTTAATACCAAGTGTTATTCAATAACTCCTAAAAATAGTCAGATCAAAGTTTCTAGAATGAAAAGATTTAGTTTCATTAATTATTTTGGAAATAGAGACAAATATGAAATATCATCAACATACAACCCCATAATAATTCAAGCATCGTCAACACTTTTGGAATGACAAAGTTCAAATTCATTCACAAAATCTAGAAGATAGTTTTTTTATCAAACTTTCCTTTCCATTGTTTGGGTGCTTATTTAAGTCCATACAAGGACTTGACTAGTCTACAAACTTTATATTCTTGTTTATGTGCAACAAAACCTACTAGATGAACTGTGTGAATCTCTTATTTAAGATCTCCATTCAATAAGACTGTCTCGACATTGATGTGATGGATTTTAAGCTTATGGATTGCAACCAATTGATGTGATGATTTATAGACTTGTTTTACTTGTGTTTTATGTGTCTATTGGTCACTTTGGTGGTTAATATTGCATGATTCACTTACTCTAGTCTATAATCCTTTTCAGTATCAAATCTCTCCTATTTTATCTTTTTGATCATAAACGATTTTAATAATGGGTTTTATCTCAGCTGATTTGGCTTTGTCTTGCAATTTTAGGAAAAACGCATATATGCAGTTGTCGATACCATCGACATCCGTCGATAGTATCGACACAGTCATTGGTAGACAGCTGCAAGAAGCCAAGCAGAGTCGATACCATCGACTGGGAAGTCGATGGTAGTGAGTTACCTTCAGGTTGCTAGCGATCAGCCATTCGATACTATGGACCCAAAAGTCGATACTATCGACGTTCTACAGCTTCAGTGATGGAAAGGTGATAAAACCGACACCTAAGGGTGTCGATACCATCGACTCACGTCCATGGTATTGAGTCTGCATCAGGTGGGATGACAGAAAAGAAGGAAGGATTGCCGATATCACGAGGGGTCGATACCATCGACACGGGTCGATGGTATCGACACCGTCAGATTAGTTTTTGTTTCAGATCGGCCCGAATCCAACGGTGGTGATAAATTGGCGACCTAACTTGGTGTTTATACCTAATGACGGTGGCCAGGAGCTAGGTATCACGTCATTAGCCATTGTACAAGTCCGGAGAAGGTGTGGACAGGAGAACGGATCCCAGAAGCATGCCCCGACTGTTCTGAGAGTCGAAGAAGATGTTTTCTACCACCGAAAGGTTGTAGATCGTGCACTCTACACCGAGGAACACTTGGATCTTCTCCGTTTAGGGTTTTACATCACTTCATCCACGTTTTTCTCCATGTTTCCCCTTTCTTCAATCATGTCTTGCTCTGAAATGAACATGCAGGGCTAATCCCCTTTGTCTTTAGGATAGGGAGTAGCCCGGGGAATCATTGTATGATGTTTTTATCATAGTAATTCATAACTTGTCTCTTAAATCCGTGGTATGATTTCATTTTCTCCATTATATCATTATGCTTGACCACCCTAATGATAATCTAATGCCTTTAATTGCTTTGAAAGAAGAATTAACGGTTGAAAAGAGACGAAACTCACATTAACTCATAAATTCCTTGAACAAGGTGATGTACGGTTAATGGTGGGAACCGAGAGGTTGATTCTAATGCACCTAGGGTATAGGTTACTACGACGGTGGAACTGACCAACATTTAGGTAGTGAATTGTATCACGATAGTGAACAATTTTGACTACAGGCCACTACCCGAATTGAGAGATGAATTTGATTAACTATGTGGAAATTCATACAATGAAAACCCACAGTGAAACTGCAATCCTAAAGATTCCCATCTAAATTGATTAAACTCAACATTTAATCGATTGCTTTGCTTTCTTTTATTTTTATTTACTTTTTAATCAACTCTTAAAACCTTTTTAACTGGTCTAGCTGATTGTGAACAATTAGTAGTAGTCTACCGATAGTTTAGTGTCCCTGAGTTTGACTCGGGCCTCACAAAGTCCTATACTACATTGACGTGTGCACTTACATTTTACTCACGGTAAAAGCGTGTCAAGTTTTTGGCGCCGTTGTCGGGGACACGACAACTATCGACACTACGAGTGCTACAAGCGGCCACTCTAGGCCACTTTTTATTTTATTATTATTTTTGAAATTCATCATTTATCTTTCATATTTAGCAATCATTTAGCATTGTACTTAATCAAATTTATTACCCTGTAGGTACTAGTGCATGGTGAGGACGTGTAGAATAGACTACACACAACCATCACCAGAGGTTCCACTATTGGGATCAGACGACGAGGAGAACAACATTCAAGACCAACATGAAGATATAGATTCAGATTTTGAACTAGAAGTGACGGTTGAACAATAGACAATATGGGAGAAGATAAAGGCTTCTTCCTCATCAGCATCTATGGGGCCAATAAAAAGTAGGCAGTCAACATTCCAACTTATAAGATTGATCTGGCACTAATAAATTTGGTCAAATCAAATGCATTTCACGGGCTTAAAATGAAGATTTGGTGACTCACATAAGCCAGTTCGTGGAGAACTGTGACATGATTAAGATAGACAGGTTCCCACAAGAGACGCTCTATTTGAAATTATTTCCCAGTTCTCTAGCGGGAAATGCTCGGGAATGGCTGCATAACTTGGACGACGAGTATGTGGAATCTTGGAACCACATGGTTGAAGTTTTCTTTGAAAGATTCTTTCCACCCGAGAAGACAAATGATCTAATAAGAAAAATTCATAACTTCAGTCAGAAAGCCGGTGAAACATATTCGGAGACTTGGGAGCGCTTTCAAATAATGTTGAGAAGATGCCCACACCATGGGTTGGACAAGGAAAAATAGGTCAAGATTTTCTATTTTGCTCTTTCTGAGCATGATAGAAGCAACCTGGATTCAGCAGGATCGATGTTTTTCTTGAACAACACTGGCAATAGGTGTTGGGAGATTTTGAAGAATATGGCAAAGAAGCAGTCTTGGGGCGATAGGGATGCACCAAAACAAGTTAAAGTTGTAGGTGAGTCCAGGGCCATCAAGGAGATGAATGATAAATTAGACCTTCTAGCCAAGAAATTACTTGCAAAAGAAGATGCAGAATCTGATGAGGAAGCCCAGGTCAAATTTATGCAACAACAGGGCTATAGGAACAATGAGTATGCCGGGAGAAAGGACTGAAAATTCTCATGGAAGGATCCAAACAACTTCCTACAAGATCCAGATGCAAAGCCACAATCAAAGGCTGAGGATAAAAGCACTGAGTTGCTTAGTCAAGTGGTGCAACAAAATCAAGAGATGATGAGTATGTTCAGTAAGCAGTTGCAGTCCCAGGGTGAGATTTTAACTAAATTTGGGCAGACATTGCAAAGTCATGGAGTGCAGATGAGGACACTAGAGGCGACGGTGACTCAAATCGCCAATGAAGTGGTGGCCATGAAGCATGCAAATCAACAAAGACCAGCTGGTAATGCAGAGCTTGTTCAAGCACATCATCAAGTGAAGTATATATCTGTGATTAATGAGGCAGAGCCCCCGGTGGTGGAGGTCCATCATAAAGGCAAAATGATTTTTGACACGGAGGCTACACCGAGAGTTCCATATCCCCGCAGTTTATATGGACTACCTGGCAGATATTTCCCATTCAAAAAATCCTACCAAGAACCCATCACGGTCGTGCCCACACCTAGGCGAGAAGAGCAGGTGAAGGCCATACTTCATGGTGACGCTACAACCACTGAGAAAGATGAGAAGCCACAAGTTACACCTGTTGTAAATGATGTGCCAAAGCCTACGCCAGAGGGTGACATTGAAGTAAGCTTAGGGGAGGAGACCTCGAAAAGCCCATATGTGCAACCTCACAAGCGTCTAAAGGGGGCAGTTGTGTCTTTTCCGGATAGTCTGAGGCTGAAGAAAGAGCATAGACATTACAAGAAGTTCTTGGAGATGTTTATGGAGCTCCATATTAATATTCCGTGAGTGGAAATGATAGAACAGATTCCCGCATATGGAAAATTTATCAAGGATGTCATCACCAAGAAAATGCGGATATAAGACACATATGTTTGCCGAGTGAATGAGACGGTGAGCTCACTTATCCATGGGAGTTTACCAAAGAAGATGAAAGACCCTGGGAGATTCTACATACCGTGCTCAATTGGGGGCCATAACTTCTCTTATGTACAGTGTGATTCAGGCGCTAGCATAAATCTTATGTTGTTATCCACGTTCCAAAAGCTTGGGTTGAAGAAACTAAAGAAATCTGCTATGACTATTGAGTTGGCAGATGGGTCCTTCGTGAAGGCATACGGAGTGTGTGAGGATGTACTTTTCAAAGTCGACAGGTTTATCTTTCCGGTGGATTTCATCGTCATGGACATGCCGCATCTAAAGGGTTGTGAGATGCTATTGGGTAGGCTGTTTCAAGAGACAGCTGATGTTATCACTGCTATCGGGAGAGGTACCTTGACATTAGGGATTGGCTAGGATAGAGTTGAGTTTAAACTACCGAGTTATCCCCTAGGAACACTCTCTGAAGATCCAAGCTAATGAGCTTATTTTGTCTAGCCTGAGACGTTAAATAAGGGCACTTGTTGGGAGGCAACCCAACCATTGGTATTTTCATCCATTTTCTTTTGCATTTACAAGTTAGTTTGGTTTAATTTTGTTTTTAGTGTAAAAATGATACCTTGATCGTGTGTTCAGTGTGCAGGTCTGAGGCAGAGTCGATACCATCGACCATTATGTCAGTGGTAGAAACATGTGTATAGTTAGGCGAATGCAAAAAGTTTTCCGAGTCAATACCATCGACGGCCTCGTCGATGGTATCGACCTACCATCAGTGACGCTGAAGAAATCGCTAGATTGGGGTCGATAGTATCGACTAGGCTGTCGATACTCGCGAGATGCCTGAAGATTTACATTCGAGTTTGTCTTAGTGAAGTCGATACCATCGACGGGCTTGTCGATGGTATCGACCCGGCTACAGTCAGAAAGCGGCAGCCGGTCCTCGTGAGGGTGTTTGACCTACGAAGAGTCGATACTTTTGACTCGCGTCGATGGTTTCGACGCAAAACGTCACCGATCCACGAGAGGAAATCAACAACAGTCGCTACATCAAGGAATTCGATCTGTGGGATGGGTCGATACCATCGACACCCTCATCGATCTGGGCCCCCACATTAGGCTATCGACAGTCGTCGTTACTCGTGAAGACCCAGATTGTGCTACAGGTGTCGATACCATCGACACCCCGTTTATGGTATCGACGGGTCCACAGTAGCGACAGACTCAATTATAAAAGGAAGGATTGATTGTCAAATCTTTTCACACCTTCAGAGCTTCTTCCCTCTACTTGTGCATTGAGCATTGTTGTGCGACCGGAGGCCTACTACGAGCGTCCAAGGATCGCGATCTCTTCACCGAGCCCTGCACTGAGCGGAGATCACCTTCTCTGACCTTCACCGAGGTCTATCTCCTTTTTTTTTGCGACAATGGTGTGGACAGAAGGAGCATCTTCTTCACGGGCGGTCCCGATGGAGATCCCAACCTTCGTTCCTCTGCCACCTGGATCAATTCCTCGTCTAAGGATTGTTCACCCTTCCGCGGAGGTCCGGAAGGTATACGAGGAACTGCTCAAGAGGAAGATTGAGCCCACCCGCTACGTCGATCGGACTATGATCCGTGATTTGGGGTTCAATGCCAATCTAGCCTACGTCCTACAGGGGCAAGCAAAGCATATGGGAAGGATGCCCGACGAGTTAGAGTTCCAAACTGACAGCCAACCATTCTTTGGTGAATGGCCGACATACAAGGAGCTCGTGGCAGAGTTCATGGCATCATTGGATATCAATGTTGTGCCCAATGATCTGATAGACACCGATAGGGAGTGGAAGAAAGGGCGCGTGTCTTTCAGACTCTACAACAACAATTACACCCTCACTCTCACCCAGTTCAATTCTGCGTATAACTGGTATCATGACCCTTACCAGCACCAGAGGTCAGACAACAGGACTGATTATGATGACATCTTCGCCCAGCTGGTGACTGCGCCTCCAGGAAAGTTTGTTAGCTACCACAATGTTGTTGTCGCCGACTTTGAGCATCCTTTTGTGCAGATTCTGCACCACATGCTCTGTATGACGCTCTTTTCTCGCGGCGATCTTTCTCTTAGTAAATTCCAAGAGACTGATTTGTTCTTTTTGCATAAACTGCTAAAGCACGAGGAGTGCAACTAGGGCACATTCTTCTTGACGTGCGTGTTGGCTGTGAAGCGGAGTACACAGAAAGCTCCTATCCACTTTGGGGGGCTTATCACATCGTTGGCCCTCTACCTTGGGTTGGATGTTTCCCAACTTACTACACTTTCCAACAGGAACAAGGTCAACCTTCATCATCTACACCGCTCCAACCTCCTTCTGCTTTGTGATGGCTTGGCGTATGCACATTGCCATTTCAATCACGAATATCAAGAATGTGTGCTTCGAGACCCCATCTTCAACATCGAGGGAGCTCAGCACTTCAAGTGGACCATCATCGCCATCAACGACTCTGATGAAGATGGCGGTAATGATGACAACAATGATGATGGCAACGAGCATGAAGAGGAAGAGGAGGCTTTCACTCCTCTTCGGGCACGAGTAGCACCGCGGAAGCGCCCCCGTTTCCACCCGGGTGAATCATCCTCTTCACAACCTCTGCCACCTCAGCCCTCTCATCAAGGATAGGATTCCTATTCGATACAGGGGATGTACTCAATGCTACAGGAGATTCAGCAGACCCAGCTACAACATACTGCTTCCTTCGCTGGTATTAAGGATACCACGAACTAGCAGTTCGAGAACCGGCGGGCCACCTACGAGAATGAGAGCCTCCTCCTCGCCAACCAATAGAATATCCATGACAGGTTGCATAGGAGGGAGATGCAACAACAGCCCATCTATGAAAACTACTGGATCTAGAACTATTTCGGGGGGTATCCTCAACCTCCGTTGATGCCCCAGTATGATCAGAGTTTCCAGGGGCAGTACCCATCATGGGACCCCACAGCCCCGCAGTACCCGCCACCACCTGACCAATGATCGGTATCACTGTTCCACCTTTTAAGGTTGTTTTTTATTATGAGGCTATAGTCGAATTCAAGCTTAGGGGGGGAGTTGGAACAACTTATATCCTTTATTTTTCTTAGTTTTTAGTTTTTATTGCTTTGTCTTTTATCAGTTATTTCTCTTAGTTATTAGTTTTTTTTAGGATCCACACTCTATCTAGAGTAATTGTGGATGTCTAATGTCATGTGTCATCTCTGTGTTTGTACATGGGAATCAGGGGTAAATTTGAAAATTTTAGTGATTTTGCAAGCTTGTGTTGTTCAACTTTGAGCACATGACTTAAGAAAATAATTGGGTTTGTCAACTTTAAAACAGGAAACCACAATTGTACATTCCTATGATTCACAAAGAGTGGACGGAATTGGTTGTTTGAGCTTAAACTGACCAAATGATAATGAGACCTTAATTTGAAATAAGAGAGAGAAACCTCTTAATAACTACACAGGTCAGTAAGGAGGGACACATAATATTTTCCAAAGGTTCAGTCAATTAATCTTGTGATCTATCCACCCCATTGTTTTCATACTCCACCATAAGAACTGTAAGCACATTACGGTTTTCATCTTTTGATTGCATAACATTTAGGTAGGAGTGCAATTTTGGTAGATTGTGCATAATAAAAAAATGGAAAATGAAAAATTTGTAGATAAATCATGCATGCTTACATTCCTGAGTGCATGTCATCATAGTTGCATAACTGCTCTCATGTAGTTGCATTTGAACATATTTTTGAGCATGTAGGATAGTATGTGCCTTATTTCTTCTGGAAAATAATAGAAGTGGGTAACTCGTTTTATACTCTCTGATTTACAGTTGTAATGCCTCAAGGATTACAGTTATGTGAAAGTAAGCCCGAAGAAAAAAAAAGAAAAAAAAGGAATTCTAAAAAAATATTGTACATTTTGCAATTTGAGAGAAAAAGGGCTTTAGAAAAAAAACAGAAAAAAAGAGGCTGATTTTAGAGGGAGAAAAGAGCTTGTTTAACCCGTGTATAAGGAAAAATAAGCACATAATGTAGTTTTTAGATATCCTATCTCACATAAGATGGAATTGTAGGAACATGCATCATTCCACCCAAATGTAGGCATTAGGACATTTTCATTTGCATATGCATCATTTAGGTCATTATTGTTATTTGTGCATGTTAAAACTGTATTATGCTTCCATTTCTTCCACAACCACCTATTCCATCCACCCGTTGCTCGAATTGGTAGGCCACCATGATTTTCTCCTCACTTATTAATACCAGGAGAGAAGCTTCCATTTAGATGGTAGTTAGGACGAGCAACGTAGATAGAAGATCACAAGATGCACCGAGTCTGGACCGGAGGATTTTATTATGTTAACTGCCTTATGTGATAGTGTTCATCAATTTTGAGGTAGATATCTTTTCTGGATGATTATTGTCACCTTGAGGGTAATTATCATTTTGTGGTTAGTAAGGGCCGGAATGTGAATGTCTGGTGGGGATCATATGGCGAAGTTTGTTGTGATAATCTGTTCTTTAGTTGACCCTCGCAATTCTATTTTAGAGTTTTGTTGCTCGAGGATGAGCAATGTTCAAGCTTAGGGGAGTTTGATAAGATGATTTTGAGTCTCATTTATAGACTTATTTTACTTGTGTTTTATGTGTCTATTGGTCACTTTGGTGGTTAATATTGCATGATTCACTTACTCTAGTCTATAATCCTTTTCAGTATCAAATCTCTCCTATTTTATCTTTTTTATCATAAATGATTATAATAATGGGTTTTATCTCAGCTGATTTGGCATTGTCTTGCAATTTCAGGAAAAACGTATATATGCAGTTGTCGATACCATCGACATCCGTCGATAGTATCGACACAGTCACAGGTAGACAGCCGTAAGAAGCCAAGTAGAGTCGATACCATTGAATGGGAAGTCGATGGTAGTGAGTTACCTTCAGGTTGCTAGCGATCATCCAGTTGATACAATCGACACAAAAGTCAATACTATCGACGTTCTACAGCTTCAGTGACGGAAAGGTGATAAAACTGACGCCTAAGGGTGTCGATACCATCGACCTGCATTGATGGTATCGAGTCTGCATCAGGCGGGATGACAGAAAAGAAGGAAGGCTTTCCGATATCACGAGGGTTCGATACCATCGACATGCATCGATGGTATCGACACCGTCAGATTAGTTTTTGTTTCAGATCGGCCTGAATCCAACGGTGGTGATAATTTGGCGACCTAACTTGGTGTTTATACCTAATGACGGCGGCCAGGAGCCAAGTATCACGTCATTATCCACTGCACAAGTCCTGAGAAAGTGTAGAGAGGAAAACGGATCCCAGAAGCACGCCCCGACCATTCCGAGAGCCGAAGAAAATGTTTTCCACCACCGAAAGGCTGTAGATCGCACACTCTACGTCGAGGAACGCTTGGATCTTCTCTATTAAGGGATTTACATCACTTCATTCACGTTTTTCTCCATGTTTCCCCTTTCTTCAATCATGTCTTGCTCTGAGATGAACATGCAGGGCTAATCCCCTTTGTCTTTAGGACCAGGAGTAGCCCGGGGAATCATTATATGAATTTTTTATCATAGTAATTCATAACTATCTCTTAAATCCATGGTATGATTTCGTTTTCTCCATTATATCATTATGCGTGATCACCCTAATGATAATCTAATGACTTTAATTGCTTTGGAAGAAGAATTAATGGTTGAAAAGAGACGAAACTCACATTAACTCATAAATTCCTTGAACAAGGTGATGTACGGTTAATGGTGGGAACCCAGAGGATGATTCTAATGCACCTAATTTAGGGTATAAGTTTCTACGACAGTGGAACCGACCTAGATTTAGGTAGTGAATTGTATCACGACAGTGAACAATTCTGACTACAGGGCACTACCCGGATTGAGAGATGAATTTGATTAACTATGTGGAAATTCATACAATGAAAACATGCGGTGAAACTGCAATCCTAAAGATTCCCATCTAAATTGATTAAAATCAACATTTAATCGATTGCTTTGCTTTCTTTTATTTTTATTTTCTTTTTAATCAACTCTTAAAACCTTTTTAACTGCTCTAGATGATTGCTAATAGTTAGTAGTAGTCTACCGATAGTTCAGTGTCCCTGTGTTTGACTCGGGCCTCACAAAGGCCTATACTACATTGACGCGTGCACTTGAGTTTTACACACGGTAAAAGTGTGTCACCAATGCAACTAGGACACAAATGGAAGAAATTTTGGTTATAGAAACATATGTATCAAAGTAATAAAATCCTTCCTTTTGACTAAAGCCTTTGGATACTCATCAGGCCTTCACTTTATCTAATAGAACCATCTTCCCTAACTTTTTTTATAAAACCCATTTACATCAATAATCTTACATATTGGAGGAAACTCAATAAGAATTCAAGTATGATTTTTCATAATTGATTCTATTTCATTATCAAAAAATTCCATCCAAATGCTTGATTATGTGGATTTCATGGCATCCTCATAGGTACGTGGGTTTTTTGTACTAAGAAGGTGTAATAGTAGGGACAATGGTACTTGTTAACTTTAGTTCTTTTATCCCTACCTAGGTCAATCAGAGGTTCGTCAACAAGGATTTCATATTCTACATCATGTGAAGTTGGAACAGAAATAGGTTCTTGTTGAGAATAAGAAGGTTCATCACTATCCTATCCAGGAACCTGTTCCTTAAGGGGAAATATGGTTTCATAGTAGACATCATGTACAAGTCTAATCTCAAGAATAGAGTTGACTCAAATGTCTGAGATATTAGATTTTACTACTAGGAATCTATTAGAATAATGTTTCAAACATATCCAATAATTATAGTATCAACAATTTTAGGTCCTAGTTTTCTCTTTCTATTATCAGGCATTTTAACTTTGGCTAAGCACCCCCACACTTTGAGATACTTCAAATAAGGTTTCTTGTTAACCCAAAGTTTAAAGGGAATTTTTTGTTGGCTAAATGGACATCTATAAATCCCTTTGTTTTGATTATGACAAACATTTCATTCTTATTAATCTAACGAGCTACTTGAGTGTGCAGGATGACAAAGCAACAAGGGAAAATCCACAAGCTTACATATTTATATTTTCATGCAATGTAATCACTGTTGTAAAAACTTGTACAAAAATATAATGTACAAGTACTTAGAATTGCATGTAAATCAAGCGTTAGATTCTCCCTAGCTAAACATCACAGTTAGACAAGTCATCCCACTCAAATAAGATCACATAAGCACACTCATACATATAATTAGTGCCTAAATTGAAACATTGAAACAGGATCAATCTCGATCGACAAACTCCTCGACCGAGACACTCTCGGTCGACAAACTCCTCGACCGAGAAAGATCCAAAGTAGCCGTTAGACACAACATACAAGTTAGTTGGCAGTTGGAGAAAGACGTTGCAAATCACTTGTTCCAGAGTGCCTGTCGGTCGACAAAAGTTCGACCGAGTAGGTGTCTCGGTCGACCATTCCTCGACCGAGATTGTCTCTGACAGCAACTGCAGAATTAATTAATTAGCCATTGTTAAAGCAACAACTTTGTACCTAATGGCTAGTTAAGCACTTAGAAACCCCTAGAAGTTGTCTAGAACGTCCTTAAGCATCCTTAGACCATTCCTATAAATAGGACAAGCCATAGGACACTCAAACTCACTTGTTTACACTTGCTACACTTGAGAAATCCTTGAGCATACTTTGTGCAATCTGTTTGTAAGCAATTTGAGCATTGTGACAATTGGCCATTTCATTCCTTAGCTCATAATTCGTGTCCTATAGGCTAGTATCTCCTACCCACTGCAATCACAAGTTCACATACTTGGTTAGGAGATCTATACGCTTGATCTAGGCAAATCAAGCCTTGGGCTACAAAGGATAAGTTGTAATTTCCGTTTTCTTTCTTGTTCCCTATTATTGTTTGTACTCTCCTTGCTACTCCTAGGTTGGAGGCTGCGGATTGGAGAGGGTGAAGATCTTCTTGGCGAAGAAGGAGACTTTGAGCTACTTCAGATGGCTGGTGCAACGGGAGGTTACTTCTAGAGAGGAAGGCTACTTCAAGGGGGAGCTTGGAGTTACTTCAAAGAAGGCTACCTCAAAGTTGGTGCACCTACTTCAAGTGAAGGTTGTTCAAAGGGTGTAAAGGAAAGTATTGTATTTTGTATAAATCCTCGAGAGGTAATAAAATAAATACTTTCAAATCCCGATTGGGTAAGCAACCGGGTAGTGGAATGACAACTATAGTATTTGCTATAGTTGGAACCACTCTAAACACCTGTCTCTTTCTTCCAATTTCAATTGTGGTTGTTTGAATTCAATAAATTGTTAAAATAATTCAAAAACTCTATTGACCCCCCCTCTAGTAGTTTTTCAATTGGTATCAGATCAGGCTTCAAGGAACCCTAACAAGGTCTTGAAGAAATGGGTGATGAAGTGCTCAACAACCTCAACCTCGAAGGGACACTTGTTGCTAGGCCTCCAGCGTTCGATGGAACAAACTATCAATATTGGAAAAGAAGGATGCAGTTCTACTTCCAAGGCATCAATTGGGACTTATGGAGAATGGTGTCAACTCCATACGAGCTCCCTCAAACTCAATTTGCAGAATGGGATGCAAATACGGTAAAGCTGGCCCAAATGAATGCAAAAGCTGTAAGCATTTTATATTGTTCTATTTCGGTAGGAGAATTTAATAGAATATCTAATTGTGACACAGCCTATGATATTTGGCATAGACTATCCATAACCTATGAAGGTACAGTCCAAGTCAAAAATTCCAAGATTAGCATGTTTAAACAAAAATTTGAACATTTTCATATGGATACTAATGAATCAATTAGTGAAATGTTTGCAAAATTCTCTACTATTGTTAATGGTTTAAGTGCTTTAGGAAAACCTATTCCTGAAGAAGATCAGGTATCAAAGATCCTTCGTTCACTTCCTCCAAAATATAATCCAAAGGTGACAGCCATTGAAGAAGCAAACGACCTCACTCGACTAAAACTGGAGCAACTTATTGGCAACTTAGAAGCTCATGAAGCAACCCTAGAAGAGGAAGAAAGAAGAGCACGTGAACTTCAGCAAGAAAAGAAGAAGGATGTGGCTCTAAAAGCTTCAAAGGCTGTCACACAAGAAAGTGAGGAGTCAAGTGAAGAAGAGGGAGAAGAAGCCTTGATAGTAAATGGTAAGAAATACAAAAGATTTAAATCTAACAAAATTTCCAGCTCTTCTTCTACCCCTCCTAGGTGCTTTGAATGTGGGAAGAAAGGGCATTTCAAGAATGAATGTCCTAAAGCAAAGAAAGGAAAGAAAAGCTCACACAAGAAGAAGGGAGAAAAAGCCTATAAAGCTGCATGGGACGAATCAAGTGACAGTGAAAGCGGAGAAGAAACCGTGGATTGTCTAATGGCAAGAGAAGATGATGAAAACTCTCAAGAGGTAAGCCTACTTGATCTTTCTAAAGAAGAGTTAGTCACTAGTCTACAAGAAATTCATGATAAGTATGTTGATGTCAAGAAGAAACTAAAGAAGGTTATCAAATCAAATGATGAGCAAATTGCTAAATTAGATAATCTTTCTTCTGAAAAGAATAACATTGATCTTGAGAATTTGTCTTTAAAAACATCTTTGGATGATTGCACTAGAAAGCTACTCACTCTAGAAACAAATGTTGATCTTCTTTCTAAAGAAAAGACTGACTTGTTAGCTAAACTAAAAGATTTTCAGACTCAACCTATTTTGTGTAACCATCTAGACTATGACAATGTTATAAAAGAAAGAGATTCATTGCTATCTGAGTTAGATCAAGCAAGAAAAGATTTACACAAGAAAATGAATGATATTGCTCAGCTACAAAGAGAACTTCATGAGTTAAGAAGAAAAGATATACTTGATAACATTCTAAGCATTGGTACTATTTTCAACGGAAGAAAAGGTTTGGGATATGCTCCAAAGAAAAATCAACCCAAAAGAACTCAAACTATGTTTGTACCCAAGAACACAATGGCTAGAAAGAGAAATGAAGTTGACTCTATTACTTGCCATTTTTGTTTACGTCTTGGACACTATTCCTTTTCATGCCCTTATAAAACTAAGGATTCCGAATTAGTTTGGGTCCCAAAACCTCAAACTTAGTAGAGTCAAATAGAATTTAGTTGAGATGTGACCAAAAAGCTCCATCTTGCTATTTATATTGTCTTATCTCAACTAAACAAAAGATTTTATGCTTATTGTTAATTTTCTGCATTATTGTACTGAAACAGAAACTTAGTCGGTCGAAGTATTGTCGACCGAACCATTAATCAGTTGAAGTATTGTCGACCGACCGAATGTCTGTAACATATCAAAATCTACAACATTTTTTTTTGGTCGAAAATTGTTCAACCGAGCTACATTTCTGTGTTTTCTGGTTTTGTAATACAGTAATCTTCTCGATCGACAAATTGTCGACTGAGACATATGTCGGTCGAACAATTGTCGACCGACTGGACTTCTGATTCAGAACTTTTATACAAATCTGTACTTAAATGATTCTAACCATATCGGACCATCACATGGGTACCAAAATCTACATTTTAATGCAGGAATGGGTGGTTGACAGTGGATGTTCCAAACATATGACCGGAAACAAGGATGCATTCCAAACCTTTGAAGAAAAGAAAAGTGGAACAATCACCTTTGGAGACAATGGTAAGGGCAAAATCGTTGGAATAGGTAATGTTGGTACAAACCTCGAAATAAAGAATGTTCTACTCGTTGATGGTTTGCACCATAATTTGATAAGTGTTAGTCAATTATGTGATAGTGGTTATGATGTGTTATTTAACAAAACTTGCTGCAAGTTATTGATAGAAAACACTAAAAATGTTGTTTATGAAGGAAATAGAGTTGGAAATCTTTATATTCTTAAACCTAACTCTATGAAATCAGTAGTGGGGAAATGCTTGCTTGCAAATGACAATACCTTACAAGTATGGCATAAAAAGCTAGGACATGCTAGTTCACATGTTATTAAAAAGTTAGTGAAATATGATCTTGTTCGTGGATTGCCTACTTTATCTTTTGATCAAGTTGAAAATTGTGAACCATGCACAATGGGAAAGCAAACCAAAACCTCTTTTAAACCAAAACATGTACTTAGCACCAGTAGGTCCTTAGAATTAATTCATATGGATTTATTTGGACCCATGAGGACACAATCTATTGGTGGTAAAAGATACTGTTTTATTATTGTTGATGATTATAGTAGATACACATGGGTACACTTTATTGCAACTAAAGATGATACTATTCATGTTTTTATACAATTTTGTTCCAAGATTGAAAATCTATTACAAAGCAAAATATGTACCATTAGAAGTGATCATGGTGGAGAATTTGAAAATCATACATTTGAAGAGTTTTGTACATCTCAAGGGTACACTCATAATTTTTCTACTCCACGCACCCCACAACAAAATGGTATAGTTGAAAGGAAAAATCGATCACTACAAGAAATGGCTAGAACTATGATGCTTGAACATAACACACCCAAAACCTTTTGGGCTGAAGCTGTAAACACTGCATGCTATGTGCTAAATAGAGTAACTGTTCACTCTCATTTAAAGAAAACTCCATATGAACTAATACATTCTAAGAAACCTAGAGTTGACTATTTTCATACCTTTGGCTCCACATGCTATATCTTAAATACCAAAGATGATAGAGATAAGTTTGACTCAAAATCACACAAAGCATTCTTTTTGGGATATTCCACCTCTAGCAAAGCTTTTAGAGTATATAACACTATATCTAGAAAAGTTGAGGAATCTATTCATGTTTCTTTTCATGAAGAGTCCAAATCTGAAAATCTAGAAATCAAAGATCTCACAAATCAATTCGAAAATCTAACCATACCAAATAATAGTGAGAAAAGTACTACAAATAATCACCAAGTTGAACAACAACCTACACCTAGGCTTATTAAAGATCATCCTCAAGAATTAATTATTGGAGATCCTAATGATAAAGTTAAAACTAGGTCTTCTTTCAAAGATGTTGCAAACATGGCTTTTGTTTCTATCATTGAACCTAAAAAGATATCTGAAGCTCTTAAAGATGGTTATTGGATAATAGCCATGCAAGAAGAATTGAATCAATTCACTAAAAATGATGTATGGGATTTAGTTCCTAAACCACAAGATAAAACCATAATAGGAACTAAATGGGTTTTTAGGAACAAGCTAAATGAGGCAGGAGAAGTAATAAGGAATAAAGCTCGGTTAGTAGCACAAGGATATAATCAACAAGAAGGAATAGATTTTGATGAAACGTATGCACCGGTAGCTAGACTTGAAGCTATTAGAATGTTACTAGCTATTGCTGCACATAAAAATATCAAACTATACCAAATGGATGTAAAAAGTGCATTTCTAAATGGCATCATTCAAGAAGAAGTATATGTTGCCCAACCACCTAGTTTTGAAATACCGGAAAAAGGTGACTATGTTTAAAAACTTAAGAAAGCACTTTATGGTTTAAAACAAGCACCTAGAAATTGGTATGAAAGGCTCAAGACATATCTTTTTGATAATGGGTTTTCTATTGGAAATTCAGATTCTACCTTATTTTTCAAAACATATACCTCTGATTTCCTAGTTGTGCAAATATATGTTGATGACATTATTTTTGGAGCTTCTAATGATTCATTGTGCACACAATTTAGTGATATTATGCAAAAAGAATTTGAAATGAGCCTCATGGGTGAACTAACTTTCTTTCTTGGTTTTCAAATTAAGCAAACACCTGCCGGAATATTCATAAGCCAAGAAAAATATACTAAAGAACTCTTAAAACGTTTTGGGATGGATCAGTGCAAACATGCTACTACTCCTATGGCTACTTCTACTAAAATTGATAAGGATGAAAATGGTGAACCTATTGATGATTCTTTATATAGAGCCATGATTGGTAGTTTGCGTTACTTAACTACTTCTAGACCGGACATTATGTTTCCCGTTGGTCTTTGTGCTCGATTTCAATCACAACCTATGCACTCTCATTTTCTAGCAGTTAAACGAATTCTTCGTTACCTAGCCGGTACTACTTGTTTTGGTTTATGGTATCCAAAAGGACAATCCTTGGATTTTAAAGCTTATACTGATGTGGATTATGCTGGTTGTCGACTTGATCGCAAGAGTACTAGTGGTGGCTGTTTCTTATTAGGGAGAGCTTTAGTATCTTGGTTTAGCAAGAAACAAAATATGGTTGCCCTATCTACAACTGAAGCTGAATATATGGCAGCCGGGTCTTGTTGTGCTCAAGTGCTTTATATGCAACAAGTATTAAACGATTATGGTTTTACTTTTTCATCTACGCCTATTTTTTGTGACAACACAAGCGCTATAAACTTAGCACACAATCCTATTTTACACAGCCGAGCTAAACATATTGAAATCCGTCATCATTTTTTAAGGGATCACATCTCCAAGAATCATGTTTCCCTTCATCATGTTGATACAGAAGATCAATTGGCTGATATTTTTACAAAACCGCTTCCACTATATCAATTTAACACAATTAGGAAGCAATTGCTTATCACTCCTTTGGAAGATGTTTTCTTTGATATTTGTGCTACTTAAACAAAAACTCTTATTTACATCATGATATTTTGGCTTTTAAATGGACATCTTTGTCATTAGTTTTGATGGGACATCTAATTAAGGGGGAGTTTTTATTTCTAAACGGATATCTTTTTGAAATGACAAAGGGGGAGAAATAAATATAAAACTAAAACTTTGAAAAACTCAATCAATGAGTTTCATAAATAAACTCTTGGCTTTACATTGAAAGTTGCTATATTCCCTAGTGAACTGGATTTCATGTTCCATAATTCAAGGGGAATAATAAGCACACATTTTATAATCAAGAGGAAAAGCTACAAAAGGTAATCTAAAGGTATGAAACTCATATGGTTTATATTTCCTTTATTTTTATATTTTGGAAATGTTTGTCATCTTCAAAAAGGGGGAGATTGTTGGCTAAATGGACATCTATAAATCCCTTTGTTTTGATTATGACAAACATTTCATTCTTATTAATCTAACGAGCTACTTGAGTGTGCAGGATGACAAAGCAACAAGGGAAAATCCACAAGCTTACATATTTATATTTTCATGCAATGTAATCACTGTTGTAAAAACTTGTACAAAAATATAATGTACAAGTACTTAGAATTGCATGTAAGTCAAGCGTTAGATTCTCCCTAGCTAAACATCACAGTTAGACAAGTCATCCCACTCAAATAAGATCACATAAGCACACTCATACATATAATTAGTGCCTAAATTGAAACATTGAAACAGGATCAATCTCGGTCGACAAACTCCTCGATCGAGACACTCTCGGTCGACAAACTCCTCGACTGAGAAAGATCCAAAGTAGCCATTAGACACAACAGACAAGTTAGTTGGCAGTTGGAGAAAGACGTTGCAAATCACTTGTTCCAGAGTGCCTGTCGGTCGACAAAAGTTCGACCGAGTAGGTGTCTCGGTCGACCATTCCTCGACCGAGATTGTCTCTGACAGCAACTGCAGAATTAATTAATTAGCCGTTGTTAAAGCAACAACTTTGTACCTAACGGCTAGTTAAGCACCTAGAAACCCCTAGAAGTTGTCTAGAACGTCCTTAAGCATCCTTAGACCATTCCTATAAATAGGACAAGCCATAGGACACTCAAACTCACTTGTTTACACTTGCTACACTTGAGAAATCCTTGAGCATACTTTGTGCAATCTGTTTGTAAGCAATTTGAGCATTGTGACAATTGGCCATTTCATTCCTTAGCTCATAATTCGTGTCCTATAGGCTAGTATCTCCTACCCACTGCAATCACAAGTTCACATACTTGGTTAGGAGATCTATACGCTTGATCTAGGCAAATCAAGCCTTGGGCTACAAAGGATAAGTTGTAATTTCCGTTTTCTTTCTTGTTCCCTATTATTGTTTGTACTCTCCTTGCTACTCCTAGGTTGGAGGCTGCGGATTGGAGAGGGTGAAGATCTTCTTGGCGAAGAAGGAGACTTTGAGCTACTTTAGAAGGCTGGTGCAACGGGAGGTTACTTCTAGAGAGGAAGGCTACTTCAAGGGGGAGCTTGGAGTTACTTCAAAGAAGGCTACCTCAAAGTTGGTGCACCTACTTCAAGTGAAGGCTGTTCAAAGGGTGTAAAGGAAAGTATTGTATTTTGTATAAATCCTCGAGAGGTAATAAAATAAATACTTTCAAATCCTGGTTGGGTAAGCAACCGGGTAGTGGACTGACAACTATAGTATTTGCTATAGTTGGAACCACTCTAAACACCTGTCTCTTTCTTCCAATTTCAATTGTGGTTGTTTGAATTCAATAAATTGTTAAAATAATTCAAAAACTCTATTCACCCCCCCTCTAGTAGTTTTTCATTTTTTTCAATGTGTTGAAAAGGTATATAGTTTAGAATGAAGTTCACAGTTTGAAGAGCTTCAACCCATATTATGTGACTAAGTTCAGACTCAGATAGCATTGAAGTGACCATGTCAAGCAATGTTCTATTTTTTTCCTCTCATATACTCTATTTTATTGAGGATTGTATGGGGCACTGGTTTCATGTATAAGTCTTTGGCCCTCAAAGAACTTATTAAGTTCATGAGAAGTGTATTCACCACATCTATTTGACCTCACTCTATTAATGTTCTTTTCTAATTATTTCACCACTTGGACTTTATAAATTCTGAAACTTCCTAGTTGTTCATCTTTAGTTTTAGCAAGAAAATAGAAAAATATTTAGAGAAGTCATCTATAACCATTCCAATTAAATCACTTCTATGGAGAAACCTAGGGGTCGGGGGGTCTCTAGCGGCGAAGGCGGCGTAACGAGCAAGTCTAATCTCGAAGTGGATCATGGCGGATCGAAGGCAAATAAAGAAGGCTCAAATCATATCAATCAACACGCTAACAATGAGGGGAACAGTAGCGGAAGTAATGAATAATAGGAAGTGGGGTTCTCCATCCCAGAGATCGGTCTGTAGTTTAACTATTCTGGCATGCGGGGCTCTCAATCCGTAGAATACCTACGTGAAGAAAGCTCCACTACTCACCAAGGAAGCAACGAAAGACGATCTACTGAGGGCACGGACACACTGGTACTTGAATCCAGTGCTAACCCACCACCGACGTCGCACTTCAACAACTTTAGGAGGAATACCATGGAGCAGGCTAATACATCCTACAGAGGCATTGGCATAGGAGGACAGAATACAGGAGCCAATGAGGGGTTCATTGAACGGTTGTTTGAAGAGGGGTTGTCAAAGGAAGCCGTCACTCTGACAGAGTTAGAAGGTACACCCACTATCACCATTTTACCTGATGTAGAGGAAGTTCTCGCGGCATCGTGGAGATCCACCGTCGTGGTCCACCTACTTGGGGCAAACATCGGATACATGACCCTAAGGGACCCTCTCAAACCTCTATGGAAGATAACTAGCAGATTCAACATGTACGAGATGGAGAAAGACCACTTTGTCATCCAACTGTTATGTCGACAAGACTACGAAGAAGGACTAATAGGAGGACCCTAGAAGGTCTTTGGCCTGAATCTCTTGGTATGGGAATGGTATCCTACCTTTAAACTAAAAGAGGATTTCCCTGAAACGTTTGTGTCTTGGGTACGAATCATGGATCTACCGTTGCACCTGTATGTCCACACAATGTATGAATTCATTAGCAGATCATTGTTCATACCTGGCTATGTTCATCATCTCATGATACCTGCATGGTTAGTATAGATGATAACAGATATATTACTCATATTTCAATTCCATGTTATTCAAGGGTAACACCACTATTCCCTTACCAGGGTTAGGGAAGGTTGATCAAGGTGGATGTACACATGGCTAGCAGAACCAGGAGAATGTTTGCTCGGCTTGCACTATAACTAGACGTCACACTAGAACTTGCACCTTCCATACTGATTTATGGTGTTGAGTACGAAGTCATATATGAAGGTCTCCCTTGGGCCTGCGCCTTGTGCGGCCAGATGGGGCACATGTCCAAGGAGAGAACCATTGACAAATACCACTCTGACGGGGATAAGGAAGGGGAATGGAATCATCATGACTACACACCTCAAGCAAACACTTTGTACCAGGACTCATGGCAAACACAGAAGCATAGGAAAGGCGGCAGGAGGAGCAATAGAAACTATAACAACACATCTACTGTAAGCACAAGAAACACATTTGCCAATCTTGAGGATGAAGGAGGGGATCACATAATAGAGACAACCACAGATAAAATGCCTAATGAAATAGGAACCATCGGGCATCCTAAATGCACCAAGAAAGTAGGGAGGAAGAAGAAATTTGTAAGAGAGGAAGATAAAGTGGACCATTCAGAGAATGTGCTATAAAATATAACTAATGTAGCCAACCCGCCTAGCACAAAGAAAGCATGTACTGAGAGAGAAAAGGAGGCTCATATTGTTGTCAACCCAGACGTGGATGAAGTGGTGGAATTAATTGAAGTCAACAATGGAGAACTAGAAATTGAGATGGATGATTCAATCAAAATGAAGGAAACAACTAAAGATACTGTCTCAAGTGAAGACCTTAGTCGCATGAACAACATCCTCGCTACAAACATTCCTACTGTCCCAGCATAGAAAACCAAAGTTAGCAGTGCAATAATGAAAAGGCAAGGAAAGTAAAGAGCACCCACGTCCTCACAGCCCCGCCGCCGCAGCCCCAGACAACCTAGCATGGAGACCCAAGAACAACTATCTTATGCAGGTGACAGAGATTCAAACTCACAACCCCTATCGTTTGAGCCACCACTTGTAGAAGTTGATAACAAAGAGAACCAGATGCTGGAGTACCCCGATATCAGTGGTCTCCCGGAGCTCATTGTAAACAACAATTAGGTGATCAATGATAGACACAATGTGCTGGAACATACAAGGAGCAGGAAAAAAGGATACCCACAAAAATCTCATAGAACTTATGTCATCATATAAACCCAAGATTTTTGGAATCATTGAGCCTTGGGTAAGCGGACTTAAATCCTCACACATCATATCCAATCTTAGCTTCGAGAGATCCTTCAGAGTTGAAACTATGGGATTTGCTAGAGGGATCTGGGTGTGCTGGAACATCTTCGACTGCTCAGTTCAAATCTTCAATTACCACAGATAGTTCATCACCTATTGTGTTAAAAATTCCACCTTGATCACATTTGTCTATACTAACCCTCATATTACCATTTGCACTCATATATAGAAGCACATCATCTGAATGGGGGAGACCTTCTCTAAACCTTGGATCATGCTGGGTGACTTCAACACCACATGCAATCTAGAGGAGAAAAGTGGTAGTACATAGTACAATCATTCTGAGGCTAGATTATTTCTAGGAAACCCTGATGACAAACGGACTCACTGACCTTGGATTCTCGGGGCCAAGATTCACCTTCAATAGTGGGACCTTATAGCAATGCCTTGACAAAGCCGTCGCAAACAGTGTGTTTATGCAGCGCTATCAGCAGTTCACTGTTGAACATCTCCCGAGGATGTAGTCTAACCATAACGCATTGCTTGTGAAGTTGTGAGCTTCTACTAAAGGCAAAGCAAGGTTCATAATGAAAGCCAGCTGGGCCCATGATGAGGGGCTCAAATCCTTGTTAAAGAACAATTGGGACACATCAGAGGACTTCAACATTGTCCTCGGCAAAATCAAACACTCCATCACCAAGTGGGACAGGCAACAAGTGCTGGAAAAGAAAAGGAAGAAGACCGTGCTTATGAGAAACATCATGAAGCTTGAAAAATAGTTATCCATCCTCTACAATTCAATCACAGACATCATATACACGAACATGAAAGTTGAGCTCGACTTGGTGCTGAAAGAAGAGGAGGAGCAATGGAAAATGAGAAGCCATATCAATTGGCTTAACAGTAGAGACTGCAATACTAGATTCTACAATACCTATGTGAAACTACGCCATAGGAGGAACACAATTACCTCCCAAAAAAACAAAGCATGCACATGGATCACCGAGGGAGAAGAACTCAAAAACATGGTGCGCAGCCATTTCCTAAATTTGCCTACATAACTTGTCCAAGGCAGAAGTCAGGCCATAATTGTTGTTTGTGGCCACTTCAAGAAACTTACAAGCTGTCAGTAGAAGCTGATAGAAGTAAAGCCTACTGAAGACGAGTGTGAGGATATTCTTAAGGAGGTAAACCCCTACAAAGCAGTTGGCCCGAATGGAATCACAACTTTGTTCTTGCATCATCACTGGAAGTCCGTGAAGCAGACCATGCTCAAGACAGTGCAAAGGGCGTTACGAGGAGAGCCTATCCCTGTAAAGATGTATAAAGCCACCATGGTCCTGATACCTAAAATTCCACATCCTATGAGTTGCAACCATCTACGCCAATATCCCTAAATAACCTCAGTCTAAAACTTGTCTCCAAGATAGTTGTGGAACACCTAAAGACACATCTACCTCGGTGGATCTCTCAAGAACATAGTGCATTTATTCCCAGACGTCGCATTATGGATAACATAGCTCTCACATAGGAGATCATTCACATAATGAAAAGAAAATGGGGGAGAAAGTATATGGCCATTAAAATAGACATGTCCAAGGCCTACGACAAACTTGCTTGGACCTTCATTGAAGATACACTCCATAAGCAGGACCTTCCAGGAAACATTGTAAATTATATCATGAATTCCATTACAACTAGAGAGAGTGAGGTCCATTGGAATGGTGACAAATCCCAATCCTTCAAACCTAGTCGCAGGCTTCGACAAGTGGACCCGTTGGCCCCTTACATTTTTGTGTTGTCATAGAATGTTTAAGCCAAATGATACATGTTCTAGTTCAATGTGGGGAATGGACACCAATCAAGCTTGGACGGAAGGGGACCAAAGTGTATCACTTGTGCTTTGCTGATGATCTGATCCTGTTTCAAAAAGCATCAAGCGCTCAGATGTGCATGATCAAATGATGCTTTCAGAAGTTTGAAAAGGCATCCGGGGAAGCCATCTCAATAGCCAAAACCCAATTATTCTATGCACATAGTGTTCATAGGACAAGTAGAAGTTGCATCAACAGAATCTACAAATTCCAGGTGACGGAGGATCTTGGGAAATATCTCGAGGTTCCCATCATCCATAAGAGGGTGACCAAGAAGACATATGCTGGTATGCTCGATAGAATATAAAGCACAATGAATGGATGGGTTGCAAAAATGTTATCTCTTGCTGGCAAATGCTGCTTGGCCAAATCCACCCTTGAGGAAATTTCGACTTAGACCATCCAAACAGTGACCCTCCCACTTACCTTATGTGACAGAATAGACAGCAACATCAGGAGTTTCATTTGGGGAGGTTGCCACAAGAAGAATCTCATGTCTCTAGTGGCCTGGGATAAGGTAACCAGTACTAGAGAAGAAGGTAGGCTAGGATTCAAGACTATGAGAGCATGGAACACAACTTTAATAGACAAAACTGTCTGGGAAATAGCCAACAATTGGAGGTCTATTTGGTGCAACTTCATGAGGAAATGATACCTAGAACATTCAGAAGGAAAAGGAAGCAATCTGTCCAGGCTAGCTCAGGCCATCTTGAAATGTAAGTCCTTTACTGATGACAATTCCTACCTGTTTATATGCAACGGTAACACCATCAACTTTTGGGAGGATGTCTGGGTAGGGGCGGGAATAATCCTTAAACAAAAAACTTTGCACCCAATTCCTGAAGCGTTGGCAGATTTATCGCTTGCAAGTGTCGTTATGGATACAAGAAATTGGATACTGAGTTCCTACATTACTGGATCCCAAAAAAGGAAGTGACCAACCTGGAAACTCCAAAGAATGCTAATATCGACAATTTGCGTGTGTGGGTTGTCACGCCAAATGGCTAGTTCTCTGTTAAATATGCATATCATATCCTACGTAGACACTGCAATATTCATATTGAAGGAGAATGGAACACTGTATGGAACACCCGAGTGGCTGCCAAAGTCAAGTACTTCACATGGATCACCTCACATGAGGTGCTATTAACCAATAGGAGAAGATTCCAACGCAACCTTGCCACAAGCAGCACATGTGAAAGATGTAAATTCAAAGAGGGGACATTAGTCCATGCCCTACGAGATTGTGAAATATCCAAGGAAGTTTAGACACAAATCTACTCTGACCATCCCCCACATGAGTTCTTTCATAAGAGCCATCAAAGTTGGATTACCACACAGTTGAAACAAGGAGACCAGCATGCACAATTATTCATGATAGCAGCATGGCATCTCTAGAAAGCAAGGAATAATACAATTTTTGTTAATTCTAACACATTGGTCTGTCAGTTAGTACAAAAAAACAAATGTGAGGTGCATTTGATGAACCAAGCAGCAATGAACAATCTTACGCCAAGGAAGTGCCCAAGCGAAAGCTCTTGGAACAGACCCCCACCTAGGGTTGTCAAGATAAATATAGATGCGGCCTGGACCAAGAAAAAGTTAGCGGTAGCAATCGTTGCAAGGGACCATGAAGGGAAATGGATCAGTGCACATGTGAGGAAGATGAATGCTAATTCCACTTTGCACACTGAGCTCGCAGCTATGGACATAGCATTTGAGATAGCTCATATGTCTGGGATGGAAAAGGTCTGTATAGAAACTGATTGCAAGGTGCTCGTAGAAATGCTTCATGCAGATATAATAGAAAACCCCCTCTTTGCCATTATTCTTGAAAGAATCAAGCAAAGGATCATCATGCATGCATGGTGGGAGGTCACCTACGCACCTAGAAGTTGCAACAGAATGGCCGATTAATTGGCCAAAAACCACCAAAAACACTCCAATGGATGCTTTACCTATGTAAGGCCATCGGATTGGCTATCAACCAATCTAGATGAAGAGTCTTGTAATGGTAGTAGTACTACCAAGTTTGTCAGTTCAGAAAATTTGTCAGTTTGTAATACTTTTCCCTATTGGCTTGTAAGAGGAGGGCGAGATGAATAAATAGCCTCTTGGTTTCCCCAAAAAAAATTTAAATCACCTCTTAGGAATCTTACCTTGAACAAAAAGTTGGCATCTATCAGAAGTATCTGATATGAGGCATGGGAAACATGTCAAAATTAATCATGTGTTTCATCATATTTTTGTTCACATGACCAACAGATGCATGCCAAACATCACTAGTTTTCAAAACTAAAACATTAGAAGATATTTTATAGGAGACTTATTATATAAAAACAAAAGATAATTTAATAAGCCACCACAAGTGTAACGTAGTCCAATATAAGAACCATAGTTAGAAATAAGAATTTTATTAATTTGATACAATAAGATATAACAAAAATGTCACAAAACAACATGACTGTTTAAGTTTCTATGAAAAGAAGGGACATGTTGAATATCATGCAGTCTAAGGGTGTTTCCATATATAAGCATGATGTCAAGACGTACACAGCCTACAATTGGGATGGTGGATGAATGATTACCCACTCAATCACTCTGTCAGATACGGACTGGTGAGAAAAAAAGAGGGATTTGTCAAAGCAAATATGGTAGGTGGCACTAGAGTCCGTGTACAAATCAGAAGATAAGTTAGCAAAAGGAATAGTTTGATTTTTTAACCTATTTAAAGAAGAGGAAGAGACCACCCTCATAATGATCATATTAACTTCATGGTTTTTAGGAGCCTAGATATTCTTCTTTCTACGAACTTTGTGAAATATGCACACATTCGCTAAGTGGCAAGTTTTTTCACACACAAAGCAAACACATTTTTTCCTAGATCACTATTATTATTACTTTAAATTTTAGTGGTACTTGCAGCTCTTAAAGAAGATTTTGATTTCTTATTGAGATGGGAGGGGTTAAGCTCCTTTTTTGTTTTATTACCTAAAACCAAATTCACAGAAGGGTTAGACTTCATGTCTTGTTCTTTTTGTCTATATTCAATTTGTAGGGATCAGACTAAGGACGACATGTAAATGTTCTCTTATCTATGTCTAAGAGTTAGGAAAAATCCTTCCAAGAAGGTGTGAGTTTATCTATGAGTTCTTCTATTTGAACATTTTTATCACGTTCTAATCCATGACTGGATTTAGAAACTATATTTTAGTATTCTAGAACTTGAGCAGAAACAGGTTTATCATCAATCATATTATATGTAAGCCATTCAACAAAGACATACCACTCAAGACCAATATCTTCTAAACAAAACTCGAAATTTAAAATAGTCCATAGCTCAAGAGTGAATGTGATCTTATGGTAGATATCATAAATTTAATCATATAGGGTTGAAAGAATCATGTTGTGGTATAAATAGTCAATTTGTTTTATGACAGGAGTGGGGACACTAGAAGTTGGTTCAGATTCATCTTTTTCTAGTTCCAACAAAGAGGTTTGATGGTTGTGGTTTAGGAACAATATGAACATATTTTTCTAGTGGTAAGATGGTAGAAACAAGGCCCAAGGAGGGAATCTAGAAACACATTTTCTATTTCCAATAGTGAAAGTACAAATTAGAAAATTATTCTGGGCGCACTAGTACATGAATGGTTTGTAGCGTCACTTAATAACCTACCCCTGAGTGGCTGTCACTATAGAATTTTCTCTATAGCATCATTTTTTTTACCAAACAAAATTGACCTTACAGAATAAACATCGACGCAAACGGTTTTACAAATCTGACCCAAGCAAGAAAAAGGAGCCTGTAAGGTTGGTTATTCCAAAAAAACTGACCCTGTAAACTCTGTCGGTCGAGAAAATTGTCGATAGAAAATATTTTCGGTCGACAATTTTCTCGACCGAGGGGTACACTAAAATGTTTATTCAATCTATGAAAAGAAGGGACATGTTGAAAATCATGCAGTCTAAGGGTGTTTCCATATATAAGCATGATGTCAAGACGTACATATCCTACAATTGAGATGGTGGATGAATGATTACCCACTCAATCACTCTGTCAGATTCAGTCTGTTGAGAAAAAAAGAGGGATTGGTCAAAGCAAATATGGTAGGTGGCACTAGAGTCCATGTACAAATCAGAAGATAAGTTAGCAAAAGGAATAGTTTGATTTTTTAACCTATTTAAAGAAGAGGAAGAGACCACCCCCATAGTGATCATATTAACTTCATGATTTTTAGGAGCCTAGACATTCTTCTTTCTCTGACCTTTGTGAAATATGGACACATTCGCTAAGTGGCAAGTTTTTTCACACACAAAGCAAACACATTTTTTTCCTTGATCACTATTATTATTACTTTAAATTTTAGTGGTACTTGCGGCTCTTAAATAAGATTTTGATTTCTTATTGAGATGGGAGGGGTTAAGCTCCTTTTTTGTTTGATTACCTAAAACCAAATTCACAGAACGGTTAGACTTCATGTCTTATTCTTTTTGTCTATATTCAGTTTGTAGGGATCAGACTAAGGTCGACATGTAAATGTTCTCTTATCTATGTCTAAGAGTTAGGTAAAATCCTTCCAAGAAGGTGTGAGTTTATCTATGATTTCTTCTACTTGAACATTTTCATCACATTATAATCCTTGACATGGATTTAGAAACTACATTTTGGTATTCTAGAACTTGAGAAGAACCAGGTTTATCATCAATCATATTATATGTAAGCCATTCAACAAAGACATACCACTCAAGACCAATATCCTCTAAACAAAACTCAAAATCTAAAACAATCCATAGCTCAAGAGTGGATGTGATCTTATTGTAGATATCATAAAGTTAATCATATAGGGCTGAAAGAATCATGTTGGGGCATATATAGTCAATTTGTTTTATGACAGGAGTGGGGACACTAGAAGTTGTTCAGATTCATCTTTTCTAGTTCCAACAAAGAGGTTTGATGGTTGTGGCTCAGGCACAATACGAACATATTTTTCTGGTGGTAAGATGGTAGAAACAAGGCCCAAGGAGGTAATCTAGAAACACATTTTCTATTTCCAATAGTGAAAGTACAAACTAGAAAATTATTCTGGGCGCACTAGTACAGGAATGGTCTGTAGCGTCGGTTTTTTTAAGCTTGTAGCGTCACTTAATAACCGACCTCTAAGTGGTCGTCGCTATAGAATTTGCTCTATAGCGTCATTTTTTTTACCAAACAAAACTGACCTTACAGAATAAACATCGACACAAAAGGTTGTAAAAAATCTGACCCAAGCGAGAAAAAGGAGCCTGTAAGGTCAGTTATTCCAAAAAACCTGACCCTGTAAACTCTCTCGATCGAGAAAATTGTCGACCGAAAATATTTTTGGTCGACAATTTTCTTGACCGAGAGAGTTTATAGGGTCGGTTTTTTTGGAATAACTGACCCTAAAGATTGAATAAACATTTCAGTTTACCCCTCAATCGAGAAAATTGTCGACCGAAAAATATTTCAGTCGACAAAATTATCGATCAAGGGGTACACTGAAATGTTTATTCAATCTTTAAGGTCGGTTTTTATAAATAACCGACCTTATAGAGGACCTTTAGGGTCGATTGTTTACAAAAAGCGACGCTAGAAGTTATATTTTGATCAAAACTTTTCTCGACCGAGGAGTGTTCACTGAAGTGATTATTCAATCTTTTGGGTCGGTTATTTAAAAAAGCGACGCTAGAAGTTACGGTTTTTTTAAAAATTTATGCAGAAACTGAAATAGAATAGAAGAACAAGAAGATTCATATATTCTGGGAGAGGGGAGCATTGATGCTCAACCGTCACAATTCAAAACCACACATTCATAATAAAAATTATTCATAATCACATCATAATTTACAAAATGATATATTGCAAGTCTGAGATGATATTAAATAGATACAAAAGTCAATATGAAAGAGTACTCAAACCACATACATAAATGGAGCTAACATATTTAATCCAATTCTATATTGACTTCATTTAGAAAAGAATCTGACCACTGTTCTCGGAATTCATTCAAGTCCACATGTGTGTAAGGCTGAGTTGTAAAGATCTATAATAGAAAATGCACATGCTAATATTTTATAAAATGACTACAATCACTTATAAATTTATGATGTTATTCTTTATTACCTGACTTATAGTCTGAATGTCATGTGATGCTTGTTTGACAATAGCTTGCATATATTTCATTACATAGTAGCCACAAGCCCAGTCATTATTTTGCATAGGACACTACAAATAACGAATTATACTTAATGTTAGTAAACTAATATAAACAGTAATTGAGATAAAACTATAAGAGTTGACATATTAGAGTTGAAATTTAATACATATAAGAGTAAGCAGTTGTCAAAGTAGTTACCTTGACATTTTTCAAAGTCAATGTCTTTAATTTTGTGGTTATTTGTCCTCCAGCTTCACGAAAAGCCTTTATACCCCTATCAATTAAACGATAGTTGGTAAAATAGAAATTCAAAATAGAAATATCATGTTGAAGCATTGACTAAATTTATGCTTACTCCATAGCTGACAATTTCAGTTTGTGACTCCTTGTTGTTTTACCTATTGGGTCAAGATAATAAAGATCCATCAATTTTGGGGCAATCACCACTAATTCCCAATGTCTAGCTCTGAGTGAGAATAAAACAAACATTAAAATAAATAATTTTATTCATTATTAAAATTATATTGAATAATAATACTTACTAGATGTTAAAAGGAATTAGGATAATTTCCTTCCCCTCACTAGAAAAATATTTGAATGCATCAGAGAAGTACTCATCCACATCCTCAATATGTGTCTCCACCTGACTAGTGACTGAAGAAACTAAGAATCCAACATTCTTTATATCAAAGTTTGTGGCCTCGGTATATAAATGGATGTTAAACATTTATAATTATTTTCATATGTAGAAATAAGCTAAAAATGTGTATTGGAATTTTGTATATATATTGATAGATCCTTAACTTATGCATACTTCTATTATCGAAGTATTCAGCCAATCATACCGAAACAACTCTATAATATCATCAAGAAAAATAAAATTCTCAAAGTCCCTCCCAGCTGCATCTTCTGTTAAATTGACCAACATATGTGATCCCGAACTTTGCTTGGCTATGTATCGACACAAACATTTACATTTGCTTCCCAATTTGTCAAATGTAGCTTCGGGAATGAAAGATGGCTTGGGCATAGGATGATGACTAGTAGAATTTTTACTTTTTGGTTTACAAACCTGTTAATTAAATTACATACTTATATTACACGAGTTCATATATGCAGTCAAATATGAAAAATATGGTAGAAATAAGGTATACCTTGTCATTGATAACCAAGTGTCTAGGCCAACCCACCATAGCACCCTCAGCTTCTTCAATTGTATTATATTCAGGATTAGGTATGGGTAGTGGTTTGTCCCCCATTCCATCATACACAAGATGGATGGACACATGACAAATGTCATCAGTAATTTGTTGGCAATGCAATGTACCACCAAGGTTGTACACCTTGCCTTCTGCCACAACATTATATAATGGAACCTCCACTGCAAGTTTACAGTTCATACCAACCTAGATTGAAATAATATAAGTTATATAAGAACCAGTAGAACAGATACCTGTTACAACTATATATATTATCATATATATATATCATACTAATAACACAAAATATAGAACAAAAACTTACTATAGATTGTTGTGATAGGTCATCAGGAGTGCTCCCATGACCTTCTACAACTGGTGCATGGGCTTGTACCTCATCACTTGAGAGACGCACAATATGAATAGGTTGAGAAGGTTGAGTGGGCTGAAATGAAGACATTATTTCTTTTACTTTCTACACTACTAATGCTTCAACCTCCTCTTCTGTAAGACCTTCTGCACAACCTCTTTTAGATTGTGAAGGGCCAAAATAAGACTTGAATCCTATGCCAGCTCCTAATCCCCTAACACGGCCAGGATGCTCCTTTGTACCAAGAGTAACTGATAGTTCATCATGTGGCCAGTTGGGATGAACTTTCCTTCCTTCCTTTGCTCGTGGAGATCAATATATTCATAGTTAATAAAAATATTAAATCACAATATCAATTAGATATAAATAAATCTATGTTTGTGGGAGTTACTCTTTACTTAGTTGGGATAAACCTACCATCTTTTGACCACCTCCTTAGTTGCAGGGTTGACAATTTCACCTGCTCGATTCTTTCTAGCATCAATCCATGTCAAGTGTTGGGGTGGACGCTCAACTTGATTTGTACTAGATTCTTCTCCAGAAGAGGATTGCTTCTCTTGTAGTTGGCGGCGGAAGGCATAACCACTGGGCCCCAAGCGATGGTCATGCACATTTTTAGCCCTCTTTCCTTTTGAGCCTAGTGAATAGCCTGATCATTTAAAATGAGGTATTGCAATTTATACTTGGCAAACATGTATAAAAAGATTCACCTCCTTAATTGTATAAAATTAAAGATTCATACAATACATCACAATATTTATTACCTGAAACTCTTCCAATCTCCTAGCTACAAAAAAATCTTTCCCACACCTCAAGATCTATAAAAATATATACATATGTTGCTTTCTTCTTTTGTTTAGGATTATTTATAAATTCCCTTGCAAGATATGTCTTAAAACCCCTCCATCGTACACCACAACGTTGTAGCACTCTTTTCTTGTGATCTTTTTCATTTAGATGAAAAACACCCTATACATACAAAAGAAGCAATTAATAAGGTTGTTTTGAAAAGGAATTAATTCCAAGCAAACTAAATTAGAATCAATAGATAAAAAACATATTAAAATAATATCACTTCCACTCACAAATATATCTTTCCATATGAGGTCTTTTTGGGCATTAGGAACATCATGCCAATTTTCTGTATCTATTGCCACCTTACTGCGCGTGGTCGCCCCTACGTAATGCTTGAAAGCACTAGCATGTTCTCCAACAGGTGCTCCTGTCATATCAAACTGGACTGGCAATTTGTCACCTTTAGCCCTAAGCTCCTACAGCCTACGCATTAGTGTGGGACCTCTACTTTTCTTAGCATCACCACTACCATCCTCATGGTGCTCATGCTCATGCTCAGAATGTTCATCTTCACTCACCATTTTAGAACCTGCAAGTATACATGATAAAAAAATAAGTGATAATAAAAGCACAAGTGATAAGGTATACATGATATATGATGTATATTTAAAAGATTACTTGTTTGAATGATAATAAAATAAATAATTCAAAGAATCAATGCCTTTAGTATTGGTTGAGTTGTTAGTCAAGTAAAATTCCTTCAGCATGGTCATGACATTTATAATATTCATCGGTGTTACCTTCAACATTTACACTTGGCAAACCAACTGAGAATGGACTGGAATCATCATACTTTTCGTAGTATTCTTCTTCATTTATAGGTTCTACAGTAAACTATCTTTTTCCATGAAGAACGGCAGACCAATTTTTATTTTCCTGGTCATCAATATATAATACTTGTTTTTCTTGGTCTGCCATGATGAATGGCTCATCTTTCTCACCAATCTTTTCAAAATTCACCAATTTGAAACCCAACTCATCCACTAAAACTCCTTTGTTTTTGTCAACCCAATTACACCTAAAGATAGGAACTCTAAAATTTGTATAGTCCAATTCCCATATGTCCTCAATGACGCCGTAATATGACATCTCAGCTTCATGTGGTCTTTTATCTTTGGCAATAGCAAAATACAAAGAACAAGCTTGAACAATGACCCCACTGTTTTGGACCACACTACTTTCATCTTGACGCTTTGTGTAGTATGAAAATCCATTTATATCATAACCTTCATATGACATGACATCCATTTTTTGCTTAAAGGCGAGCCATTTTATGTTCTCAACAACATTATTCGGTGATTCAGATAGTTGATTAAATACTTTCTCTTCAAACCACCTAATAAATGTTAGATTATGCTCTCTTGCAAGCCACATTGAACTGGATCATTGATGATTTCTCTTGATAAGATCATTATGTTCTGTGATGTAGCTACTAACTTCATCGATGTTGTGTAAAATATACAAATGTTCTTGTTCCCACAACTCACGACTGATTCCTTTCACTCGTCCTCCTAGAGTTCCTCTGCCACAATAAGATTCAGTGTGATGGGAATTTTTTAGATCGTTAGAAGTTTCATTGTAATTCAAAAATCATTATAAAAGTCCATCACCTCCCTAGCCACTTAATGCTCAACAATACTCCCTTCAGGATGATAACGATTCTGAACATCACCTTTAAAAACACTCATGTAACGTTCAAATGGATACATCCAGTGTAAGAAAATTGGACCTAAAATCTTCACCTCCCTTGTAATATGTACTACAAGATGAACCATGATATCAAAATATGAAGGAGGAAAGTACATTTCAAGCTGACACATGGTAACAATTACATCTTTCTATAATTTATCGAGAGTATCAAGATGTATCACTTTGTTGCATATTTCATTGAATAAGAAACAGAGTCTTGTGATTGCAAATCTTACATGCTTCGGCAATATAGATCAAATAGCCACAGGTAAAATTTGTTGCATTAAGGTGTGACAATCGTGAGATTTGAGACCTATCAACTTCAGATCCTTCATTGATACCAATCTACAAATATTAGAAGAGTATCTTTGTGGAACCTTAATATTATACAAGCACTCACAGAAAGTCTTTTTCTCTTTCTTTGACAAAGTGTAACAAGCTGGTGGTAAATATGTGCGGTGACCCCTGATCTCCACTGATAATTATTTTCTTATACCCATTAATTCTAAATCTTTTCTAGATTTGATGCCATCTTCAGTCTTTCCTGGTATGTTCAATAGCATACCAATGATGCTATCACAAATATTTTTTTCAACATGCATGACATCAATGCAATGTCTAATTGTCAAAGATCTCCAATAAGGAAGATCCCAGAATATTGAGCTCTTCTTGTATAGATATTTGTCACATGCGAGTGGACGACTACTTGAACTCTTTCCAAATTCATTAACAATATGTTTCACCCTATCATATACAACATTTCCTGGTATAGGTTTAGGAGCACTTCGTTCCTCAGTTGACCCATTAAAGGTTTTGCATTGCCTTCGATAAGGATGCACTGGTGGGAGAAATCTTCGATGACCAAGATATACGATTTTACCACCATGTTTCAGTCTGATTGAATCAATATTTTCCTCACAAATAGGACATGCTTTGTATCCTTTTATTCTATATCCAGACAAATTTCCATAAGCGGGAAAGTCATTAATCGCGCAAAATAACATAGCACGCAAACTGAAGATCTCTTTACGTGAAGCATCATATTTCATAATACCTTCTTCCCATAGTTTCATTAGGTCATCAATTAGAGGTTGAAGGTAAACATCAATATCATTTCTAGGTAGCTTGGACCCTGATATCAATATTGACAACATCACATACTTATTTTTCATACAAAACTAAGGAGGAAGGTTGTATATAACAATCATAACAGGCCACATGCTACATTGGCTGCTTAATGTACCATAGGGATTCATTCCATCTGTATAGAGTCCAAGTCTTAAGTTTCTTGGTTCTTTACCAAATTGAGGGTATAATAAATCAATTTTCTTCCATTGTGGTGAATCAGATGCATGTCGTAGGATGCCATCATCATTGGCCTTTCACTCCCCATGCCAAGACAAATTTTGTGCATCTTCTATATTAGCAAATAAGCGTTGAAATCATGGTATTATTGGTAGATACCACATCACCTTGGCAGGAGAGCCATTTTTAGCCTTAGCTGAATTTGTGGTCTTATACCTTGACGCACCACATTTTAGATAATTTATCAAATTACTATAGTCCTTTTGAAATAACACACAATCATTTGGACATGCATGAATCTTCTTAGCCTCTATTCCCATTGGGCACATTATTTTCTTTGCTTGATATGTTGAAATTGGAAGCTCGTTGCCTTGAAGAATTTCCTTTAACAAAGACAACAGTGAAGTGAAACTCTTATCGCTCCACTAGTTTTGAGCTTTAAGAGTATATAATCGCATCAAAGCACTAAACCTCGTGAACTTAGTACAACCCTTATATAATGGTTTTTTAGCATAATGGACAATGTTTGCAAATAAAGAAGGTGGATCAATGACATTGTTACGACAACTACGTAGCATCTCATCAATCATATCATCCTGAATTCGGTCATTTTGAATCGGTTCATCATTAACATTATCATCATTATCTATATCTTCTATGCCACAACTATTAGTATCGACATTTTGTGATCCATAATTAAATTTCTCTCTATGCCAATACCATTCATTATAACCTTGTAAAATCCCATTGCATATGACATGATTCTTAATTTCCTCACCAGTAACAACTTTCAAATTGTTAAAAAAATTTCTACATGGACAATATAGCCTATCTGCAGGTAGTTTCCTATGTTCCTCAACAAATCTGATAAATTCATCAAGACCTTTGGCAAACTCTGGGCTGCAACGGTTCTTTATAGACATCCAACTTTGATCCATTTTCTATATCACATTAAAATTAATTATAAAACTTACCGTTTAATATTGATACTATAATCTGTAAGTTTTTATTGATAGGAAGTTAATTACTTATATACTAAAGTGTACCACCTATCCCATTTTTGAATATTTAATCTCACTAGTAACTGTATAATGTATGTTTAGTTTTAAAAAAAATTTCAGCAGCATTTCCCCTAAGTTCTCTAAGTACACCGATGTAAATGGCAAATAACCACTCACATATGTACCCAGAGAATAAATGAGGAAATCCTACTGAAATTTTCTATAAAACAGTCCCAAACCAGGGACTATCTAAAGTTTACTCCTAATGAGTAAATTTTAAACGGGTTTCTAAGTTAATATATAAATGCATTATTTTCATATTTATATATTAAGTTAAACATCATGCATCAACCGTAAAGTTTCAATCTAGGAGTACACATGTCTAATCTCATATTGATTTCTAGAAGTTATATAATGATTACATATGAAAAAATACATGTTTTTATTATTGGTTGGGTTATCAAACCATGTAAAATGGAAAAACAATATAACTGTGTAGTTAAAGGAGCGCAGGTCCACTCTCGGTCGAAAATTAGTCGACCAAGAGCCCACCTGCACGCGGCGTCCAGGTCCACTCTCGGTCGATAAATTCTCGACAGTGGACCTGGACGCTGTGCGCAGGTGGACTCTCGGTTGACAATATTGTCGATCGAGAGTGGACCTGGACGCTACCGTGGCGGCGGGAACAAACTCGGGAACGAAGGAAGCAGCGACCTTACTTGGAAACGGAGGCGACCTTCGTGGAGGATGTGACGACCTTCACAGAGAGGCGGCGACCTTCGTGGAAGTGTGGAGAGGCGGCGACGATGAGCTCTTTTCACGGAGAGGAGGCAACGGCTTTGGCGGCGTAGAGAGGTGGCAAGGGCTTCACGGACACCACGATCCTCTTCGAACACGACGATAGGCTTCTTGGCAAAGGGTTTGGCGGCGCAGCAACAATGAAAAGTGATGACACGGGAGAGAAGAAGAGAAGGTATCGATGGCGGAATGACACAAGGAGATAAAGAAGAAAAGGTATCGGCACCGTGGGAGAGAAAAAGAGAACGAAATTTATGTTTCACAGGAGAGAAAGACTAGGTCTCGGCCACTTCAAGCCCCAGGCCCGACCTGTAGCGTCGGTTAAAACAAAAAAACTGACGCTAGAGATAAGCGGTGCCCGTGTTGGGTTATTTAAATATACTCAAACGCATTCTCGGTCAACAAATTCGTCGACCGAGGGGAGCTCTAGGGTCAGTTCAAAGTAAAAACCCGACGCTAAAGGTGCTTATACAAGTGTGAACTAAACTGGATCCAAAATTCATTTCGGTCGACAATATTGTCGACCGAGGGGCCCTCTAGGGTCGGTTATAAGGAAAAATTAACCCTAGACGTGCATATACACGCATGAAAGGAAATATGGATCTAAAACCCTAAACACCAAACTCTTTCTCGGTCGACGAATTTGTCGACCGAGTGGTTCTCGGTCGACAAATTCGTCGACTGAGGGGAGCTCTAGGGTCGATTAAAAGTAAAAACTTGACGCTAGAGATGCTTATACATGCGTGAACAAAACTGGATCCAAAATTCATCTCATTCGACAATATTGTCGACCGAGGTGCCCTCTAGGGTCGGTTATAAGGAAAAACATTGACCCTAGAGGTGCTTAGGAAATATGGCTCTCCTTCTCAGTCGACGAATTTTTCGACCGAGAGGTTATCAGTCGACAAATTCGTCGAACGAGGGGATCTCTAAGGTCGGTTAAAAGTAAAAAACTGACGCTAGAGGTGCTTATACATGCGTGAACTAAACTGGATCCAAAATTCATCTCGGTCGACAATATTCTCGACCGAGGGACCCTCTAGGGTCGATTATAAGGAAAAAACTGACCCTAAAGGTGCTTATACATGAGTGAACTTATTTGGATTCAAAATTCAACTCGGTCGACAATATTGTGGACGGAGGTGACCTCTAGGGTCAGTTATAAGAAAAAAACCAACCCTAGAGGTGCTTATACATGTGTGAAGGCAAACTGGATCCAAGATGTCTCCCGCATTTTTTGTACACATATAAGGTCGGTTATTTAGATAAACCGACCCTATAGATCGAGGCGCGAAACCAAAATCGAGCAAATTTTTGCCGCAGGAAACTGTAATTGGCTTTCTAATCCAATTCTCTTTAAGGTCGCTTATTTTATGAAAACCGACCCTATAGAGATACACTACAAGGTCGGTTATTTTAAGAAAAACGACCCAAGTGGTCTTAAGTGGTGTCCGCATTTTTTATAGACATATAAGGTCGATTATTTGGAAAACTGACTCTATAGAGTTACACTACAAGGTCGGTTTTTTTAAGAAAACCGACCCAAGAGGTCTTACGTGGTTCCCGCATTTTTTGTAGACATATAAGGTCACTTATTTGGAAAAACTGACCCTACAGGTAGTGACGTTATAACCCATTTATGTACTAGTGGCGAGGAGAAGCACCATAGTCAAGCGATAACATGGTTTTTGGATCCATTTCAAATGAATAGACAACTAACAAATACATCTAGTTATCAAATGTTGAGAATATGCCTTGAAATTGTTAGATAAGAAGAAAATGTTAACTAGATTTAGGTACAAATTAACCACCAAAAATACAACGACAATAATAATAGTAATGAATTCGTAGATAACAACCATCACTTAGAAGATTCAAACTCTGGAGTAAAAGATGAAGACCTGTGAAATAATGTCTTCAAGATAGATTTTATTGCTCCTAGCACGAGCTTTTCTAGCACTCTACCTTCAAAATTCAGCCAACCCAACTCTGATACAACTCTGAAACAACTACTCAGTTAACAAATACATCTAGTTATCAACAGTAAATTCTACCCTAATTTTTTTAACAAGACAACAATTTACTTGAGTGAATCTCGGCTCTCCGGTTGGTCAGTTGCACTCTCAGCCCAGCCGCCACTGATATTCTCCCACTTGCGGGCGGTCTCTGCCAGGCTCCTATGTTTTGCTGAAATGTTCATCTCCCACTCACCTTTGTTTTCTAGCGATCGTGAAGGAACATCCAGCGGCGGCCGTGGTGTTGTAGTATCTTCCCACTTCCCACTGCCAGCAGCCAGGGACCAGCAGATCTCCGCTCATCTTCGTTCTTTGTCCTCTAGTTCTAGAAACCTGACCCTTTGTTGGTCTCCTGCTCCTTGTCCTATACTTCCCCAATATTGCGACTTGTGAAAGGCAATCCCACACTCTCAATCATATCTAGTGTTGTGAGACTCCTAGAGTTCCTCAACGCTTGCAAACATGGATCCTGACGGCATGGTATCCTCCCTAGTGCCCAGCAGTCGGGGCGGATCCAACTTCCCAACGTGACAGCTAAGGATTTGTCCTTCCTCCTACCAGATCATAGGTATCATTTGCACTCTTAATCACTTCCACCTCTTCTCCCCTCATCACTAAGTTCAAGAACCAGTCCAGCAGATCAGCTCCATATCCCCCTTTCATATATGTGGTCGTCGCCATTGTTGCCTTATGGAGAGCTTCATTGATGCCATCAACAAATTTTGCTCGCATCATCTATATAAGCAATTTCCCGCATTCCGCTAACGCTCACAAAAGCTTTGTCATCTGATACTCCCACGTCAAGGCATAGTTTCCGAAGGATATGTAGAGGTTTGATCCCTCTACTTTCATGGAATCTAGCCATGTACGCATTCAACTTCAATTTGTTAGCTCATGCTTCCTGAGGACGGATTCCTCTAGCAAATTCAGTTACTGTTTGGAAGTTTTTTATCCTTAAAGGACCATTTGAATTAACAAATTGTTAATCTTCATGCTTCTAGTTTTCAAAAAAGTATTATTCGTTAAAAAATATGAATGGGATGGTATAGATGTAGTTGTGAATAAAAATAACTTCCTTCATAGATCAAATTATCTAATCATTGTTTTCTATTGCTTATCTGGCCTTTATGTATTATGTTCTTTGTAATATACCAGTTTTACACTAATGGGAATTGTGTTGTTGGTGTGCTTGTATGACTTTATTAATGTGAAAAAAAATGAAAAAATCAGTTCTGAGAAAAATATGTTTATCTTATTGACATTTTTGCAAATAAAAATATGCTTTTGACATATGACTTTGTAGCTGTGAGTATTGATTTATTTTGCATTGAGCAACGTATCATTTAGGATTACATTTAATGTTTCATATGTTGTAAAGGATAAATTATTTATATAATTCTTGTTTAAATTTCAACTTGTATCTAAATTTCATGTTTACCCTTTACCTTCCCCATTTACCCTATGGGGAAAAGAGGAAGGGTAATGAGAAAGTAAGAGGATTGTCAAGGATGGTATTGTAATGACCTCACTATCAACGTCCCCTAATTAAGGAAAGACCTTCAAGTTGAGAGTCATTACATATATTCTCAAGGATCTAGACTTTGTAAATAATAAATATTAGAAAATAATTTTATTAATTCACAATTACGGTCTACAAAATGCTTACATGACTTTTACCATGATTACTACATCCTATGAGAAGAAGTGTCTAGATAATCTTCCATTTGAATCTTTAATTCTTTCATGACATTTTCATCTTTATCGTGTATATTAGCTTATACCTAAAACTGCATGAAAAAAGATACACGATCAGTATGTTGCCATACTGGTACTAGGATGCATCCAAAATGTACAAGTAAATAACAATATATATTCCAAGAAATATTTGCAATTATAAACTGGCATTTATACACATAATCTTCCTTTTATGTGACATTGATAGTGGCATTATAATTGAACATAACTAAATAAACAACCAACGGGTTAATTGTTCAATCGAGAAAAACCTGGTGAAGTGTCGACAAACTAAATCGGTTATTCTTAGGCATGACCAAATACATTGATGGTGAGCCATGCAGATTATGCAAACATTATCTAAGCATATTATCCAATTAAGTAGGAAAATCAAACAACCATCATGTAATCTGCATAATGTAAATTCTAAAGTGTCACCATCATGTTAAACAGATCCAACCCTACTTGGCCCTAATCTAGGGTTTAGGGTTCCTTGTTATTGAGATATCATTAGAGTTATACTTTGACACCGTAATCTACATGTACATTTTTTTAATGACTCAATAACCCTAATGCATATTAGGATTAGTCATGATTACAAAATCTACCATTTAGTTTCATTATAAACACTTGGATACAATTAAGTTAACAACATGGCAAGTTAAGATCTTTAACACTAAATATTCATATGCATAATTATCCACTTTAGAAACCCACATTATCATCATTATGATCATGGTCATATTTTATTCTAATTATGTCCAACAATATCATATAATTACACAAAAGAAGGTTTTTTAAATGTCTTCAACATTTTAATATCAGAACCTAGGGTTTCTATGCATTATTCATCACTTAATCACACATTAGCCTTGGGCAAACATGTCGACGCCTCTAGGGTTCGGGAGAGGCGGCGGCAGAGGGGGAAGAGGAGGCACCAGTGGGCGGGGGCAAGGGAGGCCTGCCCCCCCCCCCCCGATGATGATCCAATCGAGATGGATGCGTTTGAAGTCCCTGAGACAGAAGGCACATAATCCCTACACCCCGTCGCGGATGTGGAGATGCAACGATCGTCGCCCCCTCGACCTTCCTTTAAGGAAGCAGTGAGCAGAAGTCTGGATCTGCACCTTCCAAACCCGGTTTCACTGGATACTTAAAGTCTGACGACATTATTATCGACCGCGCTGGTACCCTGCCGTCTTTCAGAGTCAGGCCGAAAGTTCTTCCCCCCGCTGCTGGAACTGTGGCGGAATGTGGTGATCGTCAAGGCCCTTGGCCTGAACATAGGTTACCATGCCCTGGTGAACCGGATCCAAAGCCTTTGGGGGCTGTCGAAGCGTTACAGGGTCATAGATCTCAAGTACGGCTACTACATAGTACAACTTGCGAGTGAAGCCGAGTTCATCAAGGTCATGACCGGGGGGCCTTACACCATTTATGGCAATTACATTTCCATACAATCCTGGTATCCTGAGTTCCGGCCATCAAATCAAATCCCTAGGAAGATCGTGGTGTGGGCTAGGATATCGGATTTGCCGATCCACTTATACCAGAACAGACTCCTTGAGAGTATAGGCAACACGATGGGGAGGACGATCCGGATCGACGACAACACTATCCAAGGGAACAGGGGGAAGTTCACGAGGATGGTCGTGGAAGTCAACACATCACATCCGCTGTTACCAGGGTTCACGCTTAATGGCGAGCACCTACGCCTCGAATACGAGAACCTGCCCCAGCTTTGCATGTGTTGCGGCAGGCTTGGCCACGTAGAGGCGGAGTGTGTTACTGAGGTGGGCGTGCCATCGGGTGCCCAGCCCCCGTCCTATTCACCCTCTATCCATGCAAAGAAGCCAGAGAGGAAAGCTGCCCCTCCAAGGAACGACAGTGCCACCCCCACAGACTCTCAGAACAAGGCAAAGGAGCCAGTGGAAGTCAGCAAGGAAAACCCCCAAGATGACGAAGGTGAGTGGCTGCCTGGAGGTAGCCGACGCCAACGGAAAAAAGCGGAGAAGAAGAAGCAAGTCACCCAACCCTCAAAGAACGCCAGCCTACAGAACACCTTCGTTAACCTCGTTGATGATGAAGTGGTACAAGGGCGCCCCCTCAACACCAACCCAACCGAACCATTCCAGTTTGGAGCGGGTGACCCAAGCTCCATGCCACCGCTACACCTTGGCCCCAAGACAACAGGGGGTCACACGGTGACTCTCCAAAACCGCCTGATTATCGTCCAGGCCACAGCTAGGATGCCAGAAAGAATCCACAAGAAAGGAAGACTTGCCCAACGAATGGATAGCTCGTCCTCGACAGTTAAAAAGGCTATAGATTTCACCATACCGGAGGAGGAGATCACTCCTACAGCCCCGACAGTCCCAGACGAAGAGATTGGATTGTGGGCGGCAATTGCCTAAGCTCTCACCCTCTCTTTTTCTTTATGAATATCATCACCCTAAATATCCAAGGAGCACACTCCGACGATAAGATACATTACATTCAAGAACTACGCAGATCTCATAGACTCCACCTTATGGCCATCATCGAGCCCCGTTGAAGTGGTGTGGTCACCGAAGACATCATCCAAAAGCTGGGTTTTCCCTCCTCTCACCGTGTCGAAGCAAGGGGTTTCTCAGGAGGAATCTGGCTCCTGTGGGACGATGCAAGATGCAATGTAGAAGTCCTTTTGAATCACCGCCAATTCATCCACTACCGGCTGAATGGCAACATCTTCTTCACTGATATCTATGGCATCCCTCAACCTACGACCCGGAGATGGCTATGGCAACATCTTGCCTCCATCACCCCGCCCCATGGTGCACCATGGTTGGCCGCGGGAGATTTTAACACAATGTTGAGCCGCACAGAGAAGATCGGCAGTGACTTCTTTGATTCAGCCTCTTCTACCTCCTTCCATGATTGTCTCCACGACACTGGCCTTGCTGACCTAGGCGCAGCAGGTCAATTCTTCACCTTCAGGCGAGGCATGATCCATGAAAGGTTAGACAGAGCCATTACAAATGAGGTGTGGTTAACATAGCTCCCACACACCAAGATCTGGGTGCTCCCTCGTGTCACCTCGGACCATAACCCCATCCTCATTACTACTGGTCGTGAGTGCACCACGAGCCCCAACAAGACTAATCCAGCCTTCAAGACCAGAACCAGTTGGCTCATGAATGACGACTTCACGGCCTGTGTCCATTCGAGTTGGGATTCATCAGCTACCTTTACTGAGGCCCTTCCATCCTTCCAAAAAGCTGCAACCGTGTGGCACTGTAATGCTTCCAAAGCTATGCACAGGGAGAAATCTGAGATGCTCCGTGAGCTTGACGAGATGCAAAGAAGACCTGATCAAAATGACCATAGCCACATTGCTTGTCGTGTGGTGGATCTCCAAGAGAAATATCATCGCATCTTGCTTACTGAGGAGGCGGATTGGAAGCAGAAAGACCATATTAACTGGCTCCAACATGGAGACCGGAATACGAGTTTTTTCCAATCCTTTGTGTGGGCCAGAAGACATCACAACAAAATCGCTTGCCTCAAGAATGAAGAAGGACAATGGATTACTGATCCTACATTTCTGCGGGCTCATATCCAGTCTTTTTTCATCAATTTGCTTACTAAACCTTTGCCTATATTTGTTGTGCACGCTAACCATTTTGTAGGAGTCTTTCCCTCAATACCAGAGTCCATACTCCGGTCTCTAGAAGGAGTGCCCTCTGCGAACGAGGTCCGTGACACCATCTTCTCGATGGCACCCTCGAAGGAACCAGGACCTGACGGAATCACAGCGGACTTCCTGCAACACAGCTGGTCCCTCGTTGGGCCTTCTGTCATCCGAACCATCTAGCACTCCTTCAGGACGGCGACGGTGGAGCATGAGATGGCGAATTCCTATATGGTGCTGCTATCAAAAACCAAGACGCCTCAAACCTGTGGAGATCTCAGACCGATTTCCTTCAACAATGTGGTGTTCAAGGCCATCTCCAAGATCATTGTTGAATGCATCAAGCCCTTATTGGACGACTGGATCTCGCCGTACCAGTCGAGCTTCATACCAGGTCGCAAGATTACTGATAATATTATGTTGGTGCAGGAGGTCATTCATTCCATGCGTACTAAAAAGGGCACCAAAGGTTGGATGGCCATCAAGATAGACCTATCCAAAGCTTTCGACAGGATGAGCTGGTCGTTCATCCAGAGCACTCTATATAAGGTGGGCCTTCCAGATCGGCTGGTTCATCTCATCATGTCTATCATCCAATCGGGTGCTACTTCTATCCTTTGGGAAGGTGTTCCAATGGAATCCTTCAAGACGGTGCAAGGGGTGAGGCAAGGCGACCCGCTGAGCCCCTACATCTTTGTTCTTTGTCTCGAGCGTCTTATCCAGATGATCCTCACTATCTCAGCAAATGGCAATTGGAGGCCGGTTGTTCTCACCAGAGGAGGCTCACCTCTCACCCACGTCTGTTTTGCGGATGACATCATCCTCCTCGCCGAAGCATCGACTGCTCAAGCCAACAACATCAAGAATATCCTGAAGTCTTTCTCCCTGGCTTCTGGGCAAGTGGTGTCTGAGGCCAAATCACGCTGCTTCTTCTCAGTAAACGTTACTCAATCGGTCAGACGCCGCATCAGCAGGAAGCTGGGTTTCCAAGCGACGTCTGATCTAGGCAAATACATGGGCGTCCCGATTCTGCACAAACGGACCAACAAGGCCACACATTCCGGCATCCTCAACGCTATAAGGGGTAGGATGAATAGCTGGATGGTCCGTCATCTCTCGCTCGTAGGGCGTGTCTACCTAGCTAAAGCAACGCTACAATCCATCCCAACGTACACTATGTAGACGACTCCTCTCTCGCCTCCTCTCTGTGATGATATAAACTACCACATCTGGTGCTTCATTTGGCAAGGCTCGAGCGACCAGAAGAAGATTTCCCTGGTCTCTTGGAAGAAGATCTCGTCGAACAAGGATCATGGTGGTCTAGGCATCAAGGACGCCAGGGATCAAAACGCAGCTCTTTTGTTAAAAAATGTCTAGACTTACCTTAACGACCCCAGCAAGCTTTGGGTCAAGATTTTGAAGGAGAAGTACAAAGGGAGAGACTTCACGGCAAATAATTCACGCTCTGCTATTTGGCGCTTTATCACCATCAACATACCTTTGATCCAAAGTTCATGTTCCAAGTTGATTGCCAATGGACTCGACACGATTGTTTGGCACGACAAATGGCTGGCCGGTGATGATGTCATTACCCTTGCCCCAAACCACTCGGTCCTTCCTGAGATAGCAGACCTACAAGTTGCTTCTATGGGTCTTGACAACGGTGAGTGGGACTGGGATTTCATCCAGGCCTACTTACCCTCTTGCACATGGGATACCATCCGCATGTTACCTCCACCGGACACTACTGCTGGACCCGACACCTTCATTTGGCCCAACGAACCCAGCGGCAACCTGACTGCAAGATCAGCCTATCGCTGGCTTCGTAGGAACAAGGAATTGAGTGTCCCGGGAGCCTGGGAGTCTATCTGGAAAGCACCCATCCCTGAGAAGATCAAAACCTTTCTGTGGCTTCTTCAACATCGCACACTCCTCACAAATGTTGGGAAGTGCCGCCACCACATCATGATTGATAGCGCCTGTCCAAGATGCCACAATGGGGATGAAACCATCACCCACTGTCTACGTGAGTGTCTGAGAAGCGTGGCCATATGGGGAGCGCTTCACCCTGACCCTGGATTCTTTAGTGATGTTGATGACATATGGCTTGATAAAATAATTAAGGGTGACTATGTCAGCCCTCATCCCACCATTCAACATGTAGCGGCTTGGCATTTGTGGACCATGCGTAACATGGAGGTCCATGGGGGTAGCATCACTCCCATCTCTCCTGCGGTTCGCTTCATCCAGTTGAGAGCGGATACAGTGCATAAGCTTCAACACCTATGCCCCAATGCCACCACGGCGATACTCGCTTCAGTCCAGCACCAATCACGGCCTATGCAATACGAGATGGTCATTCTTGCTGATGCTGCCTACAATCTGTCTCCACCAAGAGCCAGCTATGGCTGCGTGGCTTTAAGCCCCGGTGGCAACATCCTCCTGGGAAGAGGGGGGCCGATCAAGGCAGTGTCAGTAACTGAAGCAGAAATCCTAGCCATCATGCAAGCCGCCGTTCTTGCTAGTTCTCAACATTGGTCCAATGTCCTGATCATCTCCGACTCCACATCGTCCGTCCAAACTCTATCTGCCAAGAAGTGCGACCAAGCCCGACTCCAAGCTCGTCACCGTCTCTAGAGAAGAACGATCCTCAGCAATCCCTCATACTGTATCCTTCATAGTCCCCTGGAGTTCACCACAATTGTTGATACAACAGCCAAACTTGTACTTAAAAATAATCACAGAGTAGAGTTTACACAATGGCCACCCCGACTTCAGTGTAAGGGTCCTTTGGACATGTCTTTCCTACCCGCGATGTACTCAACATCTGATTAATAATATTCCATCTTTCTAAAAAAAATCACACATTAGCCTAAATTTTAGAATAGGATACAAAATTAGGAATCCATTATATATTATTCAATCTCCACTCATTTTTCTAATCAAAATGATATATAGTTTCAATTGATTCTGAGTTACCAATGATTTTCTACAAATTAAAGAAGTTAACCGATTTGGGGGGCAATCATAACATGACACATCAGCAACTATTTCCTTTTATAATTAGATGAGATTCTTATTATCGACCTTGGAATGAACAAGGTGCCCATGTGCAGTGATCATGTGCAATCATCCAGAATGGGGGTATATTAGTCACTTGACTCGGGGTCATCTGCTTCCTTGCTCATGGCTGGCATACGACAGACCCAATCGTCATAGAGTCATATCTGGGCTCAGGGCATTTGCAACTGTGACCAGGGGAAAAACACTGAGCACTCCAACCAGCTTAGCCAGAGTCGATTAGTCTCTAGGTGGGGTTGATAGTAACTAGGTGAGGGTAAACATGTATCTAGTTTGCAGGTCTACAACAAAGTGAAGAAAGTCAAAACCATACCCAGATGTCATGCGTACACCATTAAGGGAAGCACAACCTTGTAGGAGTTCCTTTTCATCAACCACTTCTCCTCACATTGCCCCCTTCCTTTGTAACACAGCGACATGCAATGACAAATCAACTGAACTGATGGATCCTTACTCCCGGGTGGAAGAGCGCCAATCAAGACCATATCCACCTTTGTGAGATCCCATCGGAGCTGCTGACGGTCTTGGCTAGCGGGAGCAGCCTAAGTTGGTTGGATGGAGCCCTACTCCAGCATAGTGTTGTGCTCGACCATAGGTATGCCTACATGTTGAGATCACTCCCTCGCATCTCGATAGGGGGTCGGAGGCCTCAGGTAATCCCCCATGTTCAACCTAGGAGGCCATGCACTCAGGACGTCGACTATGGAGTCTAGCATCCCTTTTCCTAATCTGCCAGCAGTGAGGGACTCTATTCTTTTCCTCCCAGTCAGGCATGAGTGCCCTGATGGATACGAGAGATCCTGAAAGTCTTCATATATATACATGTCCTAATGGAAGCCCTAGAGACTACCACAAAGAAAAAAAGCAAGAGAGATAGGGTCACCTCATGAGAAGAAAGCTAACTTCACTTCCTACGTACACATTGTTTAGGTAATGAATGGTACAAATGTTTTACTTGCAAGGAAATTAATTCAATCCATTAGTAACCACTGCCTCCTAACATGCCTTATTTTCTCTTCATGACCATATATGTTCTTAACAAAAAAAACCCCAAGAATACTTATTCCTTTCGTATTTAGAATTGACCAACTTCCATTAATAAAAAGAGACTTGGTTTGCAAACCACTTTCTTTAAGTAAGATGTATTTGTCACATATATTAGATTATAGATCATCAAACTTGAAGAAAATTTTAATGATTATCGTTATTCCTTTTCTCTCTCATAAGCGTACCTTTTAACTCAAATTTTCAAGGAAAAGCTTTTATTACTTAATTCTTGGTATGGTCAAGATTAGGTATCATATACAAGTTAAACACCCTTTTTTGACCAATTTCTAGAATTATCGTCCTTTCCACTAATATTTTCTACTATACCAAAAGTTAGAACAAGGCAATATCCATATCCCATAATATGTGCTGCCAAACTAGCTACATAATTACTCTTTTAATTATCTAAAACACAACCCATCTTATTTTCTTTTTGCAACTTGCATATTACCTCATTTTTCTAGTATCTAACAATTCATAAAGCCATTAATATTTGTTTGTCCACAAACTCTTATTTCTTTGGCTTCTGCATCAAGGACATATTTGCAATGCACATAACATTATTGAGAAATTATCAATCCATGGTTTATATTTGTATAATTAAATTTTTAACAAAATTTAGGAATAACATTCACTCCTCCTTAAAAGGAATGTTGTCCTCAAATTTCAAACTCTATAAGATTAAGGTCAATGATAACTCAACTTAGTTTCAAACCTTAGGGTTTGCAACCCTAGTAGTTATCTTTAATAACTTTTATCAATATACAAAAGACTTCACATTATTACTAAGATTGGTACTTGAATTCAATTTAAGGCATAACCACATCCTTAGTATTTGCATGATATCATCCCTTGGTGATTTCATTTTTATTTGTGATTACAATCACACTAGATGACTAACTATTCACCTGGGTTTGCAACATATAATCCATTTATTTTCACATAATGATGAGGTAACACCACAAACCCTAGGTCATGTTATTAAGTTCAAATTAAGGTATTCATTCTCATATGTCATATTTAATCATAACATGTTCCTAACCTATCTCTTTCCCTCATAATGAGATGAATTCAGTATTTGCATGTAGCCCAAACACAAAGTTCATCCCATTCCAAGAGAAGAGATGGTATTCCAATACATTATTGTAAGATTTCATACTTTTAGGTTGATCCATTCTCAACATGACTCTAAACCACACATACTTTTTAGCTCTACAATATTCTTATATTTCTTGAAGTCAAATATCTTTTACATTCTTTAGTTTGTACACAACTCCTGTTATGATTCAATTATTACATGCCTTCTTTATATCTTTTACATTCACATCTCATGTATTATGAACCTTAGCCATTTTCTTGAGGTATCTAGGGGTATAGTTACTTTTTAGAGTGATCTTATCCTTATGCATCTAAGTAGTTCCCCTCACATTCACCCATTGGCCACATGAACATCATGAAGGTAGCTAATCTCCTAAGACACGGGCCTTGGGCAAACGTAGTTGTTACCTCCTAACCAGATGGTCTTGTGCATTCAAAGATCAATCAACTCCTAATCCCATTGATCCATGTACCTTTAATACTCCCTACTTGACCTTAGGATTGACTTCAGGATCTACCCTTCCCAAGGGTTCATTGTTAGCACATTATTTTTGTATGCAATCCTTTAAACTAGATTTCCTCCATCTTTTATAATACTCATTATTCACTTTATGTTCCCTCATTGGACTCATGGAAACATCTGGTGGTGACATTTCTTTTCCAAACTCAGTCTCATACAGTCATCCACTTCCACAGTGACTTTTCCTCATGTTCCTCATAGATGGCATACTTGTGTTTAAGAATTATACTCAATATATGAGATTTCATATTTTATATTAGGAGACATTCATGGTTACCTCAACATTTGAATTGTTTTAGTCAACCTACCTTTCTAGGGAAGATACTAACCTAGGGTTCCTTCATTGCTCATAGGAGGAAGTTAGGCTTCTGTAGCCACAACCTAACCCCAAGGTCTAAGGTTTTGCCTCCCTCCACAGGTCATCTTCCCAATGTTGGGTTGACCCACCCGGGTTGTGATGTGTGCACAAATTGTCACTATTTGGATATCTAATTTAGTTGTTTTCTTTGCCATTTGTTCTTATGGTCCATTTTCTTGTAATGAAAATCAAAATGAGCAGATGTAACTATGCACGATTTTGATTTTCAATCGTCTAGTTTCGTGCAATTCCAACCAGCATTTGAGTTCCAACTACACACAAAAACCCAACTCTATACAAACTCAACAGAGAACAACTGTGCCCAAAAAGGGAGAAGTTCATTTTCCACCATTATTGTTGCTTCATGAGCAGCATGACCTACTCGTCCCGCAAGAAGTAGATGAGCAGATTATTTATTAGTTATACAAATAGCTTGCCCAGTTGCAACCAACCAAACAAAACAAATCAAAATGTAAGCTTCGTACCACTCCCAACCAAACAATTACAATTGAGTTCATTCTCTTGACATTCATTTTCCTATTTTCCAGTTCATTGTGTGGGTTGGTAGTACTCCCAACTAGACATGCCCGTAATTGAATATATTTTCATACATATTTCACCAAATTAGTATAAAATTAGTGTGCATCAGTTCTTATATTTATGCATGTAATTTACATGTATTTTACATATTTTAATTATTATAATAATTATTTTATTTAATTCATTGCTTATTTTATTGAAGATAATTATTATTTATTGGAGCAAAGTTGATACTACCGACATTCAACTCAGTAATACCGACATCGTATCAAAGTATAAAAAATATTATTGTTCCAGATCGATAAGAAAAGGATTTCTACTACAACTAACTCAGTATTATTGACTTCCATGTCGGTAGTACCGACACAGGCACTGACGACCTTAATTGCATGTGTTAAATCCAACACATATTATTATAAAATAATAATATTTAGAATTCTATTAACCTAAACATGTGTGGCTGCTATAAAATACACCATTAGAAGCAAAATTTCAATATCTATCATAGGGAGATGATACGAGAGGCAAAAGGGGAGAGGAAATTGGAGTAACCCTACCCAACAGACGCCAAAGGAATTTTGGCGGAGAAAATGGCAGTTGAACGACTCAATCTTCTCCAGATCTCCTTAACTCTTTCTCATATTTTTAGTATCCCGAAATCCATGTTTTGCATATTTTTGATCTACTATGATACCATGTCTCGCATATTTGGATAAACTCCTTAATTCCTTAAGATCTGGGAGTATCCCGGATATGGACTATAATTGATTATTAGGCAGTAATATAAATTTTATCCCTATTTTTTGGATATAAATCTGTGAAATGATCTTGTTCTATTTATACTTGATCACCATAAGTAGATGATCATATCCTTAATCATTTTGGGAGAGAGGTTATGTAACATCCCTGACCTGGGTTATGCTTTAACCCTAGGTGTTTTGTTTAAGGAAGATAATTATATTCTTGCTATTATCCTTTAAAAAGTAATTAAGGTTCAAGAGGAACTTATATTTCAATTTTAGTCCTTTTTGAATAATGTTGAAACAATATTTTGCTTGTTTTGGACTAAAGTGCAAATTACTCAAGTTGAGGGGTTAAATTACAAATGTTACATGATAAGATGTTCCTCATATGTTTAAGCATCATGAGGATGAAGATGATGTAGAGGTATGGCTTGGGAAAAGCCTGAGTACCAAGAAAGAGCTGATAAAGCAATGTTTGTGCATTAAAACCTAGTTTTGGTATAATATACAATTTACCCAAAGCCTAGGGTTCAATATGCAAATTACCACTTCAAAATAGTCTCTAATGTTTCTTGGAATCATGTAGAGAAAATAAAATGGGGGTTCGTCTCATTTGTATCATTTTGGAGGAGAGAGAATCTTGATATTAAAATAATTAAGATTTAAGCATAATTGAAACCCTAATTCAATTTAATGCAAAAATAAATAAAACTAATTGAAGGGCCTTCAACCAAAAACGAGATGGTTGAAATTTCTCAAGTGTGAACGTTCTTATTCCTTGCAAAGGCAACGAAAATATCCAAAGGAATGGATAACTCACTCACATTATTAAAAGAAAAAGTAATATCCACTAAAAAGGGGATATTAGTATAATATGTTTAAGGTGCTTAATTTCTTTTCTTTTAATTATTGGATAATTAAGAGGCTTTTTTTTGCAATGGGATGAAGATGGATTCGTGGCCAAGGAATTGAGGGGGAAGAGGCGGCACTAATTTTGGAATTAAAAGATTTTTATAAAGCATTTTCTCTCTCATTGATTTTCTTATAAAAACACCCTTTCAAACTCAATTGAGAGGCTTTTTCGAATCCTCTTATTCTCTTTACTTGAAAAACGACCAAGGGAGATAGGAGCAGTAGGAGGATGCCCCCCAATCTGTAGGTAAGCTTCTTGATCTCTTTCAACCATGATTCCATGGTGGAAATGGAAAATAAATGATGGATTTCTTCTTTTCCTCCATCAATCTTCGTTTCCAGCCAATCCTTTCATCCAAAAAGCTTGAGAGAGGATCTTGGGCTGTTGTTATAGCTTCCTCCACCATTGTTGACATGAAGCTCCAAGATTTGAAGCTCAATTGGAGGCGGGTTATATAACTCAAACCCTTAAATATTGTTATTGCATTCAAATCTCCATTAATTGTTGAACGTTTTGTTCTATTTGAAATTCCCTTGATCCATTGCTGTAATTACCATGAAAACGGAAGTAGATTTTGAATAAATGAAGGTAGATGATGATGACATCATCTTGGGCATGCAATTCAACAAGTTTTCCTTGCAAACGGTTTTGAAGTTCTTGGTCCAAATAGTTTCACCAAACCGTTTGGAGACTAAACGGTTTGCAAACCGTTTAGAGTCTTGAACCCCAAACCATTTAGGATGGTTGACCATTTGGATGGGTTGACCATTTGATGTCATAACCCTAGTACATGTAGGATGAGGATCTAATGGTTCCAATTCATTGAATCAATGTATGGACAATCATCTAATTAGAAACCCTAATCGGATTGAGTGTTGATTTTGCAATTGATTAATTTAATTCTTTGGGTTGATTAACCCAAACGGCCTCAAGACCGTTTGGAGGTCTAGGGTTGAGTAGTTGAAGACCCAAAGTTATCAAAGTGAAATGCAAGCAATAGCTAGTTTGATGAGCAATCCAATGATGCAAACCCTAATTGAACTTCACAAAATTTTAGTGTTGGATGGGGCAAATGGTCTTAAGACCGTTTGGAGGTCATCCAAACGACCTCAAAACCCTTTGAGGTCAGGACATTCGCAATTTGAATGATGGACCAATGATTTTTAAACAATTAGTTCACGATGACTAATATTGAAAGTTCATCGATTTCAACCCTAATTCAATTGGGTTCAAAACCCTAATTGATGATCAATTGAAGGATAAATCAATTGAAAGATGATTCATTAATCTCAATTGAAGTATGGTGTTTAGGTTCGATTGATGAGTAGTTACATGGATTCAATTAATGAAGGAAATAATCTTGGAAACCCTAAATCGATATGAATGGTTGAAACCATGTTTGGTCCAATCGATTTTGAGGAGGTTTGGACCAAACGGTCTCAAGACCGTTTGGGAGAAAATGGTCTCAAGACTATTTGCGACCAAACGATCCCAAACCGATTGAGACTCAAATGGTTTTAATCACATAATTGGTCAAACGGTTTCAAGCACCTACTTTGCTAAACGGTTTCAAGTGTTTGATCAAGACCATTTGGAGGTCTAAACGGTCTAAGACCGTTTGGAGGTATTTCAAGCAAGACCGTTTGAGGTCTGGTTGGTCAAGACCGTATGGGGTCTAAGGGACCAAGACCATTTGGAAGTAATTAACCAAAACCATATGGACACTTAAGGTGATTAAAGGTCAATTGTTTAATTGAACATTACATGATGTAATCCAAGGGTGATTATAGTAATTGTACCCTTAATAAGATAGGGTGATTAGTACCTCTTGAATGATTAATACTTAAGTATTAAGGAAGTAATGACACAATACATGGTGTCAACCCTTCAATCAAGTTGAGTTGACCTAATCCAATCAAGTCTGATGTAAATATCATTCTATAGAGGATGAGAGAGAAAGAACTTCTTACATGAATGATAATCATGTAGTAATTAAGTCTCAACACTTCCAACATGAACGAATGTGTAATTTAGGGTATGATCCATGATAAAGAGATCATGAACCCTAATTAAGAAGGTTAATGTACCCTAACCCTAATTGAGGGCAATGATAGGTGAAACTCTAATCTATGGTGTTGGGATAACCCTAATTGAGGGCAATGATAGGTGAAACCCAAAACTATGGTAATGGCATAACCCAACTTTAGAGTAATGACATGAGAAACCCTAATTCAGGGTATTCTAATAATAAACCCTGATTGAAAGAGAATAGTAAACCCTAATCAAGGGTGATGTCATTTGAAATCCTAATGTAGTTATGAATGATGAAACCCTAATCAAGGGTAATGTTATGTGTAACCCTAATGTAATAGTGTGATGTGAAATTCTAATTCAGGGTGATGCCATGAAAGGATATATGAAACCTTAGCATAAAACCCTAACCCTGATATAGGGTGAAGGTATGTGAAACTCAAATTTTAGGTTATAGTGCATGAGCCCTAATCTTGGGCAATATGATGGTAAACCATAACTCTAATATTGAGGCTATGAGTTGAGAAACCCTAATCTCAGATAATGCTATATGAAACCTTAAAATAAGGATGAAGTTATGAGAAATCCTGATGAAGGGTGATATTCTGTGAAACCTTAATATAGGGTGAGGCTATGTAAACCCTAATTGATAGGAATGGGAGACCCTATTCCTAATAATGGAATAGTGACTAAATATTGATAAGTGAAATACTTAAAGAAGATTGGTAATGGATAACACTATATCAATAATGCCTCAACTCAAAAGTAAGCCCATATCATTGGTAATGGTTGCATATTCCATATAGGCGACTTAGACATAATACATTACATGATAATATGATGATCTGGTGTAAAAACTATTAGGATGGGAAATACCCTAATACCAAATAAGTTGGTGAACTCAAGTAAGATAAAGGTGATGAGGGAAGTGATATATCAACATATGATAGATATCACATCCAACACCTCAAGATTGATATACCTTGATGTATTCTAAATCCCATATACTTGGGGAGTAGCACATGAAGTATGTCATGTCAAGTGTTACATTATGAAGTAATGCTCTTTGATAAGCATAGGATAATATGCCCTATGAAAAAGGTTAAATCAAATCAATAAAGCTTGATGCAATCATATTCTGACAAAGTTGAGAGAGAAACTTATATCTTGTGATGATAATTCATTTAATGAAGAGTATTGAGAATAAAAAAGTATGATCAAATACTTATGTTACCAATGTTGGCTCCTAGCTGTATGGAGCAATGACTTAGGGCTTGATCATTAATCATATGATCTTGAGAACCTAAATGGTTAGCTATGGGTAACCCTAATGGCGAGTGATGATATGTAAGAGAAATCCTAATCCTAAATAAGGGAATGGTGATGCTACTCTTATTTTGCATGAGTGCTGATATGTACCTGATATAACTATTTTTATGTAATGATCATACAGGTGGTTATGAGATAATGAGCATAGCCAGGTATGAGCTATGATGTATTAATTATTTAAATGCCTTACGAGCTTTATGAGCCATTATATGTATTGTTACCTAGTAAGAGGTAACAAGAGGCTAATGGGCTTTGACAGCCATGTGAAATGCTAATGTAGCAAGTATCATGTTTACCTTGGTCAGATGACCTGAAAATATTAGTTACCAAGATAAGTGGTAACAAATGTTCTTTGATGAACTGAGGGTTTAAATACCCATATTCCATAATCATGATGATGAGATGTTGAGGGATGAGAATATCCATGATTTGATAAGGGATTAAGATCCCAATGTTATATAAAGTGTTCAAAAGTACTTGATAGATAAATTACACTCTTCTTTGTATCATTTTTCATAATAATGTCTGAGAACTTGACTGAAGCTAAAAGAGAACAGTAATGCACATAATTAACCAAGTGAAATCTTATCATGTAGTGCCCTGGCCATAGATGCATCAGCGTCAGAATTTGCTGAATGGTGAAATGGTTAGCTCTGCGGCATAACCCAGAATGCATATTTTGAATATGTAGGGATGATGGGTGCAAATACCTTACGCCCTAACGGAGGAATTGATGTGAGATAAACAATAAATCTCTCTTCCTTCATTATGTGTATATCAGGGTGGATGTATCACTAATTCCCTGATAATGGGATGGATGTATCATGAATCTCCCAATGATAGTAATGTCGGATCGATTGAGATTATCATAGTCTCTTGATTGTGAAGAGAGTGCAACACGCCACTGTAACTCTATACCAAAGTTGCCAGTATACCCTGGAAAGCTATTTAGCAAAGACACAAGATGTCCTGCATGGAATCTCGTACTGACCGAGATGAGGGAGGTCATGGTAGCCGGCTCTACTCTTGACCTTATATGGCACCGATTTGGACTGCGCAGTGGTCAGTTGGAGTATGAGCGGTATACCTCATCTCCACAGGGCATAAGTGTGGTTTTAAGATGTAATCAGCCGTATAGCATGTTTGCTTAAGGATTGAATACAAAAATCATTGGCTGATGTTACATGTCTTTTATGCATCTTTAGTTTATAGATGATATATTTATGATTCCTTGCATTCCTTGCAAAAGTGGATATATGACACATGATTCTGCCATGGGTGGATACAATGTTCTTCTTGAGAAAGGAGATTTCCTATTTTGTTCGTACAATGATTAATATTTTTGTTAATATAAAAGATTTCCTGCTTAGTTTTATTCTGCTAATCTGCAATAATAATGTTTCTGGCGGAGAGTTATATCTCCCGCTGGGACAATTTCCAATTGTCTCACCCCCGTGGGATCCAATGTTTTTAGGTGGACGCAGATAAGGAAATAGAATCCCTACAACAAAGAAAGGACAGCAGCAGTAAGGACAACAGTGAATTCCCAGGTGGAGACATTGACTGTCATGTCGTGTACAGGTGTACATAAAGTCCTATGTGTCGTCTTTGTACTTTCAGGTCCTCAGAGTCAGTAGATATTGCTTTTATCTTTGATCTGAGATTTTGGCTTGAACACCTCGAGATTTATGTTGCTTATGTATAGTTTAGCAAAGCAACTGTTACATGTAATTCTCGAGAAGAGATGGTACATGGAATGTAGTTGTGAACCATAATGTTTATGTAATACTTTGGTTCTTGTTTAAAGATTTTTTTGGTATCAGATCTCTGTGCAAAAAGTTTTAATTTTTAGTGAATTTTCAGTAATCCCGCTGCTAATGATCGCTTCTGCTTAAGTAAATCATGTTTTTGTAAGTTGGATGCCACAATTTAGTGGTATCAGAGCTCTAGGTTCGTTGAGTCCACAGAGACATAGGACTAACGTAGTAGAGTCTGTTCTAGTATCTTCCAGTCTATTTGATAGAATCTTATGCTCATATAGGAGAAGAAGAACTTGAAGATGGTTGGGTCACATGAGGAAAATGGTGCAGAAAGCAGCAATGTTGCACCAAGAAGAGGTGCAAGGGGTCAGGCAAGAAAGGAACAATTGCCTGAGAACCCTCAAGTTGATCCAACTATGATAAGAAATCCTTCCTTAGGTATCACTGTTGGGCAAATTAGGGAAACTATGATGCAGATAGTGGACCAGGCATTAGCAATGCAACCTAGATTACCATCCCCCTATGAAGAAGTTTTGGATTCCAATAGGACTCTTTCTCAACATCAGCATGTTGAAGCAATGAATATTGATTAAAGGAATAGGATACAACCTGAAATCAGGATCTTTTACAAGTGTAGGAAACCCGGACATATCAGAAGATATTGTCCAGAGAAGAAAGATAATGTGAGAATTGAGAAAAGGCCTATCCAAACTCAGGAATAGAGGCCTAGTAGTTCCAAAAAGGGAAAGTTTTTGGTACCACCAGTACAACCAGGGCCTAGTGCACCAAGGCAATGGCTGCCTGGAAAGGGTAAAGAACCCTCTCGACCACACCTAAAGCCCAGAATTTACTACCAATGTAGACAGGTGGGACATCTGGCAAAAGATTGCTCAGATAGCAATGTTATGATGAATCAACCTCTGAGGCAGAATCTGAGGCAGTGAACTATCCATGAATCATGACAGGTTAGACAAAATGATGTCATTTTAAATATGTCTTTTTATGGTTTCCTGAGTTAAATTAAGAAAGTAATTGATTGAGCTTTCATTGAATAGTCCTATGAGGACTTACATTTTGTACAATAATTTCATAGATGTTTCATGTTGTTCTTGCCTCTATGAAAAAGGATGAGGTATAGAAGAGGTACCTGGATGCAATCCAAGAAGGTTAAATCTATTTTCGGTGATAATATGAAAAGTAAGGAATGTGATAATATATAAAGTGCATACTACTTAATCTTAGTATTTATATACCCTGGCAAGGTATACAACTATTGATGATAAAGTAAGTACGGAAACTCTTATATTGTTATCTTTTTTATTGCACTGATCAAGTAGTCATTATGAGACAATCTAATGAGTATCATTAAATTAGAAATATAAAATGGAAAAAGGTGTTATATCCTAAGAACAAGAAAGAGAAATCTGAGGTAACTCCATATCAGTATGTGTGTATGAGGAAGTAAAGAGTATACTCCTCATAAGACAAGAATGAGAACAAGGGAGGTGATCCCTGTTCGATAAAGTTTGTATGTATAATGAGGATCCTTTCCCATAATAAGGAAATGGGAAATGTGATGAGATCATAATATTATCATGAACATGTTAGATAATAACAAAGAAAGGAATAATGTTATGTGATCAACCTTATAAGTTCTTGTGCAGAGGGCAAGGAACTTGGGATGAGACAAAGAGTAAATGATTTATGAATAGTTGAAAATGCATGAAATAATAAAAAGAATATGATCCCTTACTGTCTTTCCTTTCAGGGACATGGCAATCAAGTGGATCTTAGGACACTTGATGTGCATAAGATAAAAATGTTCATGTGATGGGTACTTAGAAAAGTATCAGTTTATCTTGGACTTTAACTCCAAGGTGAAGATATGTGTAACGAGTAATGACCCAAGATGAAAGGAAGATAAATATGTGATGTGCTTTTAACACATGTGACGGATACCAAGGTAAGAGATCCTGGTATCTAAAGAAGTATCAGAATGTTTATGTTGGCTACCTGGATTGGACAACCATGAAATCAGTTTAATTATATATATAATAATATGAACATCACATGTTAGGGGTTTATGCTTTGCAAAAACATGACAATTAAAGATATCATTAAGATAAATTCTTAATTGATAAGTAACCTTTCCTTATGATAAAGGAATGTACAACTAATAAGATAGTTAGTACAAGTAATAAGGAAATCTAGTATGGTGCCACCAAGGGAAATGGCACAATCAAGGTATGGAAAGACTTATAGTCCCAAATGGGTGACAGAACATAATTGTGATCATGAAAGAGAAATGTTGAATTAAATAAGGAGTATAGGAGACTCCTCAGGAACAAGAATTTGTCATGTGAAACTGTGAATTAAGAAAAAGTGTTACCTGACACAAAATTATTTCCACAAATCAATAATGAAAAGACATTGGGGTATGTGTCTTGTGTGATCAATTTTTTGACAATCTTATGAAGAAGAATTTGAGTTGATTAAAACAAAACTCTATGGTGTTTCCACAACAATGAGATGTTATGAGGAGACATGAAGACATGATGAATGAATAATATCTAACTTTCTTTATCTGGGATTTCGGGGACAAAATCCTTGTTAGGGGTTTATAATTTGTAACATCCCTGACCTGGGTTATGCTTTAACCCTAGGTGTTTTTTTAAGGAAGATAATTATATGCTTTCTTATATACTTTGAAAAGTAATTAAGGTTCAATAGGAACTTATATTTCAACTTTAGTCCTTTTTTAATAATGTTGAAACAATATTTTGCTTGTTTTGGACTAAAGTACAAATTACTCAAGTTGAGGGGTTAACTTGCAAATGTTACATGATAATATGTTCCTCATATGTTTCAGCATCATGAGGATGAAGATGATGCAGAGGTATGGATTGGGAAAAGCCTGAGTACCAAGAAAGAGCTGATAAAGCAATGTTTGTGCATTAAAATCTAGTTTTGGTATAATATACAATTTACCCAAAGCCTAGGGTTCAATATGCAAATTACCACTTCAAAATAGTCTATAATGTTTCTTGGCATCATGTAGAGCAAATAAAATGAGAGGGGTGTCTCATTTGTATCATTTTGGAGGAGCGAGAATCTTGATATTAAAATAATCAAGATTTAAGCATAATTGAAACCCTAATTCAATTTAATGCAAAAATAAATAAAAATAATTGAAGGGCCTTCAACCAAAAACGAGATGGTTGAAATTGCTCAATTGTGAACGTTCTTGTGCCTTGCAAAGGCAACGAAAATATCCAAAGGAATGGATAACTCACTCACATTATTAAAAGAAAAAGTAATATCCACTAAAAGGGGGATATTAGTATAATATGTTTAAGGTGCTTAATTTCTTTTCTTTTAATTCTTGGATAATGAAGAGGTTCTTTTTGCAAGGGAATGAAGATGGATTCGTGGCCAAGGAATTGAGGGGGAAGAGGTGGCACTAATTTTGGAATTAAAAGATTTTTATAAAGCATTTTCTCTCTCATTGATTTTCTTATAAAAACACCCTTTCCAACTCAATTGAGAGGCTTTTTTTAATCCCCTTCTTCTCTTTTCTTGCAAAACGACCAAGGGAGCTAGGAGCAGAAGGAGGATGACCCCCAACATGTAGGTAAGCTTCTTGATCACTTTCAACCATGATTCCATGGTGGAAATCGAAAATAAATGATGGATTTCTTCTTTTCCTCCATCAAACTTCCTTTCTAGCCAATCCTTTCATCCAAAAAGCTTGAGAACGGATCTTGGGCAATTGTTAAAGCTTCCTCCACCATTGTTGACGTGAAGCTCCAAGCTTTGAAGCTCAATTGGAGGTGGGTTATATAACTCATACCCTTAAATATTGTTATTGCATTCAAATCTCCATTAATTGTTGAATGTTTTGTTCTATTTGAAATTCCCTTGATCCATTGTTGTAATTACCATGAAAACGGCAGTAGATTTTGAATAAATGAAGGTATATGATGATGACATCATCTTGGGGATGCAATCCAACAAGTTTCACTTGCAAACGGTTTTGAAGTTCTTGGTCCAAACGGTTTCACCAAACCGTTTGGAGACTAAACGGTTTGTAAACCGTTTAGAGTCTTGAACCCCAAACCATTTAGGATGGTTGACCATTTGGATGGGTTGAACATTTGAGTTCAGAACCCTAGTACATGTAGAATGAGGATATTGGATCCTAGATGGGTGATTAGATGCTCTAGAGGGGGGGTGAATAGAGCTGAATGCATTTAAACAAAATTCATTAGACCTTCAAGATATATCACAAGATAAGTTTGCTAAATAGGAAATTTGTGTGCAACTAAAACATGCATAGCAAGGGAGAGAGTGATTGAACATACACCAAGATACAAGCTATTTAGAGTGGTTCCACACTTCAAACTAGAAGTATATCAGTCGACTTACCTAGAGAGGTCAACCTCTAGGATTTCCTAACCATTGTATTCTTATATTCATTCATAAGACTTACAATACATGACCAAACAAAGGACTTACCAATCCAATACAAAGACTCTTCAACCTTAGCAAGGACTTACCCACTTTTCAAGGAGTCGTCCACCTTCTTCCAAGGACTTACCTACTCTTTCACAAGTCTTCAGCCTTGCAGGAATTACCCACTCTTCTTGGATCTCACTACTACAGAAACAACATTCAGTGTCGCTTTTCTGGGCGTCGGTTCTTTAGGAAAACCGACGCCTATAATATTAGACGTCGGTTATTTAGGCAAACCAATGTCTATATTCGAAGACCAACCAGACACGGATACCGCTTTGAATACAGCGTCGGTTGTTTATAAACAACCGACGCTTAAAGTCGCCCGCGAAATCCAATTTTCGAGCAAAAAAAATAGTGTCACTTTCAGCGTCGGTTATGTAGATAAAAACCGACGCGTATGTGCGATGGAAATTTGAGCAAAAAGTGTCACTTTCAGCGTCGGTTATACTTTTATAACCGACACGGAAAGTGTTTCCCGCCAAATAATTTCGTGAAAATATCATCCAATTGGACGTCGATTGTTTCAAACAACCGACGCTAAAGATGTTTAGGCGTCAGTTGTTTGAAACAACCGACGCTATTTGGGAACTTAATATCCCGCGATCGCCCTACTCATCCCCTTTCTTCTGTTTCATTGCGAGCCGATTGCCCTTTTTCTCTGCTGTCGCCTCCGATTTCCCTTTTTCTCTGCTCCTTCTTCTCCACGACAGCACCGCCGCGCCGCCACTGCTATTGCCTTCTTCTTCTTCTCCGCGCCCCCTTCTCCATCGCGCCCCCTTCTCCTGTGCTACTGCTCACCGACGTGTCGCCGCTCCTTCTCCTCCGTCTGTGCTCCTCACCTCGCCAATGCTGCCGGTGTTGCTTTTGTGCGTCGCCGCCCTAGCTTTTTCTAGCGTCGCCCGCCGTTGTAGCTTCTTCCAGCGTCACCGCCCTAGCTTCTTCCTACTTCGTCCAGCGTCGCCCGCCGCCGTAGCTCCTTCCTCCCTGCTCACGCCCAGCGCCGCCCCCCTTCTTCCTGCTTCGACCACCACTGCTGGGAGCTCGCCTACTTGTCCGCCGCCGCTAACGAAAGGTATGTAAGCTGAAATAATTAGGTACTGTTGTAATGCATCGAAGTAAATATCCTATTGCTCTATTATACTAGTAATGCATGATTAGTTTTACTGATTTCCTTGCTGCTTTCAGTGATTAATGATTGGTACTACTGGTTAGTATTACTTTAGTGATTACTTTAATTCAACAATTCGTAGTTTGTTATTTACAATTACTGATCTGCTTACCGATTTTAATGATTAGAGATACTGATATGTATAAATATATTTTATATATACACATACATGTAATTTTGTATAAAATACATGATGTAGTGTGATCTTAAATCCTAGAGTGTACCCCTTTTGTTCTATGATGGTACCTATGACCCTAAATACATCCATAAGGGTCTATTGTATCCTAAAGAAGATTTATTTCTTCCTTCTGCCCTAATTTTTATATGGATCTTAATCTTATATCTCTTACTCATAAATAAGGAAATATCCTCCCTTATGACCACCTTGATGTGTATGTCCCATATAATCCACATGTTGCACCCTAATGATACAAATTTTTTATGTTGTAAATGAATGTATGTTTCAAGTGTTGAACCTAATGTTGGACAATGAACAATGAATTTATGTCCCATATAATCCACATTGTTCTTTATATTACTTGTACATTGGTATAAATTAGAATGAACAATGATCACTAAATTATATATTGTTTGTATGGAGTCTGGCTTCATTGTAGATATCTATTATTGTGTTTGTTGGCCTAGAAACCCGTCCAAGATTGACTCATTAGGAGTAAATCTTGGATAGTCCCCAGTTTGGGACTGTTCTTGAACACCTAATCTCACATAGGATGTAAGTGTATAATGTGTATTGGGTTTTCGAGAAAATTTCGGTAGCATTTCCCCGTTTGTTCTCTAAGTACATATGTACTTAGAGAACAGCGGGGAAATGCTGCCGAAATTTTCTTGAAAACCCAATACACATTATACACTTACTAGTGAGATTAGGTGTTCAAGGATGGGATAGGTGGTACACATTTATTATATATAAGAATGACATCACATTATACACTTAGGATGTAAGTGTATACCCTAATCGTTTCCTAATATATACTTGTTTCCTAATATATACTTGTTTTCTCTGATCATAGAATGGATAGATCATGGATGTCCATTCGTAATCGTTGCACCCCAGAGTTTATATCTGGTCTTGATCAGTTTATTAGATTTGCCGAGGAACATAGGAAAAAACCTACAGATAGGTTCTATTGTCCATGTAGGCATTGCGGTAACAACTTGAAAGTCAACACTGGTGAGGAAATCAAAAGTCATGTCATGTGCAACGGGATTGTACAAGGCTATTCAGAATGGCACTGGCATGGAGAGATTTCAAAATCGAAACCAGTAGATGTCGATAGCAGTGCTTGGGTGGAAGAAGAAATTGCCTCTGATGACATAAATGTGAATGAACCAGTTCCAGAAGACATCGTTGATGTGATGCTGGATAGTTGTAGGGTAGAGCACACCGATCCACCTCCTATCTTTAGAAACATTGTGCATGATGCTGAGATACCGTTATACACAGGCTGTGCTAAGTTTACGAAGCTTAGCGCTGTGTTGAGATTGTATAAGTTGAAAGCTAACAATAGATGGAGCGACAAAAGCTTCACTTCATTGTTGACTTTGTTGAAAGAAATGCTTCCTGAAGGAAACGAGCTGCCAATCTCAACATACCAGGTAAAGAAAATGTTGTGCCCAATGGGAATGGAGGCCAAGAAGATACACCCATGCCCGAATGATTGTGTATTATTTCAAAAGGACTATGTAGATTTGAAAGATTGTCTAAAATGTGGTGCGTCACGGTATAAATTGACGACTTCGGGGGAGTCCAAAACTGGTTCTCCTGCCAAGGTGTTGTGGTATCTACCTATAATATCACGGTTTCAACACTTGTTTGCAAATCCGAAAGATGCGAAGAATTTGAGGTGGCATGCAGATGTTAAGAAAAATAATGATGGGATCCTGCGGCATGCGTCTGATTCCCCACAGTGGAAGAATATTGATCTATTGTACCCCAAATATGGTGAAGAAGATAGGAATCTAAGACTTGGGCTTTGTACAGATGGGATGAATCCGTACGGGACATTGAGCAGCCAACATAGCACTTGGCCAGTCATGCTTGTTATATACAATCTTCCTCCCTGGATGTGTATGAAAAATAAGTACGTTATGTTGTCATTGTTGATATCGGGCCCTAAACAACCCGGAAATGATATCGATGTTTATCTTGAACCTTTGATTGATGACTTAAAGAAACTTTGGACTGAAGGTGTGATGACCTATGATGCTTCAGCAAGAGAGACATTTCGTTTGCACGCTATGTTGTTTTGCACTATTAATGACTTTCCAGCATATGGGAATTTGTCTGGATATAGTGTCAAAGGAGCTAAAGCGTGTCCTATATGTGAAGAAAACACTGATTCAATAAGACTAAAACATGGCGGCAAGACTTTATATCTTGGTCATCAAAGGTTTCTTTCAAAATTCCATCCGTATCGTAGGAAGCACAAAGCATTCAATGGATGGATTGATGAACGGAGTGCACCTAAACCTATACCAGGGGATGTTGTTTATGAGAGAGTAAAAGACATTGTCAATGAATTTGGTAAGAAATCACAATGTAGTATGGCCACACAGAGTGACAATTCTTCATTCAAGAAGAAGTCAATATTTTGGGGTCTTCCTTATTGGAGTTCTTTGACAGTCAGGCATTGTATCGATGTAATGCACGTTGAGAAAAATGTCTGTGATAGCATCATTGGTACTCTGTTAAATATACCAGGTAAGACTAAAGATGGGATAAAATCTAGACTGGACCTACGTGAAATGGGAATAAGGTCAGAATTAACAAAATTACGTGAAATGGGTAGTAAAAGAACATACTTACCTCTCGCTTGTTACACATTGTCTAGAAAGGAGAAGAAAACTTTTTGTGAATGCTTGGTAAATGTTAAGGTGCCATATGGTTACTCATCCAACATCCGTAGATTGGTATCAATGAAAGATCTGAAGTTGATAGGTCTTAAATCTCATGATTGTCACACTCTAATGCAACAAATATTACCCGTGGCAATTCAATCTATATTGCCGAAGCATGTAAGGTTTGCAATTACCAGACTTTGTTTCTTTTTCAACAGTCTATGCAGTAACGTTATTGACCCTGATACTCTCGATAATTTGCAAAGAGAAGTGGTTGTTACCCTATGTCAGCTTGAGATGTATTTCCCTCCTTCGTTCTTTGATATCATGGTACATCTTGTTGTCAACTTGACTAGGGAAGTGAAAATGTTGGGACCAATTTTCTTGCATTGGATGTATCCCTTTGAACGATACATGAGCATTTTTAAAGGTGATGTTCGAAACCGTTATCGGCCTGAAGGGAGTATTATTGAAGGTTATGTGGCGAGAGAGGTTATGGATTCTTGCAATGACTTTCTCAGTGGTAATGACACTCCTGATAATGATAAGAATATTGAGGAGGGCAAAGGAATTTTGGGATCACGGGTGAAAGTAATCAGCCGTGAGCAGTTGGAACAAGCTCACTTGTATATTTTACACAATATGGATGAAGTGAGTGTTTATATCGAGGAACATACCAATTTCATAAAGAGACAACATCCTCGAGCAAGTTCAATGTGGCTTGCTAGAGAGCATAATAAGACTTTTACTAAGTGGTTTGAAGATAAAGTCTTACATCAACTATCTCAAACACCAAATGATATTACAGAAACTATCAAATGCCTCGCCTTTAAACCAAAACCGAATGTTATGTCTTATGAAGGGTTTGGCATTAATGGATTCACATATTACACAAAGCGCCAAGATGATAAGAGTGTCGTCCAAAATAGTGGGGTCACTCTTCAAGCGTCGACTATGTACTTTGCAAGTGCAAAGGATAAGAGTCCACGCGAAGCTAAAATGTCATATTACGGTGTCATTGAGGACATTTGGGAGTTTGACTACATAGATTTCAAAATTCCGCTCTTTAAATGTAATTGGGTTGATAACACCAAAGGAGTTATAGTGGATGAATTGGGTTTCACTTTGGTGAACTTAGAAAAGATTGGCGAGAAGGGTGAACCATTCATATTGGCATCACAGGCGAAACAAATATTCTATATCGATGATCCTGCGAATGATAAATGGTCGGTTGTTCTTCATGGTAAAAGAAAATTCATTGAAGATCCTATAGATGAAGAAGAGTACTATGATAAGTATGATGACTCCAGTCCATTCTCAGTTGGATTGCCAACTCCACAAAATATTGAAGCTAATGATGACTTATATGTGCGCAAAGATCACAATGAAGGATTGTTAATTGATAAAAGATCACAATTTTAGAGACATGTATGTTTATACAAATGCTAAATGTTTGCCTTTTTCTAGTAATACAAATGCTAAATGTTTGCCTTTTTCTAGTTAATACAAATGCTAAATGTTTGCCTTTTTAATGACATTTTCAGATGGCTGACCATGATGAGCATGATGTCCATGATGAGCATGAAGTCCATGATGAGCATGCTGTCCATGACGAGCATGGAGAGGATACCAATGTAAGTTCTAAAAACATATCCTGTATTTCTATAAAATTCATTATCTTCTAGTTATGTCATATATCCTATATTTCTATATTGGGCTAATTTAGTGTGTTTATTTTTGTCAAATTTTAGGTTGATGATGTACCTATACCCACTGAAGCACTGGAGCAACTTGATGCACAACACCAAACACTTAACAAGAAAAGGGGCATCACTCTGTTGAAGAAGTTATTAGCGCTAAGTGGTAGTGGATCCAAATTGGTGGTGGAGTTTGATAATGGAGGAAATGCAATTGGAGTGAACCGCAATAATTTTGTAAACTATCTTGGGTGTACCACTCGGAGCCATTGTGGTGTTAAGTATGATAATTGGCATAAAGTTCCTCAAGGGAAAAAAGACTTGATATGGAAGGATTTATGCGTGAGTTATTATTATTTGCAATTCTATTTTGTAGATTACAAATTCTATTATTTGCAATTCTATTTTGGATACTAGTTAATAACATTTCTATTTTACAGAATCTGTTTGCATTGGATGAGAAGTTGCATCGTAAAAGTGTGATGCAACGCGCTGGAAAGATGCTTAGGAATTATAGGACAAATCTGAACAGAGAATACATAAAAGAGGGTGATAAGAAGAAGAAGTCAGCCCTTGAACAATGGAACTTCTTGGACAAAGAAGATTGGGACAATTTTGTTGCTTCAAGAAAATCTGAAGAATTCAAGGTATTAGGCGTCACTCCCAATTTAATTAATATACATTGTATTCACCTATTCAAGATTAACATTTAGTGCTACTAACCAAATCATTAATGTGCATACTAACTAGGCCCTCAGTGACGCACAAAAAGCAAGGCGTGCACTGAATGTCCATGACCACACTATGGGTCCAAAAGGCTATGCAAGCGTTCACCAAAGACTACAGGCGGAGTCTGCGGCTACCCAGCAGTCTGCTGCTACTCAGGAGTCTGCTCCTACTCAGGAGTCTACCACACCCATGCCTCGCCATGATATCTGGATAGCTGGCAGGCAAAACAAGAAGGGTGAAATAAAGAAGCCTGTAACTGCTGAGGCGGCTGCAAAAATGGTAAAATACAACTCTTAGAGAAATCGTTTGAATATTGATTATTTGTGGTGTTAACTTACCAATTTCTGTTTATGGTGATTAGCGGGAGCTGCACGAGCAGAGGAAACAAGGCACGTTCATCCCTCAGGGCACAAGGGATGAATTGACAGTTGCTCTGGGTAACCCAGAGCATCCTGGACATGTTAGAGGTGTCGGCGCTGGTGTTGGCATCAAAGCATTCTTTGGGCCATCCCAGCGCAAACCCAGAGCGGGACTTTCTCAAGAAGAGGTAACCTATTCTTTTTTTAGAATGTTACTGCAAAAGGAAATTCATTAATAAGAAGCTAATGTTTCTTTTATCCATGTATAGGAGAATAAGAGAGTTGAGGATTTAGTTGCTAAGAAGGTCAACGATGTAGTTGCTGAGAAGGTCAAGGAAGAATTGCTGCGGTGGCAGGCATCTCAGGCTTCCAATCAGCCTATGGCGACCCACTCTTCTCCTGATGCACAGACTACGAGTAATCCTGGAGACCCATCGCCTAGCACGTCTGCTGTAAGTATTGTTTATGACATTGTAGCTAGTCTTTTCAAGATGATATGTTTTTAAGATTATATGTATATATGTATAACATTCTTTACGTAAATTTGTAGGCATTGAAGCCATGCTGCTTAAGAATGCAAGACTATGTTGTTGCAGAGGCGCAGGCTTACCAGTCCCTTCCTGGGGCAACGTTTCATGGGACTCCAATGTCACAGGGCTACATTCGTGTGAGCCCTCTACATGTATTACCCGATTGGAGGGAAGTTACGTTGCCATATGCCCACCCAGATATTGATACACTTGGTGAGGCAGAAGGCGGGGTCATATTGTGGCCCAAAGCAGATGTCGTCTACACGACTGAAATTGTAAGATAAATTTACATTGATTTAGACTGTTAATGTGTATGTATGATGTCAACTGATCTGAAATTATATATACAGGTTAAAAAGAAGACACCAGGAGCACCTAGGCCTCCACCTCCACTTCCCGCATTACCAACTTGGGTTCCAACTGACCTAACATACCCGTTAGGTTCTGCTTGTAGGGGAATGGCATGTTGGCTACGGGCACATAATATACATTGCCCTATAATAGTTTCTTTAGATGCAGATTATGCAGGTCAATCATACGATAGCTCTTTATTTATACAAGATATTATTGAGTTGTTTATGTATGATTGGCTGAATACATCAATGATAGAGACATGGATAAGGTGAGATCTTGTTTATACATCCATATACCTTGTGTAAGATCCGGTGATCTGTTTTCTTATATATTAATGCATACGCCTATATGTTTTGCAGCTACTTAGTCGAAGATCATTGCAAACAATTTGCATTTGATCATGTGGGATTTTTGATTCCATCATTGATTAGTTTGGTAGCTAAAGACCCTGATAATGTTCAACAATACTGTATAGATGCTTTTACAATTTTTGGTCAGCAAAAGAAGACGATAATAATATCTCCATTCAATGTCAAGTAAGTTTACTTTATTTATAATTTGGACTTAAGAAAATTCCATTTTTATTTTGCATTTTGAGTTATTAATTGTTAACTTCTTACCTCTAGTGGTAGACATTGGGAGTTACTAGTTATTATCCCCGGGACATTCACTGTTTATTATCTAGATCCTGCGGGGAGTACATTGAACACTAAAATTGGACACGTAATGAGAATACCATTATTCTGGTGAGAAATATTTCATTTTTATATTCGTTAACATCTTTTATTACATTACTATTTACTTATGCAATTTATTGTGTTATATTAACATGTAGGGGTTTAGATGCATTCAAAAAGGCTGGAGGAACGGTCCCAAGGAAAAAGAACCAGCCAATAAATTGGCAGAACGTACAAGTAAGTTCCCGACTCGAATATATATATTATTGATGTGAATTGTGCTTAGTTGTATTATTTTGTATGTTTCAATTTATAGTGTGCTACACAAGACAATGGTTGGGCATGCACATACTATGTGATGCGATTTATGCAGATGATTATCAAACATGCCGCATTGGACATCGATAGCATACATGAGGTATTATATATAGTCTCATTAGTTAGTATGAAATATATCAATCTTATTTTTATATTATTACTTATATATATACATCATTCTCTTTGCAGGTGTTTAAAACTGACCACACTATAGGTAAACGCTTAACAAATATGCATGCTCCATATATGATGGAAGCATTAAATGAAGTAAGAGAAGAATGGGCAAAAGCCATACAAGCAGTGGCAACTGTAAGATATAATTGGGATGTTGATAGCGATAATGAATGATACTTTGTAAAAGAATATTTCTGAATGTTAATACATGTATTTGAATGTTTCTATATGTGTGAATGTGAGAATTGAATTGATGTCTGAATGTATGTACTTGTGTGAAATTTTCCTTGTGACTTTTGTAGGTTTGCGGCCTGTTTGTAGGCTGATATCAATGGATGTCGTAAACCTGCAGTTCAGAAAACTGAACTGCAGGTTCTCATCCTACTGACCAGCCACAGCAGGCCTGCAAACTGATATGAAAAAAAAAATAGAAATAGGCGTCGGTTATTTATAGAAAACCGTCAGCAAAGACATACAGCGTCGGTTATTTGATAACAACCGACGCCTAATAGTACAAACAACCCGACCGTGCAGGATAGCACGACCGTGGTGGAAAAGGCGTCGGTTATTCATATAAAACCGAAGCCTATAGTACTAAACACGGCCGTGCAGGGAAGCACGGCCGTGTCGTCTTGAAGTATAGGTGTCGGTGGTTTAGTATATAACCGACGCCAAAAGTATTCGCACCACAGAAAATGGCGTCATCTAGGGCACTTTATGAGTCGGTTATCTACTAAAAGACCGATGCTATATTCTATATAGGCGTCGGTTGTTTAGTAAATAACCGACGCAGAAAGTGCCCTAGATGACGCCATTTTCTGTGGCGCGAACACTTTTGGCGTCGGTTATATACTAAACGACCGACGCCTATAGAATAAATAGGCATCGGTTAAAAAACCGACGCCGAAGTGTTCGACCTTTAGCGGTGCCCACATAGGCGTCGGTCAGAAACCGACGCCAAATGGGGTTAAACGACCGATGCCAAAGGCCATTTCTGTAGTAGTGTCTTCCGCCTTTGACTTCACCTTCACTCAGAGAAGCTTCCACCAAAGACTTACCCACTTGAGCAAGGAGTCTTATACCTTCACCAAGGGCTTACCCACTCTAGGTCCAAGTCTTCAGCCTTGATCTTCACCAAGGGACACCTTCCCTTGTTCTTCATCACCTCTCTTGGACAAGAGAGAGAACCTTCATCTTCACGATTGAAAAGAGCGAAGGGGAGGTGGTGGAAATGAGAGCCTCACAAGATATACATGTAGGACTAGCTCTCTTATAGATTCCTACTCACTCTAATGGATGTAGAAAGTGATTAAGCTTAGGGAGAGAGAGGAGGCTGTAGGAAGCACTCAACTATAGAATAGGAACCTCACATAGAGTTTTGTAATGAATGCTCAACCTTGGAATGAAGCCCAAGGGGTCCTATTTATAGCTGGGGATGCCTCTTAGCCCTTGGGAATACTTGATAACGAAAACTAGCCATTTTGTGGCTTGCAAGGGATATATTTTCACTGGTTGCAACTCCATAACGGCTAGAAGTACTTTTCCATACAGTGCAATCGATCGAGTTTCAATAAAGGTAACTCAACCGATCAAGTAAACGACAAGGCCGATACTCAAATGATCGGTCAAGATTGTCCTGACAAAACTCGACCGACCATTAGGAATTGAAATGGTCAGTTACTTAATCGGTCGAGTTCTGTGTAAACACAACTCGACCGTTGCAATCTCGAAAAAATTGATCAAGGATGATCGGTTGAGTTTTCAAGCTGGGAAACTCGACCAACAAAGTGCCTGTAATTAATGTTCAAAGTTGCATCTAAAGTGATCTAACATTCGATCTAAGTGCTCTTGATTTTTTATAATCTTAATTACAAGTCATACAATCATTACAAGTGATTTACAACATGATTCTAATGGATTTACATCATATTACAAAAACATGCACTTGTATGACTTTGACTTGTCTTTTCTCTAATTTGATATGCACAAGTTAGGGCAATTGGAGTGTGTCTATACCTACTCTGAAATCACTCAAGTAGAGACATTAGACACCAATATGTGGAATGGTTAGTCATCATCAAAACACGAGTTTAGTCAATTTAGACGTGAGTCAACATTGACCTAATTGACCTTGAGTCAACATTCTCTCCCTTTTGAAGATGACAAACCATTCCATAAATGTATTGAAAGAATTTAAGTAAAATCATACCTTTGGAGAAACCTAGGGGTTTCAATAGGATTGAGTTCATATGCTCCCTCTCAATTTATATGCATGGAGTTCTCATACTCCCCCTCAATTGATGTTATTTCTCCTGCATGGTTAGCTTTCATAACATTTACAAAATACTATGTCTTCTAATCATATATGTTCTGCACATATATGTCTTCTCCCATTTACCTTCTCCCCTTTACATGGACACCTCTTCATGTAATACATGCCTTCTTCCTATTTTAAAAGAAGACATACCTCTCTCCCCCTTTGTCATTTCAAAAAGTGGGATTATGAAGAAATAAGAAACATCACTTGTTAAAGAGAAAGGAGATAACACAAATATATAAGGAGAGTAGAAGAGCACATATAGGGGCTTGTCCAAGCATAGAAAGAAAAGCAAGTTAAAACATATACTTGAACAACCCAAAATGCAAGATAAGGTGCTGTAGAAAAACAATAAAACATAATTTTGACCCTCAAGATGACAAAATTTGCCCAAAAAGTGTCAGGGCTCATGGAAAAGCGAGGAGCCTTGCTCAGAAGGTCGTTTCTGCATGAAAAACACTAGTCTTGCACCAAAAACTGAAACTGGAGCAAAATCTGCATAAAATCCACAAATACTCCAATTTCTACATATAATGTAGATCTATGGACCATGCATCACAATGTTATGCAAGAAACTCAAGATAGTAGATATGCAATTCAAGGAACATGTTTGATCATGTATGAAACAAGATACAAGCATAGCATATAGATGAGTAAAGATGCCAATTATGAACAAGGTTAGAACTACATGTATATGAACTACTAGTAGATGTTATCACAAGTTAGGACTACTAGTAGGATCTAGATCATAGAAAGAGATACCAAAAGATACACAAGATAAAGCAAGCTATGAGTAGATGTAGAGATATATCCAAACAAAGAGATATGCAATTTTAGACGCATGAAAGGATATAACTCACTAGATATGCATCCTTACCATAAGATGATTACCCCTAAGAACCTCAAGGTTGTATCAAAACAAGATATACACCTAGATATATGTAGAAAGTTAGAGTACAATGGAAAAAAAATTTATACACAACCAAGAGATCCAAAGAGATCATCATCAAAACCTGCAAAACAACTCAAAGTAAGTAATTGCAAGACATAGATATACCAATTTAGAGCAATTAGAGAGATAGAGTTGTAAGCAAGATAGGCAATTTAGAACATGGCAATATGCATATATAAAGATACCAAATGAGAGTGCCAAAGAATAAGGCTATTGGTTGAGAAAATTTAGTTGAGAGGGAAATTCTCATTCAATAAGCCAATTGTGTATTATGTGCACAGTGTTATCGTCGAGTTCTGTGCATTGACAACTCGACTAATGATAGTTGTTGGATCCTAGATGGGTGATTAGATTCTCTAGAGGGGGGGTGAATAGAGTTGAATGCACTTAAACAAAATTCATTAGACCTTCAAGATATACCACAAGATAAGGTTGCTAAATAGCAAATTTGTGTGCAACTAAAACATGAATAGCAAGGTAGAGAGAGAGATTTTACATACACCAAGAGACAAGCTATTTAGAGTGGTTCCACACTTCAAACTAGAATTATGTCAGTCCACTTACCTAGAGAGGTCAACCTCTAGTATTTCCTAACCATTGCATTCTTATATTCATTCATAAGACTTATAATACATGACCAAACAAAGGACTTACCTATCCAATACAAAGAATCTTCAACCTTACCAAGGACTTACCCACTTTGGAAGGAGTCTTTTGCCTTCTTCCAAGGACTTACCTACTCTTGCACAAGTCTTCAGCCTTGCAGGAATTACCCACTCTTATTGGATCTTCCTCCTTTGACTTCACCTTCACTCAGAGAAGCTTCCATCAAGGACTTACCCACTTGGGCAAGGAGTCTTCTACCTTCACCAAGCGCTTACCCACTCTAGGTCTAAGTCTTCATCCTTGATCTTCACCAAGGGACACCTTCCCTTGTTCTTCTTCACCTCTCTTGGATAAGAGAGAGAACCTTCACCTTCATTATTGAAAAGAGAGAAGGGGAGGTGGTGGAAGTGAGAGCCTCACAAGATATACATGTAGGACTAGCTCTCTTATAGATTTCCTACTCACTCTAATGGATGTACTAAGTGATTAAGCTTAGAGAGAGAGCGGAGGTTGTAGGAAGCACTCAACTATAGAATATAAACCTCACATTGAGTTTTGCAATGAATTATCAACCTTGGAATGAAGCCCAAGGGGTCCTATTTATAGCTGGGGATGCCTCTTAACCCTTGGGAACACTTGAGAATGAAAACTAGCCATTTTGTGGCTTGCAACGGATATATTTTCACTTGTTGCAACTCCACAATAGCTAGAAGCACTTTTCTGTACAGTGCAATCAGTCGAGTTCCAGTAAAGGTAACTCGACCAATCAAGTAAACGACAAGGTCGATACTCAAATGATCGGTCGAGATTGTCCTGACAAAACTCGACCGACCATTAGGAATCGAAATGATCAATTACTTTATTAGTCAAGTTCTGTGTAAACACAAATCGACCGATGCAATCTACAAAAAATTGATCAAGGATGATCGGTCGAGTTTTCAGGCTGGGAAACTCGATCGACAAAGTGCGTGTAATCAATTTTCAAAGTTGCATATGAAGTGATCTAACATTTGATCTAAGTGCTCCTGATTTTTTCAAAGATTAATTACAAATCATACAATCATTACAAGTGATTTACAACATGATTCTAATGGATTTACATCATATTACAAAAACGTGCACTTGTATGACTTTGACTTGTCTTTTCTCCAATTTGATATGTGCAAGTTAGGGCAATTGGAGTGTGTCTATACCTAATCTGAAATCACTCAAGTAGAGACATTAGACACCAATATGTGGAATGGTTAGTCATCATCAAAACACGGGTTTGGTCAATTTAGACGTGAGTCAACATTGAACTAATTCACCTTGAGTCAACAGAGGATCTAATGGTTCCAATTGATTGAATCAATGTATGGACAATCATCTAATTAGAAACCCTAATCGGGTTGAGTGCTGATTTTGCAATTGATTAATTTAATTCATTGGGTTGATTAAACAAAACGGTCTCAAGACCATTTGGAAATCACCCACACGGTCTCAAGACCGTTTGGAGGTCAACCAAGACCGTTTGAAGGTCTAGGGTTGAGTAGTTGAAGACCCAAAGATATCAAAGTGAAATGCAAGCAATAGCTAGTTTGATGAGAAATCCCATGATGCAAACCCTAATTGAACTTCACAAAATTTTAGTGATGGATGGTGAAAATGGTCTTAAGACCGTTTGGAGGTCATCCAAACGACCTCAAGACCCTTTGAGGTCAGGACATGCCCAATTTGAATGATGGACCAATGATTTCTAAACAATTAGTTCCACAATGACTAATATTGAAAGTTCATCGATTTCAACCCTAATTCAATTGGGTTCAAAACCCTAATTGATGATCAATTGAAGGATAAATCAATTGAAAGATGATTCATTGATCTCAATTGAAGTATGGTTCTTAGGTTCGATTGATGAGTAGTTACATGGATTCAATTAATGAAGGAATTAATCTTGGAAACCCAAAATCGATATGAATGGTTGAAACCATGTTTGGTCCAATTGGTTTTGAGGAGCTTTGGACCAAACGGTCAAGACCGTTTGGGACCAAATGATCCCAAACTGATTGAGACTCAAACGGTTTCAAGCACCTAATTGGTCAAACGGTTTCAAGCACTTACTTTGCTAAATGCTTTTAAGTGTTTGATCAAGACCGTTTGGAGGTCTAAATGGTCTTAGACCATTTGGAGGTATTTCAAGAAAGACCGTTTGAGGTCTGGTTGGTCAAGACCGTATGGGGTCTAAGTGACCAAGACCGTTTAGAAGTAATTAACCAAAACCATATGGACACTTAAGGTGATTAAAGGTCAATTGTTTAATTGAACATTACATGATGTAATCCAAGGGTGATTATAGTAATTGTACCCTTAATAATATAGGGTGATTAGTACCTCTTGAATGACTAATACTTAATGATTAAGGAAGTTATGACACAATACATGGTGTCAACCCTTCAATCAAGTTGATTTGACCTAATCCAATCAAGTCTGATGTAAATATCATTCTATAGAGGATGAGAGAGAGAGAACTTCTTGCATGAATGATGATCATGTAGTAATTAAGTCTCAACACTTTCAACATGAAGGAATGTGTAATTTAGGGTATGATCCTTGATAAAGAGATCATGAACACTAATTAAGAAGGTTAATGTACCCTAACCCTAATTGAGGGCAATGATAGGTGAAACTCTAATCTATGGTGTTGGGATAACCATAATTGAGTGCAATGATAGGTGAAACCCTAAACTATGGTAATGGCATAACCCTACTTTAGAGTAATGACATGAGAAACCCTAATTCAGGGTATTCTAATAATAAACCTTGATTGAATGAGAATAGTAAACCCTAATCAAGGGTGATGTCATTTGAAATCCTAATGTAGTTATGAATGATGAAACCCTAATCAAGGGTAATGTTATGTGTAACCCTAATGTAATAGTGTGATGTGAAATTCTAACCCAGGGTGATGCCATGAAAGGATATATGAAACCTTATCATAAAACCCTAACCCTAATATAGGGTGAAGGTATATGAAACTCAAATTTTAGGTTATAGTGCATGAGCCCTAATCGTGGGCAATATGATGGTAAACCATAACTCTAATATTGAGGCTATGAGTTGAGAAACCCTAATCTCAGATAACGCTATATGAAACCTTAAAATAAGGATGAAGTTATGAGAAATCCTGATGAAGGATGATATTCTGTGAAACCTTAATATAGGGTGATGCTATGTAAACCCTAATTGATAAGAATCGGAGACCCTATTCCTAATAATTAAATAGTGACTAAATATTTATAAGTGAAATACTTAAAGAAGATTGGTAATGGATAACCCTATATTAATAATGCCTCAACTCAAAAGTGAGCCCATATCATTGGTAATGGTTGCATATTCCAAATAGGTGACTTAGACATAATACATTACATGATAATATGATGATCTGGTGTAAAAAGTATTAGGATGGGAAATACCCTAATACCAAACAAGTTGCTGAACTCAAGTAAGATAAAGGTGATGAGGGAAGTGATATATCAACATATGATAGATATCACATCCAGTACCTCAAGATAGATACACCTTGATGTATTCTAAATCCCATATACTTGGGGAGTAGCACATGAAGTATGTCATGTCAAGTGTTACATTATGAAGTAATGCTCTTTAATAAGCATAGGCTAATATGCCCTATGAAAAAGGTTAAATCAAATCAATAAAGCTTGATGCAATCATATTCTGACAAAGTTGAGAGAGAAACATATATCTTGTGATGATAATTCATTTAATGAAGAGTGATGAGAATAAATAAGTATGATCAAATACTTATGTTACCAATGTTGGCTTCTAGTTGTATGGAGCAATGACTTAGGGTTTGATCATTAATGATATGATCTTGAGAACCTAAATGGTTATCTATGGGTAACCCTAATGGAGGGTGATGATATGTAAGAGAAATCCTAATCCTAAATAAGGGAATGGTGATTCTACGCTTACTTTGCATGAGTGTTGATATGTACTTGATATAACTATTTTTATGTAATGATCATATAGGTGGTCATGAGATAATGAGCATAGCCAGGTATGAGCTATGATGTATTAATTATTTAAATGCCTTATGGGCTTTATGAGCCATTATATGTATTGTTACCTAGTAAGTGGTAACAAGAGGCTAATGGGCTTTGACAGCCATGTGAAATGCTAATGTAGCAAGTATCATGTTTACCTTGGTCAGATAACCTGAAAATATTAGTTACCAAGATAAGTGGTAACAACTATTATTTGATGAACTAAGGGTTTAAATACCCATATTCCATAATCATGATGATGAGATGTTGAGGGATGAGAATATACATGATATGACAAGGGATTAAGATCCCAATGTTCTATAAAGTGTTGAAAAGTACTTGATAGATAAATTACACTCTTCTTTGTAGAATTTGTCATAATAATGTCTGAGAACTTGACTGAAGCTAAAAGAGCACAGTAATGCACATAATTAACCAAGTGAAATCTTATCATGTAGTTCCCTGGCCATAGATCCATCAGCGTTAGAATTTTTTGAATGGTGAAACGGGTAGCTCTGCGACATAACCCAGAACACATATTTTCAATATGTGGGGGTGATCGGCGCAAAAAACATATGCCCTAATGGAGGAATTGATATGAGATAAACATTAAATCTCTCTTCCTTCATTATGTGTATATCAGGGTGGATGTATCACTAATCCCCTGATAATGGGATGGATGTATCACGAATCTCCCGATGATAGTAATGTCAGATCGATTGAGATTCTCATAGTCTCTCGATTGCGAAGAGAGTGCAGCACGCCACTGTAACTCTATCGAAGTTTCCAATATATCCTGGAAAGCTATTTAGCAGAGACACAAGATGTCCTGCATGGAATCTCGTACTGACCGAGATGAGGGAGGTAATGGTAGCCGACTCTACCCTTGACCTTGTATGGCACCGATTTTGACTTCACAGTGCTCGGTTGGAGTATGAGCGGTATACCTCATCTCTGCAGGGCATAAGTGTGGTTGTAAAATGTAATCATCTATATATCATGTTTGCTTAAGGATTGAATACAAAAATCATTGGTTTATGTTACATGTCTTTTATGAATCTTTAGTTGATAGATGATATATTTATGATTCCTTGCATTCCTTGCAAAAGTGGATAGATGACACATGATTCTACCATGGTTAGATACAATGCTCTTCTTGAGAAAGGAGATTTCCTATTTTGTTCATACATATCACCCACTGCCATGGTTGTGCTAGCCAGCACGACCGTGGTGTCTGGCCTCATTAGGGAAATCGACGTCGGTTTATTATTGATAACCGACGCTGTAATAATTTGTCGTTGGTTTTAAACAAATAACCGACGCCTATTTCATTTTTTTTTCTTATCAGTCTGCAGGCCTGCTGTGGCTGGTCGCAGGATGAGAAACATGTAGTTCAGTTATGAACTGTAGGTTTTACGACATCCATGGATATCAGCCAACAACAGGCCACAAACCTGCAAAATTAACAACATTAATTTTCACACATTTAGCAACCTGCAGTTCCATTCGATTTTCACACATGTAGAAACATTCATGTGGCAACCAGCAGTTCCATTCATTTTCACATTCACACATGTAGAAACATTCACGTATTCATCTTCACATTCACACATTCAGACACATGTAGAAAATCCCTTCATTTCATGACAGATAAGGACATAAAAGAAAGGTTGTAGCATTAAAAACCCTTACAAAATAAAATGTCAGTTGATGAATTAAGTAGTATTATACCCATCATATGCAGCTTCCATAAGCAACTAGGAAGCAAATTTAGAAAAATGAACAACATGCATCAATTAATACAGACAAGTCTAGATAGATAAACAACTAAATACTACACCAACATAGTCCCACATCAGTAACTTTGAGGCCTTTTCATTGTGGCGATCTTCTCCAGAAGTTCAGAAAAGATAGTAGCTATGAGGATTGATTACTTCAAGACAACAAGTGTAAACACAAAACAAGACATGACATTTATATTTGTTAATTGGACCTACCGTGGTCTTATGAACTATCAGGGGCCTCATCATCATATTCGTCCGAGCTGATATCGTCAATCGTGCGCTCATACCATCGCAGATGATCATGGGTCTCATTGTTGATGTTGGTTATCCAAACTTTGATGGTATTATGGCCAACTGGACGGAGAAAAATCTTGTCTCTACGGCCCACTAGCATCTTTCTAATACAATCATGCCAACCGGATTTTGATACAAGATTTCCCACCAAATCATACTCAACCTCGATAACATGTGAAGAATTGCCAAATTTTGGGTCACTTCACCAGGCCTTTAGTGTCTTCGATTTAGAAAATGCCAATGTTCGGGTATTGTTAGTTGGTTTAAGGAACAATCATCTAGGATGATGTTCAATTGTTCTTCATTAGGGAACAATAACATTGGCATAGAGGCACAGGCCATAGTGATTGTTGTGGGTGGACAAAGACTGAAAAATATAAGTACTAACAATTGTAAGTATATATAACGATGTTATATATTTTCAAAAAAAGTAGTAGACAGAGAGTGAAAAATATAAGTATTAATGGTTTATCTTGAAAAGAAAATGATAAGCACATCAAAAATGATAAGCACGTCATACAACTTTGCATAATCTTCAGAGATACAGTGAAATTGACACATCATAATCAAACTAATGATACTGATGTTGAACTTTGTTCACACAAATACATTGAAATGAAGATGGTTGTACACTGAGAACAAAAAAAGGTATGGTACGATGAGTATGCCCTCTCCTTTCATTATTTTCAATTAATTCCCACATATCCCACCCCTACCCTCCTCACACCACCCTCCCTCCTCACCCTCACCCCCTCCCCCTCCCCTGGCCCTCCACCCTACCCACCCCTACCCTCCTCCCACCCTCCCTCCCTCCTCACCCTCATCCCCTCACCCTCCCCTGGCCCTCCACCCTACCCCACCCCTATCCTCATCCCACCCTACCACACCCCTCACCCTCCCCTAGTCCTCCACCCCTACCCTCACATGAGTGCATTAGAATTCATCATTAAGCAAGATCTAGATCTATATTTGATAGTTAGGAGGGTAGAGATACCCTAAGATCTAGATCTACTACAACATCATCTAATTAGGTTTAGGGTTTATTACCTGATTTAAAATCTCTAGCATTAGTTTTCTCTCTCCTCTCTTTTTGTTTTAACAGACGAGGATGGATGGATGAGAGATGGTTTAAAATCTTTGCTTAATCTTTGTGCAGGTCTGGGTGTGATTTCACTAGGGGACAAACTGATATCTTTCCCGTCCTCTTTGGCTCTTTCTGTGGCCTTGCATTGCATTCCCCACCATATCCATAACCTATCACCCATTAGCTTTCGGTTAACCATGGCTTGGGTTTCGAATAGCCATTCCTAGGGTTTACTTTTTTACCGTAACAATATTCATTAGAGTTATAGACAACCATATTAGGGAATAACCCCATCTTTTTTATCAAATCTAAAGAACCAAATACACTAACCTCCTAATCATGGGATTACATCTATATTGTTACATGGGTTCATCCAAGACTATATCCTAACTAGGGTTTAGGGCGGTCTTGGGTTTGGATAGGAATAAGGGTACCAAACCCTAATTCCATTGTAACATTATTCGATAGGGTATAAACTTGAATTATTAGAAACGTTAGATTGTATTAAAATAGACAGATTTAATGATACACACAATATATTAAACAAATCTTAGGTTTATTTGTATTAACCACTCTACATTCATGTATTAACTACACTTTTAGAACTACAAGCATAATTAGACTCTGGAATATATAGGATCAGATGATTGGATATATCGGCGGAAGTGGCAGAGACGGAAGTAGTGGCGGTGGTAGGAGTGGCGCGAGCAGGAGTAGGAGTAGGCGGAGTAGGACTGACAGGAGAAAGATCAAGATCGACACGTGCAGGAGCTGGACTAGGAGCATGCGGCAGTGCAGTGGCGGTAGCAGGTGACAACAAGTAGAGACGGCGACAGCAGACGGTGGCAGGAAGAGACGACAGAGCAGACGGCGGCGGGCAGAGGTGGCGGCGGTGTGGCAGAAGGCGGCGGCAGGAGCAGTTGCGACGGTGGCGGTGGGCGACAATAGGTTGGAGAAATCGCAAATCACCAGATCTAGACCAAAGCTCTCGACAATAAGAAAGGAGAAGAGTCTGCTTCGCACGGCTGCTATTAAGATAACCATAGGTGTCAGTTATTAAAAACAAATGACACTTCTTACTATAGGCGTCGGTTTCCATAGACAATCGACGCCAAATGGGGTAAAAATTTTTGTGGGGACAGCGTGCGAAAACACATCGACGTCGGTTATTTTCAAGAAAAATGATGATAACAATGGGACCAATTTCTATCGCGTGAAAAAACATTAGACGTCGGTTGATTATCTAAAAACCGATGTCGTATGTTAAATTTTGGAGGTAATTTTTTTCACTAGAAAATTTGGATTTGGCGGTTGATTTTAGGCGTCGGTTTCTTATTTAGGAACTGATGCTAAATAAAAAGTGATACCTATGTCTGGCCGCTCTTCACGGATAGATGTCGGTTTTTTATATTAAACTGACACTTTATGGTTAAGGCGTCGGTTGCTTGTACACAACCGACGCCTATAAATGTGACGTTATAAGCCATTTCTGTAGTAGTGTGACCTGAAAATATTAGTTACCAAGATAAGTGGTAACAAGTGTTCTTTGATGAACTGAGGGTTTAAATACCCATATTCCATAATCATGATGATGAGATGTTGAGGGATGAGAATATCCATGATGTGACAAGGGATTAAGATCCCAATGTTCTATAAAGTGTTGAAAAGTACTTGATAGATAAATTACACTCTTCTTTGTAGCATTTGTCATAATAATGTCTAAGAATTTGACTGAAGCTAAAAGAGCACAGTAATGCACATAATTAACCAAGTGAAATCTTATCATATAGTGTCGTGGCCATAGATCCATCAGCATCAGAATTTGTTGAATGGTGAAACGGGTAGCTCCGCAGCATAACCCGGAACACATTTGAATATGTGGGGGTTATGGGAGCAAATACCTTACACCCTAATGGAGGAATTGATGCGAGATAAACATTAAATCTCTCTTCCATCATTATGTGTATATCAGGGTGGATGTATCACTAATCCCCTGATAATGGGCTGGATGTATCACGAATCTCCCAATGATAGTAATGTCATATCAATTGAGATTATCATAGTCTCTCGATTGCGAAGAGAGTGTTGCACGCCACTGTAACTCTATAGCGAAGTTGTCAGTATACCCTGGAAAGCTATTTAGCAGAGACACAAGATGTCCTACATGGAATTTCGTGTTGACCGAGATGAGGGAGGTCATGGTAGTCGGCTCTACCCTTGACCTTGTATGGCACCGATTTTGACTTCGCAGTGGTCGGTTGGAGTATGAGAGGTATACCTCATCTCTGTAGGGCACGAGTGTGGTTGTAAAATGTAATCAGCCGTATAGCATGTTTTCTTAAGGATTGAATATGAAAATCATTGGTTGATGTTACATGTCTTTTATGCATCTTTAGTTGATAGATGATATATTTATGATTCCTTGCATTCCTTGCAAAAGTGGATATATGACACATGATTCTACCATGGGTGGATACAATGATCTTCTTGAGAAAGGAGATTTCCTATTTTGTTCATACAATGATTAATACTGCTATTAATATAAAAGATTTCCTGCTTAGTTTTATTCTGCTAATGTCTAATAATAATGTTTCTCGCAGAGAGTTATATCTCCTGTTGGGATAATTTTCAATTGTCTCACCCCCATGGGATCCAATTTTTTTAGGTGGATGCAGACAAGGAAATAGAATCCCTACAACAAAGAAAGGACAACAGTAGCAAGGATAGTAGTGAATTCCCAGGTGGAGACACTGGCCGTCATGTCTTGTATAGGTGTACATAGAGTCCTATGTGTCGTCTCTGTACTCTCAGGTCCTTGGAGTCAGTAGATATTGCTTTTATCTTCAATTTGATATTTTGTCTTGAACGCCTCGAGATTTTATGTTGCTTATGTATAGTTTAGCAAAGCAGTTGTTACATGTAATTCTCGAGAAGAGATGGTACATGGAATGTACTTTTGAACCATAATGTTTATGTAATACTTTGGTTCTTGTTATAAGAGTTTTTTAGAATCTGATCTCTGTGAAAAAAGTTTTAATTTTTAGTGAATTTTTAGTAATCCCACTACTAATGATCACTTCCGCTTAAGTATATCATGTTTTTGTAAGTTTGATGCCACAGGTTAAGGGTTGTAAAAGCATATATTTACATGTTTACTGTGCCCTTTGGGAAAATTGGAGAGTAATCGGGAGGAGAAACCTAGAGAGTAATCGTAAAGCATCTAACTAATCTACCATTTACTAAGGAAATGGGATTGATATTAGATTAGGTAGTAAATTACACTGTGGGAGAGGGTAATTCTGGCTACATGCTCTTTATCCAGGTATAGGAGTAATTGATATTAGTGTGTGGATTTAATTGTAAGTTCTATCAGTGGTGAAACCAGTGTCCTAAGGAGTTTGTCCAAATCTGAGTAACTTAATAAGGTTGTTTTGTTTCTACATTTGTTTTTATTAAATCAAACCAACTCAATTATTTATAAAATCATGGATAATAAATCCTAATTAGTTGTAGTCGTTAACCTCACAACTCTCTGTGTTCGATAACTCGGAACTCATAATCCCTTATTACTTCGACACGTACACTTGTGTATTACATGCACGTTATATACATGTCAAGTTTTTGGCACCGTTGCCAGGGAGTTGGCATGGTCAACACCATGAAAAGTTAGGATCATCCACTCTAGGACATTTTTTTCTTCTTTTAAAATTTTATTATTAAATCTTTTTGCCACAAATCTATTGATCTATCTTATTGAAAATTCACTGCTTTATCATTTTCATCTCAATTGTTGAGTACCTTTGATTTGCAAAAAAAATCTTCTTGTGTAGGTACTTGAGCGATATGGAGGCACAAGGAATGAGAAAATTAATGGTTGAGTTGATTGCACAAAAGAAGACCATGATGATGCAATTGAGGACCTTGAATCTCAATAGAACCCTAGTTTATTAAGATTGTAGGTGTTCAAGGAAGCAGGTTAATCACAGGCATGATGGTCAATCATGGGGAGTTGATTCCTATTCTTCATGGAGGGGTCCGTATTGTGATTCACATCAATATGAGAAACCACAACAACTTTAGGATGATGAGGACCTAGACCTAGAAAGATTATCCAGGTTAGAGGATATGTGCGCTATTGTCATTGCTAAGAATGAATCATATTTAGACCAATCACGAGGAAGCTGAAAAACCAAGGAGCACACATCGGAAATTTACAGACTGAAGCAAGAGATGTTTGCAGATTTCCTAGAGTTGAAGAAGACTGAACAATAAAATTTTGTGGGGAACTTTGAGCCATCCCACCATCATCATGAAGTAAAATATGTTTTGATTTCCAATGGGAAGGAGCATGCCATTGAGGATACACCAGATCCACACATTCCACAACATGAGCATGTTTATGTGCCACAAGTTCCTTTTACCAATAGCTTGTATAGAAGACCAGGGGGCTTAAGAACACCTATGAAGTCTGCAAAAGTGAGTGCTCCAGCCAATGTAAAAAATTTGAGCGGCAAAGAAATTCCATCCACATAGGACTTGCAAGAGGATGCAGTGAAAGACTCCACTACCAACATGTCCACTTCCCCAGTTCCAGAAGAGGTTCCCATGCAGCAATCACAGGTTATGGTTATACTATGCAGTGGAATAGTCACAGATAACAAGAAGGAACCTACATGAGAGAAGGTCAATCCACATGTCAATCCATCCATTTCAGATGTGCCAAATTCTATTCTCGAGGGTGACATTTCTCCAGATAGACAAACAAAGCAACCAAACATTCTAGTCCTGAATAGTCTAAAGTTAGGAATGAAGGAAAAATTTTAGAAGTTTTGTATTTACCTATCTTTAGGAGCTGATGATTACAAGTTGGAGTTCAGATTGTCAACTTATTCACCATCATTTTGTGATAACCCAGGCTAGAGGTAAGCATCATGTGGATCCTTAGGCATAAAACAAGGTGCTTTGTGGGAGTCAACCCAACATTTCAGATTCTTAGATTATATTTTCTTTTGATAATGTTTTATTATTTTGTTAGGATTAGATCATCTTATTTTGTAGTTTTGTAATAACTAGTCTTGATGCAAGTAAAAAAGGTGCCTTGATATATGTATTCAATGTGCATGGATGCACTAGGTTGGTACCACTGACACTCTGTCGGTGGCACCGAGTTAGTCATTTTATCATTACATAAAAACTCTAACATCATCTCAGTACCACCGACTTCACTGTTAGTAGTATCGAGTTTTCATCAGTGACATCTCAAAAGGTGAGCAACCATCGACACTTCACTGAGCTCAAGTGCTTATTGGAGGGCATGTCTTCATGTGGATACCACCCACCCGTCTTTTTCCCCAAATCTCACCTCACATATCGGTACATCCATTCCATTTGTCTTCCTTTGCTTTTGACATTAGGGACAATACCATATTCAAGCTTAGGGGAAGGAATGGAACTGTTCTTCTATCTTTACCTCTTGCATATTTTCTTTTTATCATACATCTACATGTTTTTGTTTTAGAAGAATTAGATTTTTCATTTTTTTAGGGTCCATTCATGTCTAGTGTAATTGTGGACGCAATTTAATATTTTATTTAGGAGTAATCATTTGTTGATGATGTGGTATCAGTTCTGAAAACTTCTAAAATGTGAAAGTGCCCTCATGCTTTGTTCTTTAAGATAAATTTTCTATATTTAAGAGTACATAACTGTAGGAAGTGTATGGGTTAGTTAGATTTTGGACATTTGATATGAATGGAAATCTTAATTATCCATATAATATGGATGAAGATGGGATTTGAGCTTGAATTGATCAAACAATTAACGAGATATTAAATTGAAATTTAAGAAAGAAATACTAAGGTTATTATGTACACAAATCTTTAGACAGGGACATATCATAGTTCAAGAAAAGCATTGTCTCTTAATTATGTGATTCCATACATTTTCCACTCATTTTGACCCACCACCTTAAGATGATCAAGTAACCCGGATGATTTCTTTTTGATTGCATTGCATGGCATAATAAGTGACACGATAGTTAGTTTATCTGTATATGCATTAGTTATAAAATAAAAAAAATGTTATGCACAAACAATTTTTGTGCATATCGTTCTAGTTGAATAACAATTACATGTAGATTGCATGCATTTGTTATTATTCATTTTCACATCAAGTGCTTATATTATTTTCTTATGAAATTATAGTGTAGGGATACACATCCATACTCATAGAAAAAATATGAAAAGAAGGAAAAATGAAATATGTTAAACGAAGTCCAAGCATAACTTTACAGCATGCTAAAATAATGGGCCAATGAAAAAAGAAAGGAAAAAATCAATGTTATGAAATAAAGAGGGAGAAAGGATGCACTAGCCTCTTCGCAAAGAAATGGGAACATTCACATTATGTATTCTCTTCTTTACTTCATTCTCATCCATTTAATGAGGTTTTCAATACATGCATCATTTCACCCATATTATTAGTCATCAAGATTCATGCATTTCTCATCAAAATAATTATTTTGACATAATTATTTATTTTGACATAAATAATTCAGATATATATATATATATATATATATATATATATATATATATATATATATATATACACACACACACACACACACACACACACACACACATACATATATATATATATATATATATGAATATACACACATCTATATGTATATATAGTGTGTCCGGTTTAACCCTTTTGACTGCTAATTGCCTTATACTGTGGTGACCAGTTCAATTTTTTTGTGTGTCATGCTAAAGATATTTCCGGTCCTATCGGTTCAACCACTACTGTTGAACCCGACTCAATCCATTCCAATCAAACCACCGCCCGTTACAACAACGGCGACATTGGTGTGAAACCCGTCTTTCCCTTCGTCGAACTTCCTGCATTGACGCCAGAAAATTTGGGAGAGATTATAGGAAGGTTGCCTGGACGCCAGTTTCCGGCATTTTGCTTCACGAGCCGTGATTCGGCCGATCTAATAGCTTGTTCTATTCAGCACGTGCATTAAAAATATACACTTAACACTTGTCACGTTCTATAATTTTAGCCAGTTTTCAAGACTTTTTTGCCTTCAGGATGGCTTCACATAAGATAATTGATTATCCATGAGGACCATGACCTGCCTGCGCCTTCGTCTGCCGTGCGGGGACGGGAAAGTAAGATAAGAATAAGTAACATATATTGCCGCATGCTATATAGCAGTTAACGCGCCTTTTAGTTGAATGATGATGTGCATCTTCAAGCATGAGTGCAAATGGCATCAGTACGAAGGAAGGAAAAAGCATTAGATGACAAGACCGTTGTCGCAGCACATGCGATGACAGTGTTGGTCTTGTGAGTGTACTAATGGGAGGAAAAAGCATTAGAATGGAAGACAAAATGTTCATAAGGGTCAATATTAAAGTGTTAGGCTGGGCATGATCTTGACTCAATCTCCTTATCTAATTGAGATAGGAGAGACAGCCGCATGCTAGTTAACAGTTAACGGCCCTTTAAGTGGTGCATAACTTACTGTTAACGTCCCTTCAAGTTGAAGGATGCAGTGCACTAATAACCATGAGTACAAACATAATCAGTTGAGAGGAAGAATACATTAGATGACAAGAGCGTGTACCATAGGCACATGCAATGACAATGTTTGTGTTGTGAATATACACCGAATGTAAGACAAATCTTCCACGACATGGGGTCATATTAAAGTGTTGGGCTGGCCTGACCTTTAATCGATGGCTTTGTCTTTTATCTTTCTTTCTATCGATAAACTAACTTGAAATATGTCGGCAATGGTGAGCTGCGTGCGTGGGTCAGAAAACCACAAGAAACATAAAAGCCATGTGGGTAAGTGTTGAGTAGAAGACCAGGAGAGGTCGAACGGGTGAAAGTATGCTAGATGTACAACCACCAAGGTAAAGTTGTTAGAAAAACACGCCAGAGTTTTGAGTAGCCTCCATGATGATAAGCTCAGAGTACGACAATCCAAACAACAGAGAAAAATGTTTGGGTGCAAGTGTTGCCGAGCGGAAGCAAGCAGCGTACCCGAAGCGGAAGCATACATAAAGAAAAATCAGATTTCTCTCTCCTGATGGGTTCTCCGATGGATGGAGTCTATTACAGATAGCGTCCTATGGAGAAAGGACCAATCTTTATATAAAATAGTTAATGTCTCTCTATCCATCATCAAGAAGCATGATCGTTAATGGTCTACACTAAATCCCCAAAAGATACATCCCTTCAGGAAAGTCTAATAATAAAATATATTATCTTATTTTAGCCACACCATCGCGATATTTAATATTTTCCCACTTGACCCAAAATACCATGGCAATAATACTTAACAATTTTTCGTTGATGCTCAATATAAATACTTATATATAAAAGACAGATATGAGTCATAGTAGTTGATACCAAATAAATTTGTACTTTCTTCTATATACTACAACCATCTTATATGTAGTGGCATAAACTTTATGAATAGATCGACCTCAAATATATTCTCCGGTCCTACTTTATGTTAAAATTGACATTATGTTATAACTAGTATCGAAACAGAGATAGCGAGTCAAATATGTGATCACATAATAAATATTACATTATCACATCACATTAACCATTACACATCATATGACTTTCTCAGACCCATATTTTTTTATGAGATGTACACAATCCTGAAGCTAGCCCTTTTGTAAGGGGGTCTGATCTCATATAATGTGTACTAATGTGATCAATCGTTATCATATTGTTGTCAACTCGCTCATTAACACCATAAAGCTTTATGTCTAGATGTCTTCATTCAGTGGTGCTTTTACCACTATTAGAAAAAGTGACTGCAACTTCATTGTCACAATATATCTGTATTGACTTATGAATTGAATCAACAATTTTAAAATCTTGTATCATATTCCTAAGACAAATTGCCTATGATGATGTTTCATGGAAACTATAAACTTAGTTTCAATGGTGGATGAAGCTGGTCTTTTGTTTAACACTCCTCCATGATATTGCATCACGAACTAGTGGGAAATATAGCATGTTGTAGACTTCCTACTGTCTAGACAACCAGTAAAATCTACTTCTGAATATCTTGTAACCTCAAGGTGGTTTTTCCTTCTATATGTAAGCATTTAATCCTTTGTCCCTTACAGGTAGTGCATCACCTACTTCACGACTCTTCAATGGTCAATGTATGGGTTACTTTGATAATGACCAAGCATTTCAGTAGAAAAAGTAATTTCCAGTCGAGTACAAATCTAGAGATATCGTAGACTCCCAACTACAAATGTGTATGGTATTTTTCTCATTTTTTTTCTTTCAATGTCATTACTAGGACACTACTTTGAGTTAAACTTATCTCCTTTGACTATAGGTGCAGGTTCAGGTGAACATTTTTTTATTCCATACTTCTCTAAAACTTGAGATATATAAGCCTTTTGGGATATTTCAAGTATACCTTTATCTCGGTCTCTATGAATCTCTATATCAAGTACATACATGGCTTCGACCATATCTTTCATCTCAAAATTAGAAGTAAAAATAATTTGGTTTCATGCAATATGCTCAAGTTATTACTTACGAGTAGAATGTCATCTACATAAAGAATCAATATTATAAACTTATTCCCACTGACCTTGAGGTATGTACATCGGTCAATAATATTAGGTTTAAATCCAAAAGTTGATACAATGGTGTTAAACTTTATATACCATTGTCGGGATGCTTGTTTAAGTCCATAAATTGATTTCTTCAGTTTGTAAACCATATGACTTCTACTATCATCAATGAAACCTTCGAGTTGTTCCATATAGACTTCTTCAGATAAATTTCCATTCAAAATTTTCATTTTCACATCCAATTGGTGTAGCTCAAGATCAAAATGAGCCACTAATGTCATGATTACTCTAAAAGTTTCATTTGATGAGACTGGAGCAAAAGTCTCTTTGTAATCAATTCCTTCTTTTTGTGTGAAACCCTTTGCAATTAATCTGGACTTGTACCTCTCAATTTTACCATTTGAATTCCTTTTGATCTTAAAGATCCATTTGCAACCAATATGTTTAATACTCTTTGGTAAAGGCACAAGGTCTCAAACTTGGTTCTTATTCATGGATTCTAGTTCCTCCTTCATGGCATCAAGCTACTTAGAGGAATTTTCACAATTCATTGTGAAAAGGATAAGGGGTCAATATCTTCAAAGTCTACATTTGTCTCTTGAAGGTATACAACATAGTCATATGGGATGGAAGGCCTGCTTGATCTTGTAGATCTTCTTAATTCAATATCAGGTTCTACAATTTCTATAGGCTCTTTAGGTTGTTCTTCATCATGAGTATGTTCAACTTGTTCATTTACAACCTGACTCGGAACATGATCTACTTCTATTGGCTCATCCACTTGACAATTGTTTATGGGAACAACAATTGGATAGCTTATACGTCTTTGACTAGGTGCAGGTGTAAGAGAACTATCTTGTATTTCATCAAGAGATATATTCTGAAGTAGGTCATTCCCACTAAGGTGATGATCCTCTGAAAATATAGACTTACCCATCTCAACTTTTTTCTGTGGGTGAGATGGATAGTAAAATCGATATCCCTTTGATGTTTCTGGATAACCAATAAAGAAACCACTAGTGGTTCTTGGGTCAAAATCCTTCTCATGTGGATTATAGATTCTAGCTTCTGTACGACATCCTCATATTTGTATATAGTTCAAGGATGGTTTCCTTCCTATCTATAATTCATATGGGGGTTTCTGGACATACTTGTTAAGAACCTTGTTTAATACATGCACTGCCGCCTTTAAAGGATCACTCCACATTGTAGAAGGAATGGATGAATTACGAAGCATTGCAAAAATAATTTCCTTTAATGTTCAATTCCTTCTCTTAGCTACACCATTTTGACTTGGTGTGCCTGACATTGTATATTGAGGTGCAATACCCTCTTCTTCAAAGACATGTGCAAATGGTACTTTCCTTTGTCCCATCTCAATGAACCTCCCAAAGTATTCACCCTCTCTATCTGACATGACTATCTTAATCACTTTACTTTATTATTTATCTACTTCAATCTTAAAGTGTTTAAAGGTTTAAGAAACCTCACTTTTGTCATTCAATAAGTAAAGGAACATATATTGTGAATAGTCATCAATAAAGGTTGCAAAATACTTTTCTCCCGTAAAATAAGGTGGAGAAGGTCCATAAATATTTGTGTGAATTATTTATAATGTTCCATTACTCCTCTTGGCACTCTTTTTAGAAGTGTTGGTTTGCTTAGCCTTTATGTATTAAACACATGTTTCAAAATCAGTAAAGTCTAAGGGGCCTAAAATTCCCATCCTTTACTAATTTTTGGATTCTTTCTTTAGAAATATGTCCCAACCTTCAGTGCCAAAGAGTGATGATTGCTCATTTAACAATGTGCATTTATTTCTAATATCATTATGTTGGACTATAAAAGATTGCTCAAATGAGGGATTAATTTAACTTGATAAAGATTATTTATTTAAACATAAGTACCAATTAAATTAGAGTCTTTATACAATGATAATTGTCCACTTTGAAAAATGAAGGTACAGTTTAATTAGTCTAATTGAGATATAGAGACTAAATTCCTACTATAGTTTGGTACATAAAAAGTATTTTCTAAGTCCATCAAATTTCCATTATCAAGGATTAATTTGCATGTGCCAACGGTCTTTATGTGAGAGCCCAATTTATTTCTAGAATAAATGACTTTTCCACACTCTGTTGGTTTCCTTTGATTCATAAATCCCTACAATGTATTGAAAATATGCACCGTAGCACCAGAGTCAAGCCACCAACTATATAATAGAATATTTTAAAGATGACATTCATATGAAACAAGTGACATTATACCTTTCTTTTCAAACTATTTCTTGTACTTGAAGCACTCCTTTTTAGCGTGTCCTTTCTTACTGCAGAAGAAGCATTTCATATTAGCCTTACTTCCCCCGACCTTGTCATCACCTGGCTTGGACACTCCACCTGAGACAGGAATAGTTCCTTTCATTTTTCCTTTACCCTTGCGCTATTCTTATCATAGGTGCTTAAATGTGCACTAGGAACCCCTTCATTCTTAAGTCTCTTTTCTTCTTGAACACACATGGCTAATAAATCATTTATTGACAATTTTTCCTTTTGTGTGTTGTAAGAGAATTTGAATAATATGTACTGGCTAGGCAAGGATGTTAAAATAAAATGAACAAAAAATACTTCAAAGATGGATAAATCCATCTCATTGAATTGGGCAACAATATCTCTCATATCTATGATATGTTCACAGATCTCACAAGAACCATTGTACTTCATAGAGAACATCTTAGCCATTAAGGTGCTAGCTCTAGACTTACTAGAAGAAACACATTGTTCCTCCACTACTTTTAGAAAATCTTTTCTCAATTCAGATGTAGGGATAGAAAGCCTAATATGCTTTCCCACATGTGCTTGGATGAGCAACAAACTATACATATTAGAACGTTCCCACTTGTCATAATTAGAATTTTCAGCAGTGTTACTTTTCTCTATCAGTGGTTGTGATTTTTCCACTCGAAAATCTAAGTCTAAGTTCAAACACCCTAATGTAAACATAACATTTTCTTTCCATTCATTAAAATTTAAACCATTGAGATTGGGAATGTGGTTATTATCACCATAAAATGAAGAAATGACATATGCATTTAGAGTACTAAGATAATTTCACCTTTGGGTAAAATATGTTATTAGTCTAAAAATATATGTCAACTTTCATCAGGCTTAACACAAATATTATCATGTAAATGAAGCTTTCATCCAGTGTCAGTTAACAAATATACACATATTAACTACCCATAGGTTCACTTTAGTGAGATACTAGGGTAGTTTGATATTTGTAAAGTTTATTCACTCCCATTTAGCATACGTTCACCAACAGTGTCATCCTTATTTATTGTGATTATGCAAAACTGTGGCAAATTAGATAGAATTAGATATTCATTTGGCCAATGTCTCGAATGTACTAAGAAAAAATAATGTACAATGCACAACAAAATGAACAGAGTACATCGCTAATAGACGAGAGCATAACAACAAGTCATTTTATATGACAAAAATAGTAATGATAAAATTAAAATCATAGATGTGTGCATCGTATAAAATGATGAGCCACTATAATTTTTATGGCCAGACTGCCATGAACAAACAAAGATAAGAGCACTAGGATAATTAACTTGATTACAATAAGACGAAACGACATTCCTGCATTACTTTATATGAAACAAATCATTGATAAAACTAGAGAAACTCTTCTGTTGTAGAGTACATCTCCATGCCTGATGCGTCAAACATTTATTCACTTGTGGTTTATCTATACGTCAGTATTCTTCCTTGTCCCAATTATATATCTCACCTCGTGGCTACAAATCGGCATCGAATAAGGACAATAACTAGCAACCAAGCGACACACAGACATGGGCTCCCTCTTCTCGTATTGGAGAAGTATACAACGAGCACAAGTATACTTGTAGTCTAAATCAGAAAATGAAAACAATAGGAGAATCGTACCAGGGAAATATATAGTTGACATGATTATACAAACATTCTAACACACACCTGACATTTTGGCAACTGTTGCAGATTTAAATCGAACCAACCGATAATACCCACGGTGACGACACACAAGTGCTTTGATACCATTGTTAGAAAAAAAATATGGGAGTTTTTAGAAGCTTCCATGATGATAAGTCCAGAATACGGCAATGACCAAATAATAGAGAAAAACTTCTGGACACAAGTGTTGTTGAGCGGAAGCAAGTAGTGTCCCCAAAGTGGAAGTGTGCGTAAAGAGAAATCATGTTTCTCTTTCCTAATGGGTTCTCTTATGGATGGAGTCGGTTATAGGTAGCATCCCATGGAGAGAGGACCAATCTTTATATAAAATATATAATACCTCTCTATCCACCACCAAGAGGCATGGTAGTTATGGGGTCTGCACTGAATCCTTAAAAGATGCATCCCTTCAGGAAAGTCTAATAATAAAATATATTATAATATTTTAGGCCACACCGTCACGATATTTAACAAAAGCTACTCTCAAATGTTCCACGATTTATTCCTTTAGACAATCCATAAAATAAAGAGAATGAAATGGAGTGATTCACAACAAACTACTAACTAGTGAAAATCTCGTCGAAAAAACTCAATGTTCGCTCTATATACTTTTTTTTTATAAGGTAAAATATTATTAAACACCAAAAACCGTATAAGGGAAGCCACAAAATCCCATATACTATACAAGATCTAGGCAAGATCCCATCTCTGATCTATATGAGTACTGACCCCTAGCAAGAGGTCCGGCATGGCTCTAACATGCCAGCTCAACCTATTTACTACCATCTCAAAACCCAAAATGTTATCGCAGGCCTTCTTACCATGTAACCTGCTATTTCTTTCCGCCCAAACAAGGTAGATGATGTTCCTAAAGATCACGCCCACCAAGGATCTATATTTGATGTTCCTTCTAGTTTTCTCAAACATCCAAGGAATGATATCATCCATACTATCAGGTGATGAACCACCCCAACCACATTTCAGAGCCATTCTTCACCATAGGTACTTGGAATACCTACAGCCAAAAAACAGATGCACATGCGTTTCATTCTCCTCGGAGCAAAGCAAACAAACCGGATCACAATTCAAACCCCATCTGGCTAACCTATCCTTGGTAGGCAACCTTTTCATGATGGCTCTGTATGAGAAAAAACTCCATTTGGGACATCTCATATTATGCCAAAGAAAAGAGTCCCAAACCACCCGGGGATTGAAGTAGGGTTGAATCCAAGGTTTTCGATTGCCGATCAGCCTCCACTGTCCCATATTGAAGGTGTACTCATCTTTGATAACCAGCCAGGTCACCTTCATCCTTTTCCAGCACCTAGAAGACTGCCGCCCTTCATTGATCGCCTCCAGGTTAGTGTATCTACTGGCAATCCACACGGCCCAAAGGGACTCAGGTTTAGTCAGCAAATCATGAACTACATTGGCTGAAGCAGCCCAAGCCATACGCACAGGATCAATAATATTCAAACCACCACAAAAATATGGTTGAGCCATCGTCTCCCATGAGATCGCATGAGCATTACTACTCCATAAGAAACTGACGATGACAGCTCTAAACTTCTCCATAATGAAATTCGGCATCTCAGCCATCCTGCACCAGTATCTGACCTTGCTAATGAGGACAAAGTTGATAAGGACCGCCCTACTAGCAAGTGACACATGTATGCTAGACCAGTTGTCCACCACCTTCCGGAGGCTGTCAACACAACTCTTATGATTAGCTCCTTTTCCCACCCCACCAAATATTGGCACACCCAAATATCTAGTGGGGAAACTCCCTTCTGACACCCCAATGGCCTCTTGGAGCCTACCTCTCCTACTGTCACAGGATTTAGAGAAGAAGACATGGGATTTGATGTCGCTGATGTAGAGTTTAGTGATTTTCCCAAAGCATTGAAGGACTCTTCTAAGCCCCCGAAGGTATATAGCATGCCCCGATATGAAGAAAAGCACATCATCGGCGAAGATCATATGGTTCAAGACCTTAGTACCATGTACTTCGAAAGGGCGCACAAAACCTGCCTCCTCTGCAACTTTGGTTAGACAAGAAAGATTCTCCATGATAAGAGAGAAAAGAAGGGGAGACAGGGGGTCCCCTTGTCTCAGACCATTGGATGCTAGGAACATCCCTTTGGGCACACCATTAATCAAAATAGAAAAGGATGTGGTCATCATACATTGCTTGATTATATCAATAAACTTCTTGTCAAACCCCAACGCCTCCATTGTGCTCTAAAGCCCCGGCCAACTAACATGGTCATAAGATTTGGAGATGTCAACTTTAATGCACGCCTTTTTGGATCGGTTTTTTACTTGAAAATCCAGTAGAAACTCCGAAGATACAAGGGCATTATCCGAAATGGATCTACCCTTGATAAAGGCAGATTGATTCACCGAGACAATATTAGGCAGAATGACTTTAAGTCTCCCAGCAAGAATCTTGACCACGATTTTATAGATCACCGAGCAACACGCAATCGGGCAAAATTCATTCATATTAGTAGCCACTTTATGTTTAGAAATGAGCCTAATGAAATCATGATTGGCCTGTCGAACCATCCTACCACCAACAAGAAACCACCACACAGTGCGACAAACATCATCACTCACAATAGGCCAACACGCTTGGAAGAACTTTGCGTTGAAGCCATCAGGCCTGCTCCCAATTTAATGGCAGCATTGGGAAAAGCATCCAACCAACTCTCATTGACCAAAGCATGATCAAGATTGTTGGATATCCTACGTACAGGCTTCCTATTGTTGCGCCACGTAACGATTCCACCTTTGGTATTAATCTCCATGAGTTTAGCAGCATCCACTGCGACATTAAATCTGCTAAGAATAGAGTCATGGATAGGTAGCCCTTCTTCTCCCTTGCCTGTCGAACTTGGTTGAAATCCCCGATTACAAGCTGAGGCAGTTCATACTGTGTTGAAGAAAAAATGGTATCCCACAACAGTCTTCTCTCCACCTCAGCGTTGGATATCCCATATTCTAGGATTCCAACCAACACCAATTCTGCCCCCTTCAATATCATCCAGGTTCGAAACAGCCTCCCAACCATTAGGGAACAGAGTCTTGACCCTATGCCTGACAATCCTTTTTTATTCTGGTCTCCAAACATATAACTATGTTTGCCTTCCTCTCCTTGATCACATGACGTAGTGTTCTTTGCTTGCCTGGCAGAGAGGCACCCCGCACGTTCCAAGTGAGCATCTTCATTTGGACAGGTTGGAGAGAGCACCCCTTCTACGGGTGCTCCTACCCTTGCCCTTGTGCTAAGATGATAATGGGTTTTCCCAACAATTCCTTGTCAACTATCATTATACATATCAGACCTTCTTCGGTGCCTTTCCTACATGAAATTTGAATATAAACACTACCGATCTTCTTTAATATATTTTTCCAAATACACTGAATAAAAACAAGTTACTTATAATTGTCTCTGGACCTTTTGATTGAAAGGAAGAAATAACATGGTCTTACATAACCAAACTTAAGTGTGAAGGGGATCACAGGTCAAAGATGTACTTACACACAAAAGATCATAGGTCAAAGATGTACTTACACACAAAATGTAGTGTAAACACCTACATGTAAGGAACATGGATACAAAATCTAATCACTGTATTAGTATCATAATGAAGTATTGTGAGTGATATATCAGCAAGTACAAAAAAATTAATGGATAAAAGCAACCACAAGAATTTGGATTTACATAGAAAATCCTCACAGTATGTGAGGGAAGAATCATAGGTTCGAACACAATAGGAAAATTTACTAATCAAGGAGGTACATAGTTGGGTCTTAGTTTTTGACCCAAAACATGTGGGATATAGATAGTAGGAAGATACAAAGATATTACTCAAAATGGGACGTCACCACACCAAACACTTCCCAAAAACACACCCCTTGTGGAGACTACCTAAGGCAGAATAAGTACATAGGTTGTGGTGAAGAACATGGGTGAAGAAAGCAAAGCAGAGTAGCCCTCCTTCCTTTCCTTTATCCTTCTTTTCTTTCTTCTTCCCTTGCTTCTACTATTCTTCACAAATGTTACTTACAACCTTGGAAAATGCATTGGTTGATGCAAATATCTCGTCCTCAGGTATGTCTCTTTTAAAATGAAAGGCATGGGGTTTTATATCTCATGGTCACAATGGCATCAATCCTTGATGGGCCAATACCTATGTGGGATTGAAACATGTCACATGACCAACAATCTCCCTCTACAGCCCAATATGGAGATTGTGCTCATGACTCCACAGCTAGTGTCAAATCTTCAAGCTCCTTACAAGTAGCAAACTTCATTGTAGAAATTGTCTTTATCATCATGTTAAAAGATTTTCTATAATGTCGACCTTCTTTAACGTTAAGTGGTTTTCACTGATAACTTTACATAACTTTTGGTATCTCAGATGAACGTTCTTTGTCCTTGAGTGATAAGAACCATTCTTTCTCAAATCCATGATACTATGACCATCATTGAAAATAAATATCATACTGTGTCAAATTCAGTTCTTGGAATAAATGTTTGAGCCAAACCATATGTTTCCCTTCTTCACCAAGTTGCGATATACCCTGCCTCAGTAATGGATAAAGAGACGCACTTTTTTAGCTTAGACTACCAACAATGCCCCTTACAAAATCAAATAGAGAATCTAAGGTAGACTTTTTAGAAACAAGGTTGCCTACCAAAACTACATATTTGAAACATGTAAGAACTGGTGGTGCACTACCAAAGAATAAACAAGCACTATATTTACCCATCAAATATATGAGAATCAATTTTATAGCATTCTAATGGCCCTTTCAGGATCATATAGAAATCACTATTCACACCAACTGCATGTACAATATCAGGATAAGTGCATATAATATCATACATAAGACTTCCTACTACAAAAGAGTAGGACATTCAAGCCATCTCCATCTTGTTATGCACAATATAAGGTTATTGTTTTCTAATCAATGTAAAGTGATTGATTAAGGGAGTCTCAACTAGTTTCAATCTTTTCATGTTAAACCTATCAAGTATATACTCAATATATTTCTCATATGACAATCATTGTTTCTTCACTTTTAATTCATGCCTAATGCCCTCGTTAGAAATCTATCTAGCTGGTCTAAGTCATTCCTGTCAAAATACTTGGAAAATTTCTTCTATATCTTTGAAATCTTCCAAGAATCTTTGTCAATATCAAGATATCATCAACATAAGTCAAGAAAATGATGAAATTGCAGCTTAAAAACCTCACAATGATCACAACCTATCATATGGTAAACTTACTTCAGCATAAATGAATCACACTTTTTATATCGCTATCTGGGTGCTATTTCAGCTTGTAAAGGTTTTCCTTCAACATGCAAATCATGCTTTTTTTTTCCTTCCACTACAATTCCTTTAAGTTGCTCCACGTAAATATCTTCTTCTAATTCACCATGAATGTTGTCTTCACATCCATATACTTAATATCAAGGTCCAAGCTACTTGCTAAGCCCAAAACAATGCATATCAAAATAATTTTCACATATGGAGAAAATAACTTATCAAATTCAATCTCCTAGTATTGCCCAAAAACATTTGCCACAAGTTTGTCTTTATATCTCATAGTGTTTTGTTCTGACCTTTCTTTAGATTTAAGACCCAATTATTCTTTGAGACCCTTTTTCCTTCAAGATACTTGCATTTCACATATATCATTTTTCTTTAAGGATTTGATCTCATCTTGCATTTCCGGCAATCACTTGTTTTTTTCTTGGTTAGATTGTGCTTCCACATAGAGTTCTCCCCCCCCCTATGTGATCAATGATAATTATCAACTAGAATATCTACCAAATTCCCTTTTCTCAAGAGTAGACCTCCTCAATCGTGACATTGTTACATCTACTTTTTGAGATTTCTCTATCTTTTTTGGATCCTCCTAAGCATAGAAGCCATATAAATCAACAACTTCCTCTTCCATTTCATCATGAGGGATCTCATCATCCTCAATCTTCTATCCATCGACATTCTTCTAGAGTGGAGAGGGAACTAGTATATCAATTACAATATCATCTACAAGTTGCTCAGACTCTGGCATCAATGTATCAAAATACATCTCCTCCACAAAGAAGACCACATCTGATCATCTTCTTATTTTTGGTTCCTAAAGCTTGTATACAAACTACTCATCACCATAGACACAAAAAATTAAGAGTATGTAACATATTGAATCCTAGAAATTTTGCCTTTTGGCCCTCTTTCCCATCTTTTCCTTTCATTTCTATCCGCTTTGGCCTTTCTGTCTAATTTGTGGATATTATGGTTGTTTAGTGGACATTTGTTCACCTTTTATGTCAATAAAGGGGTTTAATGCACAATTACATCAGTAGAAGTCTAAGTAATGGACCTGATGTGCAATTGTCCACTTAAGTATGAAAAATAATCAAATAATTCATGTTAGAACTTTCTAGGACTCTTTAGAATAAGAAAAAGAAAAGAAATTCGAAAATGTGCATAAAGGTGGTTAATAAATGTTTAAAAGGAGATAATATGGAATATATTAGATAATAGGAGATAATGGGGAATATATTGTTCCAAAAATCACAAATAGGAAACCCACAAGTTAATATGATACTAATCTCATTTTCTTGAACTAAAAGTTACTTAAGGGCCAAGTATCACCCAATTTGGAAACTATAAATATATATATAAAAGCCTTTATTAAAGGAAAATAAGAAATAGGACAAGAAAGAGAAATAAAATATCTAATGTTCTCAAATTGGAAAATTAATTCCAAATTCATAATATAAATATGAAAATAACCCTTGGGAAAGTTTTCAACTAATTTGGATAATGTGAAAAAGTAGGTGAGAGAAAGTGTATAGAACCTTAAAAATATTAAAAAAGTATACAAACAACTCCAACATGTAAAATTGATGACAAATTTGTATCCAAGACACTTAGGGTGACTTGCGGGTGAAGTTTCATCAAATTTAGGGAATCATATCACCATTAATGATGGAGGAAAGAAAAATACTTTTTGAATTATTTAACCCATTAGAAGTTTCCAAAAGTCAAAACAAATTTCATTTTCAAATTCTACACCTCAAAATCCGTCAGGGTGTAAATTGTTATTAAATTTGGAAATTGTTTAAGCACTCAAATGAAGAGAGAGAAATTCATTTAAAAATATATGCATCACTTTATAATCGAATTGGAAATATACCTATATTAGGATTTCACTCGATCATACAATCCACATAGACCGTGGATGTGTGTCTGTGGGATCGGATGGTCGAGAGCTCATCTCCTACCTCAGATTAGCTTGGGAAATAGAAATAGTTTTGGGATTTTTCAAATTGCTTTATCTCTCTCTTTACTCGACCAAATCGTGAGATTTTTGTTTTGTTGGAATCCTTACTCGATTTCACACCACATTATCCCAAATTTTTGTGATTTCAATAATTATCCAAAGAATCCCTAAACATCCTGAAGCTTCCCTCTCACCCCTATTTCTAAAACCCTGGACTACACCCCCTCGCCTATATATACCCCTACCCCGAGCATCTCTATCACCTTTGCAACTCAAAGAACCCCTCAATTGCTAGTTTCCTCAAAGTTTAAACCCCCGACGAGAAGACAAAAACCCTAGGCTTACAACAACACTCTCTCTCCTCTCTTCTCCTCTGACCAAATTGTAGGTATCATTGACTTCAGTTTCTTCTCTTCTTTCTTTTGCATTTTTTATTTTTGTGTTTGGTCGCAGTTTGCATTTTTTCCCAAAACCGTAGCCAAGCAGCAGCTCGTTGTTGTTGCCATTTGCATGGGTTGAAGGAGAAAGAAACCTTTATGCAAGTTTACTTCTTTACCCTCTACTTTTTCTTTCTTTCCTTCTATGTCTTGCGTTGGGGGTACGTTCGTCTTTTACTTGGCCTGATCTGTGACTTTGACCTAGCCTTGACTAGCGCCAACTCGACAGCCAGTGAGATGGGTCGGTGACTTGGCTGTAGAGATTGGGCTAGGTAGAGGGCTCGATCCCTCTCTCTCTCTCTCTCTCAGTTTTTCAAACCGATTTGCCTACGTGGCATCTTCTGCTTGGTTGGATTTCAATAAATCATAACTAATTAACCATTTGTCCAAAATTAAATATAAAATATATTCTACACTCAAAAAAATCCCCTATATCTAATAAAAATAATTTCATTGCTTGATTCTGAGATTTGCATAAAAGTATTTTTGGGAATGATTTAATTAAGTAAAAATCACTGATAATACCTCTAAAAGTTCATATCTCTAAAATATATAAAGTGATATGTTATTTTGATAAAAAAAAACCTAACTAAGACAATGGTGATAGTTTTAGGTCCTAAATCAATGGTATGTAGAAAAAGTTGGTAACTTTGGGGTTTTAAGTCTTTAATGAATGAATATAGTTCTAAGGTATGAACATGGTAATGATGTTAGGACAAGTAGACCCTAATCTCATTTAAAGGCTATTAAAAGTGGTTTTTAGGACTCTAAGGAAGAGGTATGTGTATCTAACACCTTAGTTGGGAAATTTTATGCCTTAACCTACTTTTTCCATAATGAGTCTTAATTGAACCTAATTCCCTATTCTTGAAACCTAATGTATCTATACCTTAAATCAATTTATAAATTCATCTTGTTTGGGTCTTATACCTCACTACCATTCTTGTTGATTATTATAATTACTCTTTCCATGACTACTTTTTTAGTATGTGGATTCATGTTTTTTTTAAATTTAAAGTAGTGGTACTTATGTACAACCACCCACAGAGGGCATCTATTTAATCGCCCTGGGGAATGTTTTTATTCTCCCCATATTATTGTGTAGGTGACTGGGAATGTCTTATTATCCCCTCATCTATAGGTTAGAAGTCTGGTAGGTGCCTCAACCCTACTTAGATAGGTAGACATAATTATCTTACATGCAAATCCTTTTTAACATAATTGTCAATGGAAAGTTGCTTTTGAATATAGCCTCATACTCTTGTTATCTTCATCTTATGATAAACCCTAGCCTATTTTCGTTTGCTTTACTTATCTTGTTATCCTAGACTTGTTTTGTGACACATACTTTTCTTCCATTTCCCTTTTGTTGGGTGCCTTCCCAACCACCCAGGTGCTGACCAAGGTGATGGATAAGACAAGAAGATCTTAGCTTTTGTCTTGGACTTGGTTGATGGAGTTATGCTTTAGAGATAAGATTGTAGTAGTCTAGACTTCCCTCTATCTAGATCATGTTTGTGTATCTTGATGTAAACCCTAACGGGAGAATAATGTATTATTGTACAATCTTTTTTGAAATTGATTATAGTCAGTTATCCTTTATTCTGCTTCTTTCCAATGGTCTTTTGTATACCGCATAAATAAAGGTTTGAAAATTTTACACCATTTTCAACATACTTTTGAGTATGTTGGGAATGGAGTTTTGATATTTCAAATTTTTAGTAAAGGGGTGATTTCACTCTTTTACAACATGGTATCAGAGCCAGGTTAGTCAAAATTTGAATATTTTAGTTTTATCTCCCTAATTAGAATCCTTGTCTTACATAGTTCCTTTAGGTGACATGTTTGCCCTAGAGTTGATCTATAGATGATGGAAGTTTGACTTAGGACCCTATAGTTCCACATTAGAATCTTGATGACTAAAACCCTATAATACTCATATCTAAAATATGTGTAACTTGATGTTGTTTAGGTTTTCCTTTAGGCAACTATTAGGGCATGAAGTTGAAGCAAATGTGTCTAGAAAAGATTAGGTTCTTGGGGCTGGCAATATTTTCCTCCGCGCCACTTGCTTGGTTTACGAGGACCCCCAGATCCATATGATATCGGCCTAGCCTAAGTTGATATGGATTGTCTGAAATATTTTCTTTAAGGTAATAGTAACCTTAGACTTCTATGTTGTATATCTTTGGGAACCCTAAGTTTCATGTGTATGATGACTTGTTTGAGGATGGATACCAAGATAGTTTCCTTATGTCCCTTAGGACCACATTCTTGAATAGTTTATCCCTAGAACCTAGACTTTGGAGTTTGGGGTTAAGTGAGATATGAGAGTGCGTAGTGGAAGTGTGATTGATCTTGTACATGGTGTAGTAGATTCATCCTTTAACCCTAGTGTTGTTGGAATTGATAGGTCAAACCCTTTAAGGGGTGGAGTAGAGTTTTATGTAGATGTTTGGGTGGTTAGATTTTGAGGACAAAATCCTCTTTAGGGGTATGGAACCTTGTGACATCTTGAAATCTATCTACTCTATCTTTAGAAACCCTAACTCCATGAATGGGAAGATAGTGTACATGGATCCTTAGTTTTGACTAAACAAGGTTAGACTTATCCCCTAACATGTTTGTTGAACATATAATGGTCATCTAAGGAATAATTCATATGATCAAACCCTAATGAATACATAATGCACATAATAAGAGTAACTCACATATTAATGCTAATTAAGGATTCATATGATGCTAACCATGTCATAAGCCCTAATGATTTAATGAGAAAGATAATTGTAATCTAATCTTCAACTTAATATATGCTAACAAGTTATAAGTGAAATATAATAATCAAGTTGACCATAAAACCTAAGTTATAATCATCTAACCTTAGCATATACATAATTAATGCTTTTCATGATACATTGGTGACATTATGTGTCATCATCCGATAATATACCTTGATACACATAAATGATATATATTCACCTAATCATAGCTTATGAAATTCATATCACCTTGTTCTCTAATACATACCTAATTAATTACCTAATGTAAATCAATTCATGAATGTGTAATATGTTCCATCTTGTTCACTAAAATAGATATAATAACTTCAATATGGATAAGAAGTAATTGGATTCATGTAAATGTGCATGATCAATAATAAGGAGTGAATAAATATGAGAAAATGATTAATGATGACATTAATATGAGCCAATGGTTAGAGTAGACTTATCATCTTTTGCCTCCACTCCTTAGGAACATGTGAAAATGCCTTATACCCAAACACTATAACGTGAGGGTAAGAAGTTGGAGTCTCTCTACACATAGTTTCAAGTGAATTAAAATAATTAATGATAACATGTTAGTCTAGTACAAATTAGTGTTGAACACCTCTATCCAGAACTCCTAAGGTAATTATTCTTTCTTCATCATGTATTTGACTCTCTTAGTAATGGTCCCATTCATTCTTTAATCCAAATTATTTTGTTGTGGGCTACTAGGAACATTCTTTTTATACTGAGTACTAGACCATTGACAAAAAGATTTGAACTCTCTGAAGTGTACCTACCTTTATTCATAGACATAAGGCATTTCAAATTTTGACATGTCTCCCTTTCAACCATTTCATGGAATTTCTTAAAAATATAAAAGATTTTTCCTCCACAAAAAGTAGAACTACACTTTCCTAGATGCATGATCAATAGAAGTCATAATGAATCAATTGTTACCCAAGGATTTGATTTGTATAGGAATACACAAATCATAATACATCATGAATAAAACATTATACCTTCTCAGACTAACCTTTTTTGCTTCCCAAGCAATGAATACAAATTTACATTCTTCATACAAGTGATCCCTTTGTTGCTTCCCACACAAAAAACTAGCATAAGGAGTAATAATTACATTCTTCACAGAAGATGTCAATTCTTTCTTTATAAACACATATAGTCCTTTACCACTCATGTGCCCAAGCCAATTTTGCCACAAATGTGAAGAAGCAGAGTTTTCCACAACATTGACACTATCAATATATACATTTACATCCATCATGAACAAAGTATAGAAATCTTTTCTTTATCCATATCCAACTCTCCTTTGGTGACCTTGGTTTTCATTTCATCAAAGAGATTCTGAGAGCCCTATAGATACAATTAATAGTCAAAGATAATATTATAACCAATGGTTGGAATATATGTAACATTCTTGAACTAAATGGTATAACACAACTCTATCTTGATGTCACTTAAAATTCCCCAAACTTATAGGATCATAAGAAGTGTATGTTGGGAGTTGTACGGAAAGAAGCTCTGATGTATACTACCCACTCAGGTGCATTACTAACATGTAGAAAAAGACCAATTGCAACTCCAAATATGAGTACCTTTATGACATATATAACCAATGTAGCTACACTTCTATCATCATTTGTCATGTTCATAAAATTTCCATTTATGAAGCTTATATAATTTATGTACATGACCTAGTTTTTTGTAGGAATAAAAAGCTAATATAATTTTGGTCTTTAATATGTGCTTTGACATTCTTATGTCATCACCCTCACCTCAAATATGACTCCTCTCCCCCATCATTAATAACAATATCACATGAAGCAGATGTAACTACTGAGATTTTTCATATGGACTCTTCATTCAACATGTTATTAGATACAAGGTCAAATTCAAATCTTGTCTAGAGAAAAGTTACTAAGTTATATAACCACAATCTCCTTGTTGTCTAGTAAAGAAGCACATTATCACAAACACTGAGGTTGTGAGCCTGTTGTTGACCGTCATCCCTTGTATTGTGTCCTGCTCGAAGTATTAATGGATTTTGGCAAGTTTGGCTCCTAGATTGTGCCTAGGGACCATTGTTTTGATGCCCTCACTATTCATTTTGTTTTGCCTTGAGTCCATGCATATAAACTCTCTAATGGTAATGCACTTGTATTTAACAAAGTATTTCATCTGTTAATTGCAGATCATGTCGGTGTTGGTTCTGCTTCCGACTAGGTTGAGTTTTCAAGCTAGAAATCCACATAAATATGATTTCATAGACTATATGTTTCTTGATATAGGATCATCCATGGTTTGCCAACCTCATATTATTCTTGTCTTGTGGTCACCGTCATGATGTCATAGAATGGTGTAACATCATCTATGCATAGTATTCTCTAACTTTTGGTTTCCCATTTAACAAAGGAGTGAGAATTCTTATCAGACACTTACTACAAACTACAAATACCTCATCAACTTGAAATAAAGGAATCATAAAACATTGTCAAAGAATAATATGGTGCTCCACTAGTTACATGTGCGGAGCCAACCCAAAAAAAAGAATATCAAGAAGAAAATATTGAGCAAGACCACCTTATAGACACCTAAAAATTGTATTTCGTTTAACTATTGTGTCAAACTTATCTCCAATGCCCTTAACCATTTAGGTAAAATGGACATGCACACTAGTGTGATGGGATTTTTGGTGATGGTGTTATTTTTAGGAAAATAATTAAGGTTGAAAGACATCATCATTAGAAAATTTAAATATAAGGACAAAATATATGTTAGTATTTAGGATTGTGTATGTGCATAAGAAAATTAGGGGGAAGGGGGATTCATGATAACACATCAAAAGTATTAGAAAAATTTAACATATAAAGAAAGATATAAAGTTGATGTATGTTTGGAATCTTCAACTATCAATATTTTTCCAAATTGTACATGTTGATAAAAAAAGAGAAAGTAATGAAGACAAAAACACAAGATATCTAAAAGGGAAACCAGAGAAATACCAACAACCAGCCATACATTCAACAATCAGAAGAAAATCAAAAGGTTAAGCGGTTGCAGGGGTGATTTAGAGCATATCAAGACACATGCCACATACATAAGTAAGGCAGAGAGGGGCATCATGAGCATTTTGAACAATTGGTATGTGGAGAATGTTTTACACAAAATACATGGGTATATGTGTTCATTTAATATTTTGTATGTTTATTCTAAGAGTAGATGTGCTCGTCACAAGAAATAGAATTTGTAGCATACTTAAAATCAATATTTATTATATCCTTGATAGTGTTTGAATATTGGTTAGTGTTAGGAGAAAATTGAGGGGGCAGTCTGGATAAGCACATAACGCGGTTGGGGTTCCATCCACAAGCAAATTGGTAATGGGAAGAATAGCCCACTGGCTTATATATTGGTATATGTCTCCATAATAAGGCAACATGGGGTCAAAAACATTCACACATGACTTAGCAATCTCCCCACATGTGTTAGACCATAGAAACCCCTCCTTAAAATAAATTATCACATAACAATTCAAAGGCCCTTCTGTACAACCTGATTAGCTTATTTCACAAAGGTGTTAAGCCCCAAGCCCAAATCTTTCTCAGTTGGAGGAATACTGAGATGGGAAGGTCTATATCTACATATGAATCAATTGGGGTTCCACCCCAAACCCAATTCCAAATGGAAAGGATATCTCATTAAGTTATATTTGTGTGCATGTCTCCGTAAGCATGTTATGTGGGGTTATATTCAACCACTCATGACATAACAATCTATTATGTCATCTAATACTTTTCTATTGTTTACAAAACAACGAGCATCTTACATCATTGTGTTGCATATACAATTATTTGATTTTGGGTTCCTAGTTCGTACATGTAGGTGCTTGTTTTATATTTAGTGTGCTACAAGATACGTGCATCTCTAGCCTATGATCCTCTTCAAGTGGTATTGGAGTAAAGATAGTTAGATGGACTACATGGAGGGTGCAAACAACATTGTAAATTTAAAAGTGCTAGACTAGCCAACATGGAAGATAAAGACGGGGAATCTTCTTTTCTATAATGATTTATACACATTGCTTCAAGTAGATGTGAGCAAGCTCATAGTAATGAAATATGAGGAATATACAAATATGTAAAGGAAATGATTGGGATTTGTCTCTTTTTGGGTTGAAAAATCAATCTTGCATCAAATCACCAATGCGACCATTTTCCATTCTCTCTGGAAGAAACTTTAGTGATTATATAAAAGAAGACTATAGGGAGAAAGGAATTACTTACTAAAAACATGTGAATGTCAAATTCCAAGAAGTAAAAATATTTATATGTACTAGAATGATTTAAAAAACATGGTAAAAAAGCAAGCTACAACACAGTTTCCACTTGATGATGAGTTGCACAGCTGTATACTTTGTCATGGGGCCCACTAGACAATTATGAGGTGTTGTGGGACAGAAGGAGATCAAATTTGTTGTGATGTATGTTGTCTTAGTTACTGTATGGATACTGTTGGGTTTTAGAGGAGGCAGAGAAGCAGCGGAAACAAAAACTTTCTCCCCAAAACCCAGAGCAAAAGGAATCGTGTCAACGTCTATACAATAGGAAAGATGGTTTGTCGATGCATACCTTGTCCCGAGGCTTGCTCGGAGACAGTACCTCGCGCCTTGCACGGTCTTCACCTCCGGTGATTGCCAATGTATGCTCTCTCTTTCCAGGTCAAGAGATTTTCAAGAACTATCTCTATATATCTCTATTCCTATCACATAGGAAACATCTCTATTCTTCCTTAAAGATAATTTCCACATTCGGATTTCCAATCTAGAACATTTCCATTTCACATCAATATGTGGAATGTGAACACGCTCCCACTAAATCACAGATCCCTTCTTCATCTTTGACATATCAGTCAAAACCTTTGACTATATCATCAAAATAAAGATCCAATTTTGAGTTGCTTGTACTCAATCAATCACATTGATTAGTCCATTGTAACTTATAGACTTCATTTGCATTAGTGGATTCATAAACCTTATAGGCTGTGTCACGTACACATCCTGGTTTTATTCCTCATAGGAATGCGGTTTTAGTATCCATATGCCAAATGTCTTAGCCATTAAGTTTCAATTAACAAGCATCATCCTTCTCAAAATGTTATCCATGTGTCTTAACACTTAAGACTCATCTGCACTTATGGATATGATCCAATGAGTGCTACCATCAAGGTCATACCTTATGGTTCACATGGAAGTCATTTAGGATGTAATGGTTTTAAACCATAACTCAAGATTCGGTTCCTCATATTCATCTTGATAGTTGACTCATCACATGAACAACTCATCACATAGATAATTGAGGTGTATCTGTTAAAGATATAAGAACTCACAACCCTTGTGATTCTTAATTTCTTTTATTAGTGTGGGGTATTCTTTTATTAAGAAGAATTTAGTTATTTGATAATCATTCTCTAACTCCTTAGAGTATGATTCCTTCTTGATTCAGACATCACCATGCCTTAATCATGAGTTCACTATGATACATTATCATAAACACTCATAAGGATCTCAAACATTTGGTCCAAGTATTTCATTCATTGATCTCATCAAGAATTAATACTTTACCAAATTTGTACTTCATTTATGATAATCTTGAACACTTCAAGATATTCATATTGGTATTTCTCTAAACACCATTTGAAGTATTAGCATTTATTCCAATAGGTATGTAAATACATCACATGTATTATACCTAATAGGATAATCACTCTCCCACTACATTAGTGAAGATTGATCAATCATGTCCAAGATATTCATGTCTCTTACTGGTTCTATAACCAAAAGAGTCTAGATTTATCCATCACATGGAAACTAGAAATGAATTTCTCATGACTAATGCTAATCAAATTGTTTGAGTTATCTATAACTTTTAGGTATCGTCTTATCTTATGCATATCAAATATCACAAGATAAATAAGGCATTGCCACAAAGATCACATTGAAACATCTCTTTATTAATTGCCATCATTGTCATACAATATGCAAAAATAAAGTGTTTTTATCTATTGGCAAGTATGAAATAGCAGTTCATAACTGTATTACATGCCTTATTGGCTGAAAATAAACTAAAGTATTCCTATCTATAAAGGCAACACTTATCCCAAGTAAGAATGCTTTACACTTTACATCTTGATATCATATATCTCAAAAAGTGTTACAAGTTTATTTACATGACACCTTCAAGTAGAGGCTTCAGTCGCCTCCTTCTTCTTTTGTTCTTCCAAGTAGAGAGGACAATTCCTTTTCCAATGTCCTGGCTTTTGACAATGGTGGCAATTTCCTTTCTTTGTCACACCTCCCTTGGCCTTGAGAGCTGAAGATGGCTTGGACTCCTGGCTAGCTTCAAAACCTTTCTTAGCTTTGCCCTTGCCCTTGCACTTGGGCTTGCCTTTCTTGCTCGTGATCACCATCACAGCTTTAGGCTTGTCCTTCTTCATCTGTAACTCGGCTGTCCTCAACATGCCCAACAACTCTGACAGTGGCCTATCAAAGTTGTTCATGTTGTAGTTCATCACAAACTGACTGTAAGATTCTGGCAACGATTGCAGTATCACATCAGTAGCCAACTCTTGGCTCGGTGGAAATCCCAGTCTCTGCAGGTTCTCCACATACCCAATCATCTTGAGTGTGTGAGGACCAACTGGATCTCCTTCTGTCATGACGCACTTGAACAGTGCCCTAGAAACATTGTACCTCTCTTGTCGTGCCTGATCTTCATACATGTTCCTGAGATGCAGAATCATCTCTATGACACCCATGTTCTCATGTTGCCTCTGGAACTCATGGTTCATTGAACATAGCATCAAGCACTTTGTATCAATGGCATCATCAGAATGCTTCTTGTAAGCATCCCTTTCTGCCTTTGGTGCATTAGGAGAGGGTTCCTCTGGAATTGGAGTATCCAGGACATAGAGCTTGTGCTCTTGAGTGAGAACAATTCTCAATGTCCGATACCAGTCGTGGAAGTTTGTCCCATTTAGCTTGTCCTTGTCAAGGACCGATCACAAAGAAAAGTTCTTTTTGTTTGTTGCCATTTGAACTACAAAAAGGAAAATATGCAATTTTAGTCCAAAACTCATTTTTGACTTATTTGATTGATTTGAAAGTTTTACGATATAATTAGGCCTTTAATTAATTATCGCTCCCACTATTTTAGTTCAAATTGATAGCCCTCACCATCAATTCGGAAGATTGCAGCGTACAACCTTCTAGTGGGCAAGATCCTGAAATCCTCTAAGCCATGGACCAGCTAGGGCTGTCACCCACAACATAGATCTCTCAGGTAGGCAACTTTTGCCAATTGCATCATATGCAACTCTTGATAAGATGTCATATACAACTCCTTGCAATGATCATCTCCATGCCTCAAGGTACTAGATCCCATCTAGATCACCTTGTTATGTCTGACCCAAAGCAAACACGATGAATATGCACCCTGCTAAGGCAGACCCACACATTCATCCTTCACGCTTCCACGAGATAGACGGTGCACCACGCTAGGGCGTGCCCACACTTGATCGATCAAGCTTTTCACGTGTGTCGCATTTGGAAGGCATCTAAAACTTAATATTTTAATGAGGGATTTGGTTTTAAATACATATACATATCCAATCACCACAATACATAGTATGTATCATATACATGCTATATCCCACAGAAAACATGCACAAACGATAAAAAAAGATGATTATGGCCATCCTAATGTGATTCCTCAAGCCAAGAGGAATCACGGTCATCTAGGTCTACATCACATGCAACCTGTATAAGATGAACTCTGTGCCTTGCCATCCGAGTTGATCAACTCATCACATGAATGATCTGTACTCTCCAACCGGTCGTCTGGGTGCCACCAGCCGATCGGTTGGCTCCTCCAACCGATCGATTTGCCTGGTCGTCGTGCATCTCGTCATGTCTGCCACCCGCTCGTCTCGCTCCTCGAATCGGTCATCAACCGATCAGTTCACTCCTTGAACCGACCGTATGGAAGGTCAACCGATCGGTTCACTCCTTGAACCGATCGTCTGAGCAGTCATCTCGATGTCCTCCGGTCTTTGATATAACAGGAAATAAAATCCTATTCTATTTATTACATTGCTTTAAAAGAGAAACCCCGATTTACATTCGGGGGAGCAAAGGTAGGAAGAATCTCGAATTATTTTGAGTTACATCAGGAATAGGAGAAGGAAGATCGGTGCGCAGACCGAGATGCAAGCAACCACACACAACCAATCACAGATAGGGGTTTTATAGGCCATAATCACGCTACACACATCCACCACAAAACTCGTTTAAGGGCGACGCGTATCGAGTGCATTAATAATACATATCATATATGTAATTAGGGATTTGTGGATTTAGGATTGGACATGCATAAAGCCGATATTATTCGCATCATATGCAATAAATAAAGGCGACAAACCAAAATCGATCATATCGATATTCCTAAAATATAGAGCAGTTGACGTGGCTCTGATACCACTGTTGGGTTTTTAGGGAGACAGAGAAGGCAGCGGAAACAAAAAAAAATTCTCCCCAAACCCATACCGAGGAAACGCGTCAACGTCTATATAATAGGAAAGGATGGTTTGTGGAATCATACCTTGTCCCGAGGCTTGCTCGGTGACAATACCTCGCGCTATGCGCGGTCTTCAACTCCGGACTTCGACGGTGTCTGTGCAGCTCCTGGTCGCACCGGGACTGACAACTCCTACTCGAACCGGACTGTCGGATGACAGTTGTCCTCCTAAGCGGCAGCGTCCTCCCGCCTCTGTAGTAGTCCACACAGACCACCTGGAACTCCACACTCCTTGTCCCACAAGGAAGTGGAAGGAGTCGCACCATCCTGTTGACGTACTAGTCGCCAACACGCTCTCCTGCCTCCTGTTGTAACTGCAGTTGTCCTTCCCTTGCTGCACCTCCCTTTTGCAGGAAGCACTTGCTCGGGCTCTCTCACGGTTACCAAAACCAGAGAGAACGACAACTTGCAGAGCAACTGGTTGCACTGAGCTGTACTTGGAGAAGCCCCCAATACCCCTATATATATAGGAGAGTCATGGGACAGGGTTCTCCATCCCGGGCAATGCGGGACTAACGCAGGAGTAGAAGGGTTCGAGAATTTTCCACAAAAAGCAACCGGTTCGCAACTTGAAATTGATCGGTTCATAACTGAACCGATCGGTTCGGCCATTGAGCCGATCGGTTGGACCTGAGCCGATCGTTTGGGGCACTCCAACCGATCGGTTGGTGCCCTGAACCGATCGGTTCATGGTCCTAATCCGGCTCAAAAAGACTTTCCTTGTTTCTTTCCCAATTGGTATCGAATACCAATATTATTCCCAATTGAATTGGGCAATTTGAAACCAAAGGAAAATTCTTGCCGACATGACTTTTCCCAACTGGTCGGTTGCACCAATTGAGCCGATCAGTTCAACCCTTGAATCGGTCGTTTCAACCTGGGCATGAGCCGATCGGCCTGGACACTCCAGCCGACCGGTTCAACAACCTCAGCCGACCGGTTCATCACATGAACCGATCGGTTGGGAGCACAGGTTGGGCAAAATCAGTCAAATGTGATTTCAATCAATCTGATACTCCAATCAATGCGTCCAACACCTTGAACCATACAATATTGATCCATCGACTAATTGAGTATTTAATTAAACTACTAAACTCCTTTAGTAATCAATCTAAACATTGCTTTGTGGACAAAACTCCTCTTCCAGGTTAAATCCTATGTGTGTGACCCTGCAGGTCCATTTCACGTTGGCAGTGAAAGTCCATAACACTTATGACTTCACAAGCAAAGAGCGGTGCCTAGTCACACATCAGTGCTACCCAAGTGAAAGTAGAAAGTTGGAGAACAACTTTCATCCTACAATCCGTGAATGGTGTTACAGCGAATGTATAATTCCTTTGTCACTGATATCCCGAATGAACTCGAGGCATGGAACAGTCATCCTGTCAACGTTCATTCACTTCCTTGATCTCAGAGTAGACTGGAAGAGATATGTATGACATCAGTATCATATACTGATTCACACATGTGTGCACGCCTTTCTCAATCCTACTCATCAAGTGGCCATGGATATCAAACTCCCTCAGGAGGGACAAATCCCATATCTATCACTCACCCCTCAAAAGCCCCATGTGTCAAAGCCACCCAATCATCACCTTTATAACAACCCATGTTTCAGGACTGTGTTTGATGATGTCAAAGTGTGCCCAATGACATGTGTTGAGTGCAGTGATTTCAGGTCTAAGAATCACACTCACCACTATCACTGTGAGTTCTGACTGTGACTACCATCTCATGGTTCCATGTGTCAAACTCACGGTGGGTCTGTCCGGTACACTTGTTCTCTAACAAGTACCTATGTGTTTGGTTTGATATCTCTATATCATGACTAATGAGATTCTGTCATCAACCAACACCACAATCTAGTCTTGTGTGTCATTGCTGTCTATCTACCTTCCACAATGACATCCGACTAGGGACATATCAAGAATGTACAAACTCTTAGCATCTATATGATCTCATCGTTCAGGTCATGAACCTGAAGGCATACGTCATTGAGTATTTTCATTCTCTAGACATTCAATCTGTTCTATCACTATCTCATATGACTGAACTAGAATGAATTGGAAGCTTGCCTTTGATGTTTATCAAATCAATCTTATTGTATCCCACCAATCATCCCATGATTGGCTCTCAGGGCATACATACCAACAAAATACAAATCCTAACAGCGATCTGTAATCATCTTTATCGGTTTGGAAGCTTGCATCGGTGTAACCCTTTACAACCAGCTCTTCCTCGCCGCCGTAAACAAGAAATTGATCCTTAGTCCTTCGCAAGTACTTGAGGATGTTCTTTACGGCTGTCTAGTGAGCATCCCCAGATTCTTACTGGTACCTGCTCGTCATGCTGAGAGCATACAAGACATCTGGGCGTGTGCACAACATAGCGTACATGATGGATCCGATGGCTGATGCATATGTGATCTCATTCATACGCTCCCTCTCTTCAAAAGATAGGGGACATTGAGCTCTAGAGACGATGACTCCATGTAGCATGGGGATGTTGCCTCTCTTTGAGTTCTCCATGCTGAACCCGCTTTAACACTTTGTCAATGTACGTGCTCTGACTTAGTCCGAGAAGCCTTCTAGACCTATCTCTATAGATCTTAATTCCTAGAATGTAGGATGCTTCTCCTAAGTCCTTCATTGAGAAAGTATTCCCAAGCCAAGTCTTTACCTTCTCTAAGGCTAAGACATCATTCCCCATCAAAAGTATGTCATCCACATACAATATAAGGAATGTGGTCGAGCTCCCACTAACCTTCTTGTACACACAAGGTTCATCTTCATTTTGAATAAATCCAAACACTTTGACTTCCTCATCAAATCGAAGATTCCAACTCCGAGATGCTTGCTTCAATCCCTAGATTGACCTTTGCAGCTTACTTAACGAGAAGAAGGGAGCAATACAAGTAAGGGAAATCTGAGAGAATAATGATGTAGAAGTAAAGAAGTCGTCCAACCAAGTGGACAGCACCTGCCTAGATTCTCTCCAACCGCCTAAGAGCCACGATAAGATGTTATTGCTTTGATGAAAAAGCAGAAAGATTACTTTGTTAACGGTAAGACATTGAAAGAATTCAAATAGAACAAGGGTGTGGGCATATGGAGTGGCACATAGTTAAGCAATGAGGGAGAGATACGTGATACGAGGACTAAGTTCACGAGATTTTAAACGTTGTTGTTACTTTAACATATTGGACAAACATTTTCACTCCGGTTATCAATCACCATATCCGAGTGGGTTGCGTTTTCATTCCCCTTGTTATTAAACAACTCTTATATATGTTTTTTCCTTTTCCTTTGCTTGATATATTTTTCACGATGTCCCAAACACAATCTCAATCCATCAAGATTCAAGAAGACCCGTTGTTTTCGCTAAAACATATATTCTGAGAAATTATATTGAAGATTAACCATATGCACACATAGTGTTGTACAACACATGTATAGCTACAACTTGTAATAGGCGAGTATGCCATTTATCTTGCCTAACACGTATAGTGCGCCAATATTACTTGACTTGCTGTCTACTTGGCTGCATTAGCTATAGTACGCATTGGCCATAGTGCCAGTCTTCTTTCTTACGGGCCTGTCGGCTAGTAGGGACGCTGACCCACGTAGTTTCCTGGTGGGTCATAGTTGCAGCTGATGACGACCCCTTTGCTACCAGGGCATACGGCCCTGGCACATCCAACCTTGACGGAGTCACGCCAAACCACCTGAGTGTAGTGGCCGCAGTATTCCCCGGCGGGTGCAGAGCAAGAGTTGGACTTGTAGTGATAGTACTTCCTTTCGGACACCCATCCCAGGACGGCATCTGATGCATTGTAGCCGTCCCATGATCCCCAGAACAGGTTCTCCCCGTACGGCCCGTCGGAGTGGACGAGGTCGCAGATGGTGTTGGCAAGGTAGGAGGTGTAGTTCTGTGCGTAGGTAACCAAGGTGGTGTTCCAGACCATCGGACCAACCCCCACAGAAGAACGAATGGAGTTGTGTGATGCGAGGTAGTCTGGAGGGGTGTTCTGGGCATGTGAGGTGTGAAAGGCTGCAAAGCCGACGAACAGGAGCATGACGAGCAGATTCAGGCGCATGACTTTGGTGCCTGAGGCATCGAAACTGCTAGCATTTTTGGCGGGGAAGAAGAAGCAAGACATGATGCTCTCTGCTATGGTCTTCAATTCCAGTGTGTTTGGAAGATGATGGTAACCCCAGTCACAGCGGTTATATTTATATAGCAGGGAAGGTTGGTTTGCCGCATAACAATAATTTCCCATGACAACGGCGCCACGGACGTGAGGCCATCTTTCCATTCTGAGAAAATCATACATTGACGCGAGCAAATTTGGGAGAGATTGTCGGAAAGGTTTACTTGGACGCCAGGTTCCGGCGTTTTGCTTCACGAGGTTTGATTCGGCGGATCAATTCACTAGCTCTATTCAGCAACCGCAATAAAAATGCACACTTGATTGTGGTAGCGACAGATGATTTTTCGCTGCTTCTGTGTACTTTTTTGCCTTCATCCTGCCGTCCCATATGATGATTGATGATCCATCGTGCAGTCTTCTTGGCCTGCCGTACGGGGACGGGAAAGCAAGATTAAAATAAAACCAGCAGCCTGAGTAAGTGGTGGATATGGAATAGTTAACGGCCCTTCAAGTTTAAGGATGCGCTGCACCTGCAAGCATGAGTGCAAATCACATCAGCAAAGTGGAAGAAACAGGTATTAAATGACAGGAGCGTGACATAGCACGTGCTATGACGATGTTTCCGCTTGTAAATGTGTTGTTAAGCACAACTTCCGAGAGACAGGCCAAGTCATTGTTAAGACCGGCCTTTCTTGATTTCTTCAATCTATGCCCTTAGGAAAATGTTACACAACATTTGTTGTACACTTACACTTACTTTTATACCCAAAATGTACAATGATATAAAGTACACAATAATATAAAACGTTGCACGAAGTATATACATGACAGGAACAAAAGAAATATTCGTTAACGCATAATTGGAGGCTGACCCGCTCACCCACTGGGACGTGGGAAAGTGGGCAGCCTCCCTCCTTTCTAATAGCATTTCATTCCATTTGTATATTATGTTTAATATTTCCTTCATGCAACAAAATAAATGGAAAAGAAGTATAAAAGGGAGAAAAAAGAGAGGAGGAAAGTATAAAGAATAGATGGTACAAAAAATAGAAATAGAAGAGAGAAGTTAAAAATAGGAGGGAAGTGAAAAGGAGAACCATAGACAAAAGATATGGAGGAAGTAAAAAGAGAGGAGGCAAGTATAAAAAATGAGGAGAGACAAATTTATTTTTCCCATTAACCTTCAACCCTTGATAATTTTTTAACAAAACAAAAGGCATTAATTTCTTATAAAAACTATTTTTCAAAAGAACTTATGATTGACATATTTTGGAGAAAGAATAATATGAGAGACATATATGTCTTACCTCTCTCATACTATGTCAATGTTCTTAGTACAATATATATTTTTACTTATCTTCTCTCTTTCCTATTATCCTAATATTTTATTAATAAACATTCAAATAGTTCGAAAAAAGAGGAGGAAACTATAAAAGAAGGAGAGAAGTAGGAAAAGAGAGAAGAAAGAAGTAAGTATTAGTGATGTACTCAAAAAAATTAGTACAATACAAAAAAGGAGGGAAGTATAATAAAAGAGTGGATAGAAGTAGAAAAGAGAGACGAAAGAAGTAAACATTAGTATTGCATTAAAGAAACTATTTATGTAGATAAAAACAAAAGAGGAGGGAAATATAGAGAAAAGAAGTAGAAAGAAGGGAGAAGTAAAGATTAGTATTATACTAAAAAATCCGTACAGCACAAAAAAATGGAGGAAAGTATAGAAAAAAGACAAGTAAGAAAAAGATAAGAAGTAAGTAAACATTAGTACTACACACAAATTCATTCCTACGGTACAAAAGAAGTACATGTTAGTATTGTATTAAAAAAATATGTGCAGTACCATAGACTAGACCAATATGTGCCTCCCATATTATCTTTTTTCCAAAGTATGCCGCAATTAGTCTCATTAGAAAGTATTTTTTATTAAGGATCTAATGATATTAATTTAAGAAAAAAATCATTATGTTTAGAAAATTATGAGTAAATCATTTATCTCTTTCTTCAATTTAATGGCTGTATTTCTCTTTTCTAGATGATATAGTGGAGTTAATGGGGGGTACTTCTCCACTTTCTCTACAACAACCACTCTTCCCTTTTCTTCTCTCTTTTCTCTCTCTCTCCTCATAACCGCCCACTTTAATATATCCATAATAGTCTTTTTTGTATAATAACCAACAACTCCCGATGACCAGGTGGGGGATCGAGAATGAGAACAGGTGTGTGTAGCCTAACTCATAAAAAAAATATCTACACCTAACTGTTGTTTTGTTATAACGAGTTGTAATTCAAAACTATTGAACTTTATTTACTTTTTGAAACACATGATGTTGGTATGTATGCCCATAGAGACAAATATAAGATGATTGGAGTGTGGCATTAGATATATGATTTGATAATAATAAAGGTAAATTCATCTACTATGTTTGTCACAATCATGAGATGATGACACAGACATAGTAGATGTCTAAGGAATGATGTTAATCGATGAAATATGTATTTAGGTTGATGAACTGAACAATGAGATCGTATCTATGATAAGAATTAAGAGGACATACATTCTTAATATGTCCCTAGTTAGATATTACTACAGAAGAAAAATAGACAACAATATAACATAAGACTAGAGTATGTGATCATTTATGACATAATCTCATTAGTCATGATATATGATATCAAGTCAAGCACATAGATACATGTTAGAGAACAGTGTACCAGACTGACCCACCTTGAGAGTGATACATGGATACGATGGAATGGTAGTCGGAATCATCTCTCATAGTGATAGTGGTGATTGTTGTTCTTAGACTTGAAAACACTACACTCATCACATGTCATTCACTAGACTTGTACATCATCCAATGAGACCTTGAATAAGGGTTTCCATAAAGGTGATGCTCATGTACTCTATGACACATGGAGATTGAGTATGAGTTATGTAGATGGGAATTTGTCCCTCCTATATGAGATTTATATACATGCCTCTTAGTAAGTGAGATTGAGAAATGTATGGCCATACTCATGTGATTCAATATGTAATATGTGAACTCACATGCATCTCAGACAGTCAATTCTAGTTTAAGGAATATGGATTTAATGTTGAAGAGGATGACAATTCCATGCCTCAAGTTCAATCTGGATATTAGAGACAAAGGAACTATACGATCATGGATTATAGGTTGAAGTTGTTATACAACTTTCTAAACTACTTAGATACTAATGATGTATTTCTAGATATCAATCATTGCTTGTAATGTCATAAGTTAGTTATGGACATTCACTGCTAATGTAATTTGGGACCTATAGGATCACACACATATGATATACTTGGAATAGAAGTTTATTCATGAATGATGTTTAGATTGATTACTAAAAGTGTTTAGGTATTCAATGTAAACAACATTGGATGAAAATTGACTGATTAGACTTTGAACCAACTGATTCAAGTGTTGAATCGATCTGTTGGAGTGTCAAGTCAATTTGAAACGAGATTAGTTGAATAATGCCTGAACCGGGGCATAGACTGACCGGTTCATGATCCCAACTGACCGTTTCATATGATGAATCACCTAGTTCAATGGTCAATTTGATTAGATCAAGGATTGATGTCTGAACAAGTGAGTCGACATGTTCACCCTGTCAATTGACCAGTTGGACAGTGAACCGACCAGTTCACCGTTCACAGTTTCAACAAAATTTGTGAATTCTATCTCTTTGACTCCTAGATCGACTGAAAACCCTAACCCTAGTCTCTCCTATAAATAGAGGGGTATTGGGGGCTTTCAATATACAACAATAAGCTCTAATAATTGTTGTCCTTTTTGGTTGTGGTAACCAATAGAGAGTATGAGAAAGTGCTACCCATGAAAGGGAGGGATAGTAAGGGAGAAACAATTGTGGAAGAGAAAATCAACCTCAGTAGTTTGATGTTTAAGGAGATAACTCCTTCCCTTTGGTTCTGGAAGCACCATGTGGAGTTCTCGGTAGTTCGTATGGACTACTCTAGTGGTAAGGAGGCCGTGTCTACCGCTAGGAGAACATCGTCAAACTCTGTCTGTGGTGTTGCAATAGGAGGCCACCACTGATGACTACTCGAGTGTCGCTTGAAGAAGAAAGCTATTGTTTGAAGAAAAGCACATGCTACTACAAGGGTATTGTCACTGGACTTTCTCTAGGACCAGGTATAATCTTGCAAACAATCCTTCCTAGATACATTATTGTTGACGTGACCTTACTGATTGGAAATGGGCACTGAATTTTTGTTTTCGCTGCCTTATCTGTCCCCCAATTTCACAACAGTGATATCAGAGTTATATCAATTTATGTTGTATGAGAGATTTAAATAAATGTGATCACATTTATTTTATTGCATTAAATGCAAATATTAAATTAATTAATATGTATATCTGATTAATTACCACATATGATTCCACAAACTAATATATATATATATATATATATATATATATATATATATATATGCAATTCACACGCGTCACCCTAAAAGTTGGTTTTGATGGTAGATGTTCGCATGATTATTGACAATAACCCTAAATCTATGTGTGCATGGTTGTGGTTGTTTATTTCTATTTATATCTCAGTTTGAACACCTAGCCTATCTCCTCCTTTCCAAATGTAAACTAGTACTCTTCTTCCTATTTCCCCTCAAATGTAACTCTAGGTTTTCCCTTTTACAATGTAATATGACATATGATAGTTTTAATTTATGTTTCATGTGAGAAGATGTTCTACACCCTCGTGAGATGAACTGATCGAATGGAGAACTGACGAGGCCAGAGGACAGGAGGAGATGAACTAATACTGGTCGTCCAACCAATCAACTAGAGGACTCTAGATGCTGACATTGGCCTGGTAATAATTCAATTGTTTTGGGGTTATCAATTTGAACAACATAGTGGGAGTGATAATTGATTAAAAACCTAACTAATATTGTCAATCTTACCGAATCAAATTAATAAAAAATATTTTGACTAAAGTTGCAATACCTTTTGTAGAATCTATGGCAAAAACAAATACGTTATCAGTGAAATTAGTGCTTAAGTAGGACATATTATTCTATAAATTTTATGAAAGCTAACCAAGTAGGAGAAATATCATCAATTCAGGGGAAGTATGATAACTTCACTAGAATCAATTGAGGGGGATCATATGAACTCAATTCTATTGAAACTCCTAGGTTTCTCCAAAGATATGACTTTACTTAAATAATTTCAATATATTTATGGAATGGTATGTCATCTTCAAAAAGGGGGAGAATGTTGACTCTAGGTCAATGTTGACTCTAGGTCTAAATTGATGAAACCCTTATTTTCATGATGACTAAGCCATTCCAATTGATTGTGTCTAGTCTCTACTTGAGTGATTTCAGATTGGGCATAGACACACTCCAAATGCCCTAACTTGTGCATCTCAACTTGGAGTATAGAAAAGTCAAAATCAATGCAAGTGCACTTTTGTGGAATATGATGTAAATCCATCAGAATCATGTTGTAAATAACTTGTAATGATTATATAAATTGTAATTAAGCTTACAAAAATAAGGAGCACTTAAATCGAATATTTAAGCACATTAATGACATTTTCCAAAATTCATTACAGGATGTTTTCGGTCGAGTTACAAACTCAACCGATCTCTTGATGGATCTTGAAAATGACATGATTATGTCGAGTTGCACACTCATAGAACTCAACCGATCCCTACATTAAGGAAAACTGATTTAAGTGATCGGTTGAGTTTATTCCAGGATAAAATTGACTGATTATTCAAATATGCTTTGTCATATAGTGCAATTAGTCGAGTTACCTTTATTGAGACTAGACCGATCACACTATAAGGAAAGTGCAAAAAAGTTCTTCTAGCCATTGGAATATTGCAAAACTAAAAAAATTATTAGTTGCAACATCCCAAATGGATAATATTCATCATTAAGTGTTCCCAAAGGCTTCTAGGCATTCTCAACTATAAATAGAACCCCTTGGGCTTCATCCTATGGTTATCCAAGCATTATGAAGGTTCCTATTCTATAGTTGGGTGCATCCTACAATCTCCTCTATCTACAAGCTTAATCACTTACTACATCCATTGAAGTGAGTAGGAGATTTGTAAAGAGCTAGTCCGACATGTATATCTTGTAAGGCTCTCACTTCCACCACCTCCCAATCTCTCATTCAACCATGAAGATGAAAGTTTTCTGTCTTGGCTAAGAGAGGTGAAGAAGAACAAGGGAAGGAGTCCCTTGGTGTAGAAGAAGGCTAGGCTGAAGACTTGGAGAAAGAGTGGGTAAACCCTTGGTGAATGAAGAAGACTCCTTGATCAAGTGGGTAAGTCCTTGGTGAAATCTTCTCCTTGGAAAATGTGAAGTCAAAGGATGAAGATCCAAGAAGAATGGGTAATTCCTTCAAGGACAAAGACTTGTGTAAGAGTGGGTAAATCCTTGGTGAAATCAAAAGTCTCCTTGCAAAGTGGGTAAGTCCTTGGGTAGGTTGAAGACCATTGTATTGGATAGGTAAGTCCTTTGGAAGGTCATGTATTGTATGTCTTATGATGAATATAAGAGTGCAATGCTTACAAAATCCTACAGGTTGACCTCTCTAGGTAGTGGACTGACATACTTCTAGTTTGAAGTATGGAACCACTCTACATGGCTTATTAATTGGTGCATGTTCAATCTCTCTAATCCTTTCTATGTATGTTTAGTTACACATGAAATTTTGCATGCTATCAACCTTATATTATGAAATATCTTGAAGGTCTAATGAATTTTTTTTAACTGCATTCAACTCTATTCACCCCTCTCTAGAGCATCCAGTCACCCATCCTAGGATACATCAAATTGAACATTGAAGACGATGATGATTCCATGCCTCAAGTTCAAGGCGAATATCAGAGACAAAGGAACTATACAATCATAGTAACACTAATCATAGGTTGTAGGTTGAAGTTTTTCTCCAACTTTCCAAACTACTTGGGTAGAAATGATGTGTTGCTAGATACCGCTCATTGCTTGTGATGTTATAAGTTAGTTATGGTCATACATTGCCAACGTAATTTGGGACCTATAGGTCACACACATAGGATGCACTTGGAATATGATTTTATTCATGAATGATGTTTAGATCAATTACTAAAAGTGTTTAGGTATTCGATGTATACAACACTAGTTGAAATTGACTGATTGGACTCTGAACTGATATGTTCAAGTATTGAACTGATCGGTTGGAGTGTCAGGTCACTTGGAAAAACCATTGGTTGAACAATGCCTGAACTAGGGAATGAACCGATAGGTTCATGGTCCCAACTGACCATTTCATGTGATGAACCATCTATTTCAATGATCAATTTGATTGGATGAAGGATTGATGATGATGACATGTGTTGCATTAGTCATGCATTGCTTACCAATGTGATTTAAAATAGGAAAACTACTAAATTAATAGATTCAAGAAGTGAGATAACCATTTCACCCTATCAACTGACTGATTAGATAGTTAACCGATCAGTTTACTATTCATAATTTCTAGAAAATTCATGAATTATGTTTGTTAACCTCAAAGACAAACTGGAAACCATGACCCTAGCCTCTCCCATAAACAAAGGGGTACTAGGGGTTTCCAAGAATCACTAATAAGCTCTAGAAATTATTTTCCTCTTTGGTTTTGATAACCAATAGAGAGCCCAAGCAAGTCCTACCCATGAAAGGGAGGGATAGCAAGGGAGAGACAATTATGGGAGAGAGAATCAATCCTAGTAGATTGATGTTTAAAGGGACTACTCCTTCCTATTGGCTTTGGTAGCGCAACATGGAGTTCTCGATGGTCTGTGTGTACTACTCTAGAGACGAGGAGGTTGTTTCCTACAACAAGGAGGATGTCATCAATCACCATCTATGGTGTTGCACCAGGAGGCTGATAACATCCAATTTTGTGGACATTCTATGCCTTAACTTACCTTTTATTTCCTCTCATCATGCAAATTCATACTAACTTCCCATTATTTTACTCATAAATACTTCTTCCACCTCTAATTGAAAATAACCAAGACATTTCATACAGATGATTGGAGAAGTATAGAATTTCAACTTGGAGAAGGACCTCCATTGGTTCCCACAACTGATAAATATCATAAAGCAGTCATCAGCATGACCATCACGTCACAACCAAAGTATAGTTTGTGCAACCATAATTTTGCACCCGATGGTCATAGTGGCCCACCAACTGATGGCACTCCCGTAGTTTGGGAACTGATGGCCGCCCAATGGTATCAACTTATGGTCACGAGCATTTGACATACGATGTCTTTCTTTAAGACCCATGAACTGATAGTACCACCACGGGCAAGCCATCACTCAAATGATGGGTGCCCAGGTAGAGTCAATTGAAGGTGTCACTTGACAGTCGTAACCTGGTGACCCAAGAATAGATGGTGGCACTAGCTGCTCATCATTAAAGACTGTTAGGCACATACCCGAGGTGGATATTCCAAGTACTTGGGGTTCAAGTAAAGGTCCCCTTTGTCTACTTCGAGCACTGGACTGGGACCTATAAATATCCCCATGAACGTAACAAGAGGTTGCAAGAGGAAGGAGGCAAAAGTGATGTCAGATCCACTACAGAGCATCGACCATTCACCATCGGTTGTAGATGCAAGGGATGAGATTTTGGCGAGTCTACTATTGCTCCTACCACCCTAACCCTATTTAAAGTTCTCCCTCAAAACAAGCAGGACAAAGAGTGTTAGAACTTGTTACACTAAATGAGATTACTCAAACAATAAAACACAACCGATCACTAATTAACCACATACCAAAAAATATGGGTAAATTAAAATCAATTTCAACGTCAGCACTTGCTCAGAAACATTTGCATAAGAGCCCAACATCATTCTTATATCCATACTATGCCAAGAATTTGATACAAATTGTTCTGTCATTTTAGCCACAACATATATACACAGGAGAACAATATTCCTATATGCCACACAAATAAGCATTAATATGCTTATAAAAGTCTGATTCATTTGAAAGAGTATGAGGATGACTCTAGGACACACTAGATATCTAATCAACTTTATCAAAGATTCATTACTATAGCCCCTCTTTGCTTCCACATGTTTGTTTTCTTCACTTCTGATTACCTAAAAAAATCTGGAGAACCACAAGGGTGAGACCGATGATCCAGTAAGAGATATAACCTCCAACAACATTTACTGATTCCAACATTTTTAGGTAATGAGACCATTTAAGAAGTTTAATCATATATAACAGATAAGCTCAACAACACTGATGATTAAAAAAATACATAAACGAGCAGATAATAACTATTTTCAGTAGGCAGACTATTCTCATATCCCTATTTACAATATAAGGAGTCTAGCAGTATGATCATCTCTCACATCATGAATAAGTCCAGTATCATAAGCATAGCTAACAACATCAGCATGTCTATCAAGTTGAACATATCATCATCATAAGTAGAGATAACAATATACAGCATGAGAACAACTACAACATAAGCATATCTATTATCTCTTACTGGTACTATACATGATGTCAGTGAAAAGAAAGCAAGCAATGGTATAATCCATTATGAAGCGTTGTGTATAACCCTAAACAAATATGCTACACAGATGTCTTACATCTTTTATTATTCCATGGGGAATTTGAATCATAATGTCTAAAGTCCAACAGACCCCTGTGAAGGGCTATTTGGTTCCGTACAAGATATATGAGTGCCAATATCCTAATATATCTTCCCCTCAGTCAGTACGAATAAAAAGGCAGTGACATGTCAGTCAAAGCTACCACTGCAGTGACATATAGTCAAGTTTCTAACCACTAGTCTACCCTTGGTACAGGTCACGACACTAGAAACCAAGGTATACAAAACCCTCTAATTCGAGGTATAATCGAAGTTGTCCTCAATCACATCAAAAGTCTGAGGCATGACCATAGACATCTTCCATAACCTGCATTGTGGATGACAAGGATATATCCTCAACTTGACACCCCCACATACTGAATAATATGTGCTCCTAGTTTCCCTTAGGAATACTCATTTCACCATCCAGTAAGTTCTGACACACTGAAGATGGCTCTGCGGCATATGGAACTACATGAATAGAGTTGCACTTGATTAGTTATTCCAATTGGGTGAATTAAGGCTACATCAAACAAGTGGATATACAAACCCTAATTCACTTCTATCAAGCATATAAATATTACTACTTCAAAAGATATAAAATGTGTGAAACATAATTTCTCATCTCATCATCACATGTTACTATTCACTTTCCATTCATGAGACGGCATTAGTCATCATACTATCACAAGATATAAATCCTTGTCACAATATCACAGGGTATCAACCCTTATCAACACAAGAGGATTACACCTCATTTAGGAATCAACCACCCAAAGGTCATTAATACCATCATACTATTCCCTACAAGATCATCATTATCATTCCATGCATTATAGAAAGGCTCAACAACATCACTTACATATAATACACCGGATCAACACAATTTGCATTAATGGGCTAGGAGATTTTCATAAATAATCATAGAAGGGTTCATTAAGAATATTCCTTTATTACATCAACATGCAAGGAATCTGGATATGATTAACCCTCATCATATTCATAATGCATTTGTTTAGCATAAGAAAGTATCAACCATGTGGCTATGATAACCACCAATTAACACATTAAGGCTATGGTCATATTAAGGAGGTTATTTCACCATCATGCCCTAATATAAAAAGGTCAAACATGAATACTCATCTTTATTTATTTGCATTAGAGTTAGGTTCAACAAGATAAATTATATTAGTGTTACTAATCAACACTCATACCCAAACCCTAACTCATGACATCCCCATTGGATCATGGATGCATAAGGTGAAGCATCACCATCACATTCCATACTATTCTCAAGTATGAAACCACACATAAATTAAGGTTTAACCATCGGGTTATAGCATACTAGGGTTTCAACAACAATAAGAGAGTACTCTATTAGTTATTCAAGGACTATGCATACCCAATTACCATCATTTCGTTAAATTAAAGCTAGGTATAACAAGCTATACCTCGTTAGGGTTACCCATTAATTCATTATGGTGATTATCAACCATAATCATATGAGTCCAAGGGTGAAACTACAAGTTTAAGTCATTGAACCATCAAATTCTCATCATTAAAATCATAACATTACACTACACATTTCACCCAAAACAATGGAAATATTGAGGCATCAACTTCTAACCATCAAATGTTGAACAGGTAAAGCCATTGCTCATTTACATAAGTAAACATCTTTAAAAAATCACCTATGAAGTCATTGAGTTTTTCTCTAGAAAGAGTCACCATATAACCCTATACATCCCTTGATTTAAAACATATAAAGTTTCATTAAGAGTAGGGTAAAACCCACAAGTGATTGTTTATTTAAAACAAGTCGTCAGTAAATGAGCTTCTTAAGTTGATATCATAAAGGAAAACATTTAAATCACTTTATTAGGACCAAAATATTACATTTAGGTATCATTCCAATTTATAGGATGAAGAAACATTAGATCTTAACCATTAGGTCAAGTTCATATATTAAAAGAATCAATTGGAGTATAGGTCCGACCATTGCATCAAATGACCCAAGAAACCATTAGATTAAGGCTTAATTGATTCTACAACTACATACTGAACTCACCATAGGTTGTGGAGACTTGATACACCATCAGTAGTGACCATTAAGATACCATAGGTTGTTAGATCAACACTATATTCATTAATCACCATCGAATATCAAACTAATATCACCGTTGATTGATAGAATCATTAGTATACTTAGTTGTTAACAACTAAGCTTCTAATTAGGCCAACACCTGACCTAAGGGATGAATGTAAGTTGACACTCTTGGTCACCACCATCAGTTGTCATGAAGACAACACCATCAGTTGTTGCAATGGTACCACCATTGATTCATGTGTTTATAGAAGAAATCAACTTTAAACCCTAAAATTGACCATTGGTTAATAGGTGTTTAGCACCATCAGTTATCAAATCAACATGATCCAAGTCATATTATACCATAGTAATAGCGTACTCATGATCACAGGTTCATCCAAAGCTGAAATCAGAATAGGGAACATTATAAATATCAAAATCCAAGTCAAGCATAGCTTTTTAGTGCATGGATCAACATTTATGGTAAGCAATAAATGTGGAGAAAGTTATAAATGCCTCTAATTAGAAGATAAAGTCCCAAACATAAGAAAACACGAGTAGGTAGGGTAGAAAATCCAAGCATATGTTGTGAACTCATCCATCTAGCACCTTTTGTTCATTAAAAGAGCAAACCCTAAGCATAAGGAGCAAGAAAGGTAGGGTTTTAGAGCTATAGAGAAATTTCTACCATGGAACATCAAGGTTCCGACTTGGAGAAAGGTAGGAGGAAGGATAACAAAGAAATAAATGGAGGAAAGAAGGGAATTCTTACTCTTTTAGACAAGATCACTAGAAGGAAGCTTTTTAAACCCTAAAATGAAGTCAATTGCAACCCTAGATTCTTTTTCCAAGAAGATCCCCTCTTTCTTCTTCCTTGGACAGGAAATTCACAGAAGCATATAGGGAGAATGAGGTTCGTATAAGGAGGGAAGTCGTGGAGAGAAAATGGCTCGTTTGGGTGCTTAGGGATAAGTATATGAAACTTTAAGAAAAAGAAAAAAAAGTTGAAGTTCTAATATCATTCCAAGTGTCCATGGCCTTAAACTATTAAGCACGCACAAGCAACTCCCCCACTGTAATGACCCTCAAAATTCAGTCCCAAAAATTCTTAACGTTTAATAAAGGTGAAACCCTAGGTTGAATGAATTTTTTTTATTTGTTCATTTAAGTGGAGACCATGCTTAAGTAGTATGCCAGAACGAGTTTAGACTAAATTAAGATATTATGTGAACCTTTAATTTGATTCATCAACACTTCTACACATCAATGTCAATTAATGCACAAAACCTAACCCTAATTATGCAATGGTGACTAGTTAGGGGTTAATTAATAGTTTGGACCCACATACATGATTAATATATCCCACTTTTTGTATATGAGTATATAATAGGATAATAGAGTTTCCCTCAGATTTTGGTAATAAAATTCCCTTGCAATGATTATTAATGTGCTAATTACCCTAAGTAGCTAATGATGTAAAACACTTGTTTCCCTAACTTATATCTGAAATCTAATTGGATAATTGAATTCCTCATGGTTGAATTAGCTTGCCTACCAATTTTGGTTGGATTTGGATAAACATAGATGCTCCAAAATTTATTAAGATGAAAAGGGAAAGATAATGTCAATTTATGACCTAATTGTTTGGTAATGTATATGATTATCTCGAACTTTTTATCTAATTAACAGACAACGCAGCATCACGCGCTGCTTTAGAAAAACCCGGCTCTTTGCGAGCCGTTCGATCTAGATCTGAGGGTAGGGACCTCATCCCCTACCTCCCACTTTACCTGCGTAGGGAGAGGGAATAGAACCCCGAGCCGTTGCGAACGATTCCTCAGCCCCTTCTCAATGGTTCCTTGTTACCTCGACGCCAATGATTTCGGGAGGTTATTTTGAGTTTAAAGAGCCCCCAATCGAACCCTATCTCTGCTCGTAGAGAAAATTCCCAAAACCCCTCTCCCCCCAATCCACGATGCCACCATCCCCAAGCCAAGTAGGTCCATCAGACTAAGATCTAGCTACCAAGAAATAAAGGACAACTATTGAGTAAGCTTCCTTTGCCTCCAATTTGGACCGAGCCTAGCTGAGGAACCACTGCAGACTCGATCTACCTCGGCGGCGTCGGCGAGCTTGAATGCGAGCCTCCTTCCATCCCAGTCCAATTCCACCTCCAGTAAGCATCTTAATACACTTAGCTATCTATAGAACATGTTATTTCAGCGTCGTGATACTCCTATATGCTCCGAACACAAACCAGTTCCAGGCCTGCGAGCTCGACTCCTGGCTAGTTCAGGCAACCACTTTTAGGCCACGGAAACCAGTCTCCAGGCTTCTATACATACCCACGATGATGATGGAATAGTGGTTTTACTTGATAATTCATTGAATGATATGTTTAAATTCTGAGTTTTATACCCTATTTTCAACAATCTGTGAGGTATTTCAAAGGGAGTTTGGTCCTTTGGTTCTGTGGATTGATCGCCTATATTGTCTAGTCCTCATGATTTCATTTGAAGTCTCTGTTGCTTCTCCGCATGGTATTTTTTTTGCACATCTTTCTTCCTCAGCCCATCCTACCATGGCTGGCAGTATGAGGCTTTCTCTTCTTGGCATACCAGAGCTTCATCAATGGCTCTCTGAGGCCGCAGGAGCAAGACGAAGGGTATGGAGATGCCCTCCTCAACCTTGGTCAAGCACACTTTGAGTTCTAATGGGAACTTGGAGCTTCAGAGAGCACAGGTCGAAGTTCCAGTACTAACGATCAGAGCCATGTCCAAGGTTGGAAGAAGCCTGATGTTTAGTATACCTGGTTGCCCCCACGATCTCAATCGATGTATTGCAGGCCCAGGGGTATTATGGGTGTTTTGAAATTTATATATATCAGTATAGTTGCAAGAATGCTAAGGAATATATTACACACATGCCCTATCACAGGTCCTAAATTGGTCACATCATGCGAGGGTAAATTTGCCTTTTGAACCTTGATTATTGGATTTCTCATACATGTCTTAAATGATTTTTCCTCGCCTCTGATTGGTCATAATATATCTGATCTTTACAAGTTCATAGAAAATAGTCTATAGCTCAGATGGAGATGATCCATATATGATTTTTGATCAATTTTCGAGGTCTATCGTATGGTCCTAGTTTCAGACCCAGAATCCCGACCTAATTTCCAAATTTAATTAAAGAATCATACACCTATGTTAAGAATATGTAATTCATTCATAATTATGTTATTCACAGGATATTAGGTTTGATTAGGACTTAATCTACCATTAGTATACCTCCTAAAGATCAGGTGAGTGGATCATGCACACTGAGCATAATTCTAGGGTTATGAGTTTATTTTATTTGTTTATTGGTTATGATTACTCAATAAAGTGCAACTATGCTATTATTCAATTTATGCTTATGAAAGCCATGAAAATGCTTTGAATTTACGTTTTCTACTCTTTTAATGAATATGAATTCATTTGTAAACACTATGAATCATTGCCATGCTAATTGATAAAGAAATCATGATAACTATGTTCAAGCGTATTAAATCATGTATGTTGATATAGTCCTCTCAATCATGTTATGTGAGCCTTAATTGGCCTTATGAGCTCAGTTGGAGCATTATGTGAGCCTTGACCAGCCTTATGTGAGCCTTGATGGCCTTATGAGCACTGTGGGTGCAAACCAGGAGAGAGACTACATCAACTCAAGTAAAAACCATCTGATTATGAAATCAAGTTAAGTTAATCATGTTCCTATATAATCATGCTAATTATGTTATGTATCTATGTTCCAAGTTATTTTTCATGTTATTTCAATTATAAGCTATTTTCTTATATAACTTCTTAGTGCCACTCACATAGTTTTACATTGCCTTGCATGGGATGGGGATGAGATGTCTGCAGATGAGGAGGAGAAGAAGTAGACTTCAGGGACGTCAACTCAAGCTCAAGGATTGTTCGTGAATCCTACTTGGTGGAGTGCCATTCTAGATAGTTGTCTTTCCTTTTAGTTATGTTATGGTGGAGTTTCATCCTTTGAAATATTTTATGTTGGACTTAGAGTCTTTTGTATAATGCTTGTAATAAGTCACTCTGGTGGATATTTCTTTTATTCTATGGTTTTTCCTTAGTCAATGATACCAGTTCATGATTTGTCATGATATCCATTATGTTCAAATGCTTCCGCTATGGTTGTAATATTATTAGAAAGGAGGTCATGACACCCACCATCTATATAGACTTTATCAGATTTCCTTTCTCGAATTTCCAAGACAATCAAAAAATTCATTAGTTGATAGCTACTAAAGGTAGCTCATCCATGAAGGGGTAAACCCTAAAATACCCTTGAGGAAAACACCTTCAAACCAAGGTATACAGAGGCTCCCCATGGATCAAAAAGATCAATAATGATGAGATAATATCCAAGGAACATAATGGAAGTGATAAATTGCAAGGAAAACCTCTCAATTGGGTAAATTTCATAAAAGTCCAAAATGTGCATAAAATTGCATAACTTGCTCAAACAATGTCCAAATTGGACCAAATCTGAAAATTAAGCTTTTCTTATGATTTCAAAGCATATAACAAGGTTATATTAGGGTTATAAGAATTCAATTATGATAATTAATCTTGTTCTACACTTTAAGAAAGGTTTGGGGTCTCACAACCATAAACCCCTAATAGGGTTTTCACCCCTGAAATCCAAGGTACACATAGATGGACACTTATCATGCACATCACCCTAAATATTACACATGGTTAATTCCATATTATGGTAATGTCACATAACTCTTATAGAGGTCATGTTCTTCTCTTTCAATTCATACATATCTTATCTTGGGTCAGCAAAAAAACCCCCACATAAGAAGACATTTGCAAATGTGGAACATAGAAACTTGTTGTGCCACCTGTACAAATCTAATAGTAACTTTAAAATTTGAATTATAGCTATCATCCTGAAATTATATCTATTGTATCAACAAATTACTCAAAATTCATACTTGTTGGATCCTATCAAACATAGAACATTATGTATCTCTTATCATATGTAACTTTACAAGGTTTCATCTCTATGATCCTTTAATGGTTTTTGTAATTAAGAACTCAATCAACCATGTAGGCATCCCCTAATTTTCAAGAACGATGAGGAATATGTTTTTAGAGGATTCACCAATCACCTCAATGGTGGACTAGCCATCTGTTTGGTTAAAGAATCATACACTTGTATGTAACCATTAACAAATACAACTTCCTAATTGACCTTGTTAGGGGTGGATCAACGACATTGTCTTCATCTTATTAGGATTCACATAACATACTTAACAGAGGTATCATAACTCCAAGAGGATTATCTAATCAAATCCCAACTCACTCTTTCTAGAATTATCACACATAAGTACAATTGCTTCAACATTCTTAAGGTTTAGCAAAGATGTTAACCATGTTAATGAACATCTCTGAAATATGTTGAGATTTCATCATTCAAAGCTTGCAAAAACTTGTAAGATATGACTTGAACACTCTGGTTCTCCTATTCATAAATTCTATTGTTACATTGGTTAGTCTAAAGGATATAATCCTAAACGCATCATGGTCATGTAACTTGTGTCATCCACTCTAACTCTTATATCTAAAGGATATTTTATCTTAAAGGAACACATTAGCTCATGTCTACTAATCAAAAAACCATCTATCCTTGAGAAGTGGTCTTTACCAACTATCATTGAACCATACACAACATTGGTCATCATCAACTCTCTCTGTGTCTCTCTCTCTAAGGGAGAGGGATACTTGGAATGTTCATTTAATAAACATCTCCAACCTTCACATACTTCACATACTATTGATACATCTTGGATACTATGATTCATTACCTTGGTAACCACCTCATGTGCTATAAGGAACTCACATCCTTATCTCATCCACGTTTACCAACATAACAAATATCAAGACATATAAGAGGAGTCTTCCTAATTATTGGAAGGCTCAAAGGAAAACTTATCACTAACTTTATGATCTTGGAACCATAGTCCAAACAACCTTATGCTATAATAAGCTATCCACCCTCATGTTTACAATGAATCCACACATACAAGTGGCAATGATCCACTTGGAAGTAGTGTCCTAGAAAAGAAAGACACAAAGGGAAACACACTTACCACATCATAGTAGCATTGTTCAAGGGTCACTAGCAAAAAGGTAACCAATTCTATTTTCATTATGAAGGTTACAGCTTCTTATGTATCATTTTACCTTTTTCATTTCAGGTTCCTTTCCATTAGCATAGAAATTATCATGATTAACATATCTCATTACTCCTTCCTTAATGACTATTTATCACACTTGGATATGTTCTCTTATTTTATTATGTTTTCAACCACTTATCCAAAGGTAAATCATCATATTCCAAATTTTCTTCATTAAAGAAGGAGCATCTCCCTTCATTTCTTTCACATGCCATGTTGATTTTACATTAAAATTTTCTTAAATACATAGGTTGGTCTAAGATTAACTCGGGTTCCACTTTATTCCTTTGTCATTGTTCCCATTCATCTTCTCATTTTATACTTATCATAGGAATTCTTTCCATCTTATGTGAATTTCATACCTTGAATCACTTTATTAGCACCGACTTGTCTGTCTGTTACTTTATTATCTTCTTGAATTACATCATCAAGAACTCCTCTTTTTCTTATTTGTATTCAGATTTATATTTCATGGTGTTGAATCTTTCTCTTATAATTACCAAAAATTCAAGGTCTGATAGTTAATGATGTAATTCTCATCTTCTCTTGAGGTAATATTGAGTTATCTACACCATGATTTCTAATTAATTATACTCTTTAGATTGTTTAAAAATGACTACTTGATCAGAGTAATAAAAAAGATAACAATCTAAAGGTTCCATACCTACCTTTTCTTCAATAATTGAATACCTGGATAGGGCACCCAAGTATTGAGATTAGGTAGTATGCACCATGTTTTTATGTCATATTCCTTACATAAACATCATCCTAATCCTAAGTCCCAGTGTCCCTATAGACTCAGTGAACCTAAAGTTTTGATATGAACTTGTTAGAACCCGTTACACTAAATGAGATTACTCAAAACATAAAACACAATCTATCACTAATTAACCACATACCCAAAAATATGGGTAAATTAAAACCAATTTCAACATCAACACCTACTCAGAAACATTTGCATAAGAGCTCAACATCTTTCTTATATCCATACTATTCCAAGAATTTGATACAAATTGTTCTATCATTTTAGCCACAACATATATACACAAGAGAACAATATTCATATATGCCACACAAACAAGCATTAATATGCTAACAAAATTCTGATTCGTTAATCATATATAACAAATAAGCTCAACAACACTGATGATTAACAAAATACATAAAGGAGCAGATAATAACTATCTTCATTATCCAGACTATTCTCATATCCCTATTAACAATATAAAGAATCTAGCAACATGAGCATCTCTAACATAATGAACAAGTCTAGTATCATAAACATAGCTAACAACATCAGCGTGTCTATCAAATTGAACATATCAACATCATAAGTAGAGATAACAATATAAGCACAACTATCTACATAAGCATGATTAGCAGTTTAAGTATTTCTAATTACATAGGCATGACGAGCAATATTAAACATATCTATCAGTGTCATCTTAACCATCAATATCAGTAAATTTGATAACATAAGCATGTTTGAAAAATGAACATAACAACAACATAAGCATATCTATTATCTCTTATTATACTATACATGATCTCAGTGAAATGAAAGCAAACAAGGGTTATCATCCAATATGAAACATTATTTTTAACCCTAAACATATATGCTACACAACTGTCTTTGTTACAACCTCAATTTTACATATTTTTTTGTAATTTAAATGTAATACACTACTACAGAAATGGCTTATAACGTCACTTTTGCTGTTGTAGGTTGTAATAAAAAACCGACACCTAAATCATACAACTTCGGTGTTTAAAATAAGCCGACATCAATCTGTGAAGGGTGACCAGAGATGGGTATCGCTTTTATTAAGTGTCGGTTCCTTAATAAGAAACCGACACCTAAAAGTAACCGCCAAAACCAAAATTTCCAGCGAAAAAAATTGCCTCCAAAAATTGACATACATCGTCGGTGTTTAAGATAGGAACCAACACCTAAAGGTTTTCTACGAGACAGAAATTTGCTCACTTTTTATCGTCGGTTTTGTTACAATAACTGATGCCGTTGTGTTTTCACGCGAATAACCGCGAAAATGTTTCACCTCCCTTTAGTGGCGGTGGTTTGTTGCAAACCGACACTTAAAGTTTATATTGTCAGTTTTTGTTAGCAACCGACACCGAATGTTAACTTAATATCGCGCGAGCAAACCTGACTCTTCCCCTTTCTCTCTGTGATTACAATCAGCTATTAGGGTCTGGAGATTCCGGCATTCTCCTTGCTCGCCGCCGCCAATCTCCTTGCTCACTGACACCGTGAAGCGCCGCCGTGAAGCGTCGATCTCCTTGCCGCCGCCGTGGAGCTTGCCATTTGTGGATCTTGCCGACGTTCATGGAGCTCGCCGCCTCCGTGGAGCTCGTCGTTCGTGGAGCCGCCACCGTCGTTGGTCCTCTCCTCTAGCCGGTCCTCCTCTCGCCGGTGTTAGTAGTAGCCAACGCCAACAGCAACAGCCAGAACTAGAGCCAGCTCCAGTAGCCAGTGCCAACAACAGCAGCCAGAGCCAGAGCTTGCCATTATCGTCACCACTGCCACTGCTAGAGGTAAAGCCTCCAATTGACTAGATTTGCATCCTCAATTCATCTTTGGTTTAACTTATTTTTTAATATGTGTTGGTGATGTGTGTTGACCTTGGCTTAACCTATTTTTTAAATAAGTAGATGTCAATGATAATTTAGTTAACCAATCCCTATGATTGATCCTAATTCAGTTTAGTATTGTTTTGCATTCATACACGATTGTGCTAAAATTTGTAGTGTGCATTTCCAGTTTTAGGTTTGACTTTTTTGATGTTACTAGCAGATAGGAGCCAGGCTCCTGTTCATTTTTTGATTCACTTCAAAATGATTAGAATTTTCCTGGGTCCTTAGTATAAGTATGTTCTTTTATCCTTTTAAAAAGTATTTCAAACATAGTGTCATGTAGTCATAAAACTAAATATGAGTGTTGATTAAACAAATAGATAATAAGTGTCACCTCATTTTATGAAATACCAAGATACATCAAATTATAGAAAATACTAGTCTGAAAATTTATAACATCATTATATGTACTTACACTTTTTCTGAAAATATATAACATCGTTATATGTACTTACGTACACTTTGTTAATACTAATATTATGCAGTCTCTGTCCACCTACAACAGTCACTATGAACTGGGCCTCTATGTCAATGTTAACGTTCCATATTGAAGAACAATTGGACATCATCCTAGATGATCGTTCCTTAAACCAATTGCCCATACCCAAACATTGGCGTTTTCTAAATGGAAGACACTACAGGCCTGGTGAAGTGACCCTAAATTTTGGCAATTATTCACATGTTATCGAGGTTGAGTATGATTTGGAGGGAAATCTTGGAAAGATGCATGTGGGCCATAGCGACAGGCTTTTTCTCTGTCCAGTTGGCCATAATACCATCAACGTTTGGATAACCAACATCAACTGTGAGACCCCCGATCATCTACTATGGTATGAGCGCATGGAGGAGGATATCATCTATGACGAATATGATTATGAGGCCCCTGTCAGTTCAGATTCATCTAAATACAGTGAGGAGCTCCGTGACACAACATCATCAAAAAGGCCACGGTAGGTCCAATTAACAAATATAATTGTCAAGACAAAAAATTTGTGTTTACACTTTTTGTCTGAAAGCAATCAATACTCATAGTTGCTTTCTTTTCTGAACTTCAGGAGAAGATCACCACAATGATAAGTCCTCGAAGTTACTGATGCGGGACCATGTTGGTGTAGTATTTAGTTGTCTATCTATCTAGACTTGTCTGTATTAATAGTTATTTTAATTATGCGCATGTTTAGGGGTACACCAACCCCTTTGTTTAGTTACTGTTTAGGGGTACACCAACCCCTGTGTGTGGATGTAAAAAGAGATTAATGAATGGAACTGAAAGTTGCTACATGAATGCTTCTAACTGAATTGATGATTGGCTTGGTTATTGAATGTTACAAATTACTGATAAATTTCATTATAAATGTTCATTTTATCCTTATTATAACTATGTTTTCAATGATCACTTCCATTACGGTTCAGGAGCTCGCCGACCTTCTGCCCACCCGTTCGGCTTCCACGTGCACCCATCCATCTCGCCTCTCTCCCTACTCTAGAGCAAGACGCCTGACTAGGCTCAAACAGAGGTAAACGTCCCCAAAAACCCTCTGTCTCGGCCTGAAGGGAGTATTATTGTTCACATTATTTAAATTTAGGGCTTTATATTTAAATGCATCTAAACATTCATAAGCTATTAATGTTGATTAATTTAGGAAGCATTGATATGTTGTTATGGCTGTCCACAAATGTTTTTATAAGAAATTGTGTGTTGAATGGGGTTGTGAACAAGGAATTGGTGTTGTATTTGTTGGCCTAGAAACCCGTCCAAGATTTAGTCATTAGGAGTAAATCTTGGATAGTCCCCAGTTTGGGACTGTTCTTGAAAACCTAATCGAACTTAGGATGTAAGTGTATAATGTGTATTGGGTTTTCAAGAAAATTTCGGCAGCATTTCCTCGTTTGTTCTCTAAGTACACATGTACTTGGAGAACAACGGGGAAATGCTGCCGAAATTTTCTTGAAAACCCATTGCACATTATTCACTTACTAGTGAGATTAGGTGTTCAAGAATGGGATAGGTGGTACACATTTAAGAATGACATCACATGTTTAAACCCTAAAGTTTTAACCATAAACTCTAATCTGTTTACCCTAGACCCAAATCTTTTTGTAATATATACTTATTTTCTCTTTGATCAGAGAATGGATAGATCATGGATGTCCATTCACAATCGTTGCACCCCAGAGTTTATTTCTGGTCTTGATCAGTTTGTTAGATTTGCCGAGGAACATAGGAAACAACCTGGAGATAGGTTCTACTGTCCATGTAGGCATTGCGGTAACAACTTGAAAGTCAGTACTAGTGACGAAATCAGAAGTCATGTCATGTGCAACGGGATTGTACAAGGCTATACAGAAATGGCACTGGCATGGAGAGATTTCAAACCTGAAACCAGTGGATGTCGATAGCAATGCTTGTGTGGAAGAAGAAATTGCCTCCGATGACGTAGATGTGAATGAACCAGTTCCAGTAGACATCTTTGATGCGATGCTGGATAGTTGTGGGGTAGAGCACACTGATCCACCTCCCATGTTTAGAAACATTGTGCATGATGATGAGATACCATTATACACGGGTTGTAAGTTTACGAAGCTTAGCGTTGTGTTGAGATTGTACAAACTAAAAGCTAACAATTGATGGAGCGACAAAAACTTCACGTCATTGTTGTCTTTGTTGAAAGAAATTATTCCTGAAGGAAATGAGCTGCCGATCTCAACATACCAATTACAAAAATTGTTGTGCCCAATGGGAATGGAGGCCAAGAAGATACATGCATACTTGAATGATTGTGTATTATTTCAAAAGGACTATGTGAATTTGAAAGATTGTCCGAAATGTGGTGCGTCAAGGTATAAATTGACGACTTTGGGGGAGTCCAAAATTGGTTCTCCCGCCAAGGTGATGTGGTATCTACCTATAATACCACAGTTTCAATGCTTGTTTTCCAATCCTATAGATGCAAAGAATTTGAGGTGGCATGCAGATGTTAAGAAAAATAATGATGGGATCCTACAACATGCGTCTGATTCCCCACAGTGGAAGAAGATTGATCTATTGTACCCCGAATTTGGTGAAGAGGATAGGAATCTAAGACTTGGGCTTTGTACATATGGGATGAATCCGTATGGGAAATTGAGCAGCCAACATAGTACTTGGCCAGTCATGCTTGTTATATACAATCTTCCTCCCTAGTTGTGTATGAAAAATAAGTACGTTATGCTGTCGTTGTTGATATTGGGACCTAAACAACATGGAAATGATATTGATGTTTATCTTGAACCTCTGATTGATGACTTAAAGAAACTCTGGGGTGAAGGTGTGATGACCTAGGATGCTTCACAAAGAGAGACATTTTGTTTGCACGCTATGTTGTTTTGCACTGTGAATGACTTTCCAAGATATGGGAATTTGTCTGGACTTCTTCCTGCCCTCCTTCTAGCGCCAAGCATGATAATCTACCCGTCGCCTAGCTAGGTTCCGGTAGAAACCGCTCGTGAACTCGCTGGTTTTCAGGTTATTTGTTGCTAGAAATTTTTGGCTAAAATTTCTAGGGCAGCTGCGCCTAATAGAAGGTCGCCCCTTACTCCATTTCATGGTGGGGCGGTGGGAGTTTCACTCATTGAAGTATACTTGGGGGAGTTTTTTTTCGGATGGGCTGTGGCTGTCTTCTCCCGAGGAGGATTCCCTTCCGGCATTGGTCAATTGAAGAGAAATGAGAACAAATCTTCCGAAATATATGACTGCCACGGCTAGCCGCATCAGTCCTGAGCGGATGGAGGAATGTCTCCGCGCCCGTCTCCGCTCTCCTCATCCCAACTCGAAGGAAGGACCCCCAAGGGATGGGCGGATCAATTGAATCCAGCTCGGCAGACTTTTGGTGCCATACCTTCCCGACGTTGTGTACCGTCCGGTTTGCGACCCCTACTATAGTGTCAAAGGATCAAAAGCGTGTCCTATATGTGAAGAGAACACTGATTCAATACGACTAAAACACGGTGGCAAGACTGTATATCTTGCTCATCGAAGGTTTCTTCCAAAATTTCATCCGTATCGTAGGTTGCGCAAAGCATTCAATGGACGAAATGAGGAACGTAGTGCACCTAAACCTATATCAGGGGAGGATGTTTATGAAAGAGTGAAAGACATCGCCAATGAATTTGGTAAGAGATCACAATGTACGATGGCCACAAGGAGTGACAAATCTTTATTCAAGAAGAAGTCAATATTTTGGGATCTTCCTTATTGGAGTTCTTTGACAGTCACGCATTGTATCGATGTCATGCACGTTGAGAAAAATGTATGTGTAGCGTCATCGGTACTCTGTTGAATATACCAGGTAAGACTAAAGATGGGATAAAATCTAGAATGGACCTACGTGAAATGGGAATAAGGTCAGAATTAACAGAATTACGTGAAATGGGTAATAAAAGAACATATTGACCTCCCGCTTGTTACACGTTGTCTAGAAAGGAGAAGAAAGCATTTTGTGAATGCTTGGTAAATGTTAAGGTGCCACAGAGTTACTCATCCAACATCCATACATTGGTATCAATGAAACATCTGAAGTTGATTGGTCTTAAATCTCATGATTGTCACATTCTAATGCAACAAATATTGCCTGTGGCAATTAGATCTATATTGCCGAAGCATGTAAGGTTTGCAATCACCAGACTTTGTTTCTTTTTCAACAGTCTGTGCAGTAAAGTTATTGACCCTAATACTCTCGATAATTTGCAAAGAGAAGTGGTTGTTACCCTATGTCAGCTTAAGATGTATTTTCCTTCATCGTTCTTTGATATCATGGTACATCTTGTTGTCCACTTGACTAGGGAAGTGAAAATGTTGGGACCAGTTTTTTTGCATTGGATGTATCCCTTTGAACGATACATGAGCATTTTTAAAGGTGATGTTCGAAACCGTTATCGGCCTGAAGGGAGTATTATTGAGGGTTATGTGGCGAGAGAGGTTATGGATTTTTGTAATGACTTTCTGAGTGGTAATGATGCTCCCGTGAATGACAAGAATATTGAGGAGCATTTTGGCAAAGGAGTTTTGGGAGCACGGGTGAAAGTAATCAGTCGTGAGTAGTTGGAGCAAAGTCACTTGTATATTTTACACAACATGGACGAAGTGTGTGTTTATATCGAGGAACATACCAATTTCATCAAGAGACAATATCCTTGATCCAATTCAATGTGGCTTGCTAGAGAGCATAACAAGACATTTATTAAGTGGTTTGAAGATAAAGTCTTACATCAACTATCTCAAACACTAGATAATGTTACTGAAACCATCAAATGCCTCACCTTTAAACCAAAATTGAATGTTTTGTCTTATGAAGGGTTTGACATAAATGGTTTCTCATATTACACAAAGCATCAAGATGATATGAGTGTCATCCAAAATAGCGGGGTCACCCTTCAAGCGTCGACTATGTAGTTTGCAAGTGCAAAGGATAAAAGTCCACGTGAAGCTAAAATGTCATATTACGGTGTCATTGAAGACATATGGGAGTTTGACTATGTAGATTTCAGAATTCCGCTCTTTAAATGTAATTGGGTTAACAACAACAAAGGAGTTATAGTGGATGAATTGGGTTTCACGTTAGTGAACTTTGAAAAGATTGGCGAGAAGGGTGAACCATTCATATTGGCATCACAGGAAAAACAAGTATTTTATATCGATGATCCTGTAAATGATAAATGGTCGGTTGTTCTTCATGGTAAAAGATAGTTCATTGAAGATCCTATAGATGAAGAAGAGTACTATGATAAGTATGATGACTCCAATCCATTCTCAGTTGGGTTTCCAACACCACCAAACATTGAAGTTGGGGATGACAATGACTTGTATGTTCGCGGGGATCATAATGAAGGATTGTTAATTGATAAAAGATCACAATATTAGAGGCATGGATGTTTATATTTTTATTATGTTCCCATGGTGACCGTGTTGATGATCACTGTGAGGGTGAGGATGTGCTTGCACTGCCTGACAATGTAAGTTTTAAGAATATATACCTGAGGTTTCTATCTATATGTTCATTTATAATTATATTATGTAAGTGTGTTTTTTATCAAATTTTAGGATACTAGTTAATAGCAATTCTATTTAATTTGCAGGCATTCTCCAAAGACTACAGGCTATGCAGGATGGCCATGACATAGCTATGCAGGCCATCAACATTGCTTTGTAAATCCAAAGCGCAATAGTCGGAGAGAAAGCAAGCATCCCACACTATAGCTTAGTACATATATATAGTGGGACTAAGGTGACGATCCCACCTGCTAAAACAGGTTACCGACAACTACATGTTAAGACTGGGAGGTTGTGATTCAGCAAACGTGTGCATTAGCAGGAGGACAAACAGATTTCACCACGAGTTAACATTGAAGTTAACTCGTGGTTAAATCTATTTGTCCTCCTGCTAATGCATACGGTTGCTGAATCAAGACCTCCTAGTCGTAACATGTAGTTGTCGGTAACCTGTTTTAGCAGGTGGGATCGTCACCTTAGTCCCACTATATATATGTACTAAGCTATAATGTTGTATGTAAATTCAACACTGCTATTATTATGCACTATATATGTGTTAGTCTGTCATGTTGTTATATGAATATGAAACACTTATGCGTGCTGCACTTTATGTATTGTATCTGTATCATGCTTCCCTTCAATGTGGCATCTTTTGTTGTTTCATGGCTCTTTGAATATATGATTTTGTTGACAATGTGAATGAATTTTTATGAATTGTGTGTGAAAATCATCAATACATGAATGTTTCTACATGTGTCTGAATGTGAAAAGAGATAAAATGTTTGTAGGTTTGTGGCCTGTTGTTGGCTGATATCAATGGATGTCGTAAAACCTGCAGTTCATAACTGAACTATAGGTTTCTCATCCTGTGACCAGCCACAACAGGTCTGCAGACTGACAGAAAAAAAAACATCGGCGTCGGTTATTTGAATAAAACCAACGATATATTATTACAATGTCGGTTTCCATACTAGTAACTGACGTCGATTTCCCTAATGAGACCAGACACCACGTCCGTGCTGGCCAGCATGACCGTGGCAGCGGACCAGACATAAAACAAGCATCGGATATTTATATACAACCGACGACATAGGATAACAGTGTCGGTTTCCCTACTAGTAACCGACGTCGATTTCCATAGAGGCCAGACAACACGGCTGTGCTGGTTAGCGCGGTCGTGGCAGTGGGTGAGATGGCTATCGGTTATCACTAAGAAAGTGACACTGATAGTGCCCCAGATGGCGCCCTTTCTGTGGCGTGAAGGTATGTGGTGTAGGTTTCGAACCTAATAACTGACGCTTATACCCCCTACTGGTGCCTTTTTGGCGTGTTTTCGGTGGCACGCGAAGGGTTTTGGCGTCAGTTTGAGAATCGACGCGTAACAGTTGGGCTTTTAGCGGCGCCCACATAGGTGTTGCTTAAGAACCGACAGTAAATGTCTTAAAAAACCGACACTAAAGGCATGTTTTGTACTAGTGATAATTGTATGAATATGGACTTGAATTGAGAAGATTGTATGCTTTACTTCAAAGAATGGGTTTCTTTGCAACTATCCCCTTTGATATGTATTTTGTAATTTCAATTTTTTTGTTAATCCAAAAATGGATATAAAAGAGAAAAAAGAAGGAAAGTCCAAATAATAGAGAAAGATACAAGATAATGGATAATAAGCAATGTATTTGTGAGAAACATATAGAAATCTCTAGAAAGTGGCATTGATGGACACAATTGATTAGATTTCATTTACATGTGATTACTAATGGAAAGAGTAGTTAAAATAAAGGAAATAGGAAAAAAAATATCATAATAAGGATATTATAAAGTGCCTTTTGGGGCGCCAATTAAGTAATTTGTAATCAATCATGGATAAATGTTTTACCATATTGGGGAAATAATGAATAAAACCATGCATGTGTCCCCTATGTCTTTTTCTAATAAGAGAGAAGAGATAAATCAATTAAAGGAAGAAAAGGATGTTTTGACTACTTTCCAAATAAGAGTCCTAACTACATACAACTTGGGAATCATGCTACGGATCTCTAGACCTAGATCTATATAAGAAGTCGTGTAGTAAGGGGATCAGAGATAAAAGAGTTGTCTTCGCCTCCCCATGAATTTGTCCCATACATTATAGGGCGGAAACCGAGGATGTTGTGGGTGGGCTCCTTCTCCATGGACAGACCTGATGAGGGATCCTATTGATGCCATCTGCTACAAGAAGACACCAAGCAGCGACAGAGGGGATGGGGGTGACAGTCTCCTGGTGCTGCCGGTGTGTGAAGGTTGGGGGGAAGGTCTCCACTCATCTGCACAATAGACACCATGGTTAGAACTGTGGCAAGGACTGCCACCAAGTTTCAACATAGGGAAGTAAGCCTCCGATCAGGATTTTCTCTAGGGAAGATTGTGAAGAAATCTAGGATCAACGAGAGGGATTCTAGACCAGAACAACGATCCTAAGGTACCACCCTTGTTCTTTCTATTTATCGTGCACCGGTAGTAGGTAGAGGTCGGGCGCCACCACCATGCACCATGGCACTGCTGGTAGGTTGGGGCAAGTTCGGCCAGGGCCGTGGAGTCCTCAGGCCGATCTTGGTCACTGGAGCCATGGGAAAACAAGGGGCGGTGTTTGCCCGACAGACGCGCTCGCAGCGGGAGTCAGACTTCCTCGTGATCGCGAGGAAGGGGACGACCTGGGGAAGAAAGACACGTATGCCCTGAGACTCCTGCCTAGATCACAGGGGCCAGATTGTAATTTTCCTGATCCCTTAATTTAGCCGATTTCTAATAAAATTGGTATGGTTGGTGAGTTGTCAGCATCTGATTGGTTAGAAAAGGATTAACCTTGTTTTAATTTTAGAAATTAATTGGTAACTCGGATGACAACATATTATATATGGATTTTGATCAGAAGAACTCCAGGAATCCATTAAAAATGTAATTAAATCCTAATTCTTGTTGCAATTCAAAAAGTTCTTAAAGTTGTCACTTTAATATTGTTTTTAATGAAAAACCCTAGATTTTGATGACTAATGATTAGGGAAGGGTTATATGGATGTTTAAAGTTGATATTAACTTGTTGCTTATAAAAAGGACACATTAGATCCAAAAGGATAATCTTTATGCATAGTTTGATTAATTTAGGCTTCCATGTATATAAATAAGCTTTAATGGGCCTTGAAATTCTAATGTTAGTAATTATGATTCTTAATGGCTTTAATTGTTCAAATCCATGGATAGAATTGAGATTTGATGATTCTAAGCTATTTTAAGTATAAAAGCTTCTAATTGTGAATAAATACCCTTAATTTGGTAATTCGGGTTTTCTAGTGGATTAATGTCAAATTAGCGATAAATAGGGTTCATATGTGAATTCGACCATAATGAAATGTGAGTTGTCAATTCAAAAGGAACCAAAGATGATAATTGTGCCTATGATGTTGAAATTAGGGTTTGTGAACTAAAAGGGCATTTAAAGTGATAAAGGATTTATGGAGGCTAAAACCCTAATAAACCCCTAAAGTTGGCCTAGAAATCATAAGGTGGAATCCAAGTCAATCTTGAGAATGTTTTGGATAAAACAATGACACTTGGATGTTATGCATTAATTTTTCAGGATATTGTTGATTGCGTGATTGATTGTTCTTGAATATTATTGCTTGGATATCAAGTTTCTCTAGATCAGGTACGTGGTTACACTTATGGTTAAATAGCTTTAGTTTCACGGCGATTCCCGAATGGTTTATCGGTTGGCTAAAAATAACTTCTTGGATGACTTTTATTTTATGCATCTATAAAGTGACTATGACTATCACCATAAATATGTGTACATAACTAGATCAGATCCTGGTCCTCCTATGGGGCTTTTCTAATGATGAAAAGGGTAACCTGGTACATGGCCTACTTGTTAAGTAGGACATCAGGTTATAATGATTTAGGAATTGGGATACCCACGTGTAGTGCCATGTGACTCTTTAGCATACCATGAGTTAGGGAGTGGGCTACCTATGGCTAGTGCCATGCAACTCAACCCTAGAAATTGATTCACATTTTAGGTAGTATAATGAGGGGTTTAATGGGGATCTACCATAAGGAAGGTATCATCCAAGTCCACTATAGGAACAACACAGAGGCTAGGGTATGGATGGATTGAGCAGTTATGCTTAAAACATAAAGTTGTTTGTTAAATCATAATTGACTGTGATATGTTGTTACAGTTAATTGTATGATTATTGTGTCCCCCACATACCAGCATATTCATTTATGCTGACTGACGTTTTGTTTGTCGACATTTTAGGTACAAATTGAAAAGGGCAAACAGTAAAGTGGCATATTGTGAATTAAGAAATAAAGTGCAAGGAGGATTAGGTAGAATAGAATCCATATGTGGATAGAAGTTAGATATCCAAGTTTTTGAAAAAGGTATGCAAAGTTTTATTTTATTCTATCTTTCCGTATAGTCTCAGTAGAATTTAATAATTATTACTGATTATTTGTTGAACCTTTGATCTGGGAAATTGGGATAACGACTCTGACCTCTTCGTCTCCCTTAATTGGGGGTTACCGGGAGGCGGGATCATTATATTTTATATCAGAGCATTGGTTCCTCATTTAATATTTAGTAATTATTAAATTTTACAAACTCTGTAGAACTTAAGGGAGTTATTAGAGGATTTTCTGAAAGATAAAGGTGTCTAGAAAAGGATCACATTCGGGGGCTGGCAATAGTTTCCTCCGCACTGCTAGTCAGAATATGACGACTCCCAGATTTGTTTGACTACCTAGCCAATGTCTCAGGATTTAACTCGAAATAAGATACATTAAGGACTCTCTCATCTTATTCATCCCTTCTCCATTCAAATGTTGTTAAGGATTATAAGTATTAGGGTTTTCTTTCTTTCCTCACCCTCTTGAGGTATGGGTAAAGTTGATAAGGTTTAAGGAATCCTCCACCAAATTAATGAAAAGCATGTAAATAAGATGTCATGGACATAAGCTTAATAGTTTAAGCGTAAACTAAAGAATAGATACATGCTTAGGTCATGTGACATATGTTGTCATGCCCTCAGGAGAGACCTGAGGCTAGACCCTCTGGTTAGGAGGATGAGTAGAGAGAGTTAGTCTTGGAGGTAGATACCTCCATTATAAGTAGAGACCTGGCACATGCTTTGAGGATGATGCTAACCCTAACCCTAAGTGGTGGTTAGAGAGAGAGATGGCATGATGAGTTAGATGTCATGATAGACCAGGTGTGTGGACATGCTTTTGGATGCCCATGACGTTATGAGCCATGTGAGGTTGGATGACCTAGTGCCTTTGGTGACCCAACCCTGGAAAGGGTCATGCATGTTAGAGTGAAGGATAGCTCCTTCAATGATGAGGTTAGTGAAGAACCTATAGAAACCCTATGGGCTCTTATGAGCATGGCATAGTATGCACCCAGAGCACGTCAGTAGTGCTGGAAGTAGGTTGAAACTGAGGCTAGAGGGGCATGATGGATAGCCTATGAGATAAGCATAAAGAGCTATGGATAATCTTGAGCGTATGTTTGAACGTAGGCTTCACCCATGTAAGTGTATGTATGTGAGCATGATCCACCCTTTTAGAGAGAGAACCACCAGTGGCAAGGTTGTTTGTAGGGCTAGCTCTAGAGAGTGAGAGCAAGACCCGAGCAAGGAGGATGGAAGCTTAGACTCCGGGATATGAGGAACCCTGAGAAGTTGAATATGATACAACCTAAATGGATGGTTGTGGTTTCCTCATGCATGATCCCTGGAGGCTTATGGTATCTTGGTTGCCTTAGAGGAACCAAACCCTAAGAAGAAGGATGAGGCTGCTGGTACCTATGTGCAGAAAATATAGGTGCTTACCTCCTAAGGATATGAAGAAGAGTTCCTTGGACCATAAGGAGGCTTAGTAATAAGTTGGGAGGCCTCATACCTAGTTGGTTGTCCTTGAGGAGGACTCCACTCTGAGGTGTTGTTCAAGTGGAAGGATTATATAATGTTCATGATATACCTCGTACATGCGTGGTTCATTGTTGGAATGTTGAGCATGCAATTGGACAACTGTTGCATAAGAGGTGAACCTAGGAGGGGGAGTAGTAGTTCTTGGTGCACCTGATGCTTGAGTTCCTATGCATAGGAGCATGGCACCCCCCATGCTTTAGGAAGATGGAATCCCTTAGATTAAGGTGTATGTTTAATGAACCTCCTACTTATAGGTTGGTGACATATGTATGTATGATGATGGTCAAATGAGAACAAGTAGGACCTACAAGGAGACTTCATGTTATCTACATGTCTTAGTAGACTTCTTGGTAGCTACATGCCTTAGTAGCTTGATAGCACTAAGCATGCTCATGCGGGTGCAAACCCTAGATGTACATACATTTGTGACCTTTGCTGCTATCAAGAGATATTTTCCTCCCATACTGGGAGAGGACCTTTTTTTAGGGTATGAATCAACTTTTTTTGGGTTTGAGGTAACCTTAAGAGGTCTCATAGAATCTTGAGAAGCTAAGTGGAGAGTACATAGTATAGGAATGAACCGGTAGACCCATAGATAACCATCTCTAAGTGCATGTGGATGTTTTACCATGGGGGTAACTGATATGGGGCCTGACCAAGGTAGGTAAGCCGCCATGACCCCTATGAAAGGAAGTAAGTCATACCACGAATGCAGAGAGAGATGATGGAGACTTGGGTAAGGTTCTAAGTTGGACATGTACTATGTTAGAATCCTAAGTTTATCCTAGGGTCAGGTAGGGATAAGACTGATGGGAGTAGGAGTTGCCTAATTCCCTAGTTGCACATGACCATAGGGTCGAGAGGTAACAACTATCATTGTCTGAGGGCCATGGGTTAGGAGATTGATCACCTTTACGAACTCATGGGACCCAAAGGGCAGATGAGGAGGGCACTCTATGAATGCATAAGGGAAGAGGGATGATCCCAAAAGTATCGACACCCTATAGACCTAGAGGAGATGAGTAAGGATGGTATGATGACCCAAGTGAGTTCGAGACCAGTGGTCCAAGGAAGTAAACTTGATATCAAGATGTTCATGATGTGGAAACATGTGTTGCACATTTCAACCTAGAGTGGAAGGTGTACTGGCAAGGTGGGATGCACTATCTCTACTCTTGAAATGGGAAGAACTTTGTGTTTGGACGACCGCCAAATGCTTATTTCCTCTCGTTATGGGGGTGAGAGATAGGGTAGCATGCATGCCATACACTAAGGATAAAGATGATGTGAGTTGAAACGTTGCTATGCTATATGAGGATAGAGATACCTTTGTGGAGTGTATGATGTGTGGATGGTTTACAAACACCAAGTTAACTAAGGTAGTCATCTTATGAGTATGCTTTTATCATGAGATGTATGGAATTTATGAGCTATACAAGGTAGAGTTCGAGCTCAGAGTTTTCTTGATGAAGATAGACTTATAGTCTGAGATGAGATAATAAGTGGAATATATAGAGGTGTATGTCCTCACTGTTACCTAGCATATAAGGATGAAAGGTGGTAATGGATGCTCATATTGAGACGTAGCTGACTAGTTTAGCTAGTGGAGAGGCTGGAAGAGGTGGTTAGGTGAACCCTAAGTATGTGAGATATGTTTGGCTAACACTCAGATGTAACGAGATACATTGATTGAGTTGGTGGTTTCTTGGTTTGCCAGCCTAGGGCTTGTCATGATGGAAGTATGGTTGTAGAACCTCAAATGCACTTTTATGGAAAAGAAGGTGATGAAACCCCGACTAGAGTGATTTAGGGTTTCTTAGAAATCAATCTTAAGGAATCATGACATATCGGAGATCATGATTGTGAGTTCACGACACATCGTGGTACTACTAAGATAGTAAGTTGTGGTAGTACATTGGATACCTAAGATGAAGTTGCATGTGGCTTATCGCCATGCATGCCAGGAGGTGAAGGATGAGGACCAATAACCCAGTGAGTTTATATAGAGGATAAAGAGTCCCTGAGAGGGAATGGGAGTTCATCACTATATATGTTGTGGTGAGTCTCCCTTGGACCAAGGAAGGTCAAGATCTAATATGGGTTATGGTAGATTGACTTACCTAGATGACATGATCTAAGAGAAGAGAAAGTACTATCGGGAGATAGATCCAGTTGAACTACATGTAAGAGAGATGGTTCAACTGTACCATGATATGAGTTCAAAGGTTGTTGAGTATCACCTAAAGATTCACTTCCATGAAGTGGAGGTAGATACATGAAGAGCTTGATGTTAGTATAGTTTATCACCCCTAGCTGATGGTTAGCATGATCCATACTAGAGGGTCTGATGAGAGCATGTGTGCTCGTTCAGGGTGATATATGGGGACAATTCTCATCCTATGAAAGTTGTGATGATAACCACCATAGTCAGTATCGGGATATAAGAAGATTTATAAGGGAGGTAGTCTCGGTTACGCTTCATTAAGATGATGTTGGTAAAGGGACCTCATGAAGGTCAGAAAAGGACCATAGTATGCGTAGATGAAGTCGCTTTGATCATGTAATTGCTGAAAGAGAGCCCAGGGGCAACATGAGTCGTGAGCTGATGCAAAGCAGACTGGAATGCGGTTCACTATGGGAGAATATGTGATATGAAAATCCGACCCCTCTGAGCTATAGCTGAGACAGATGAGTCCCCGATACATGGGTCCATTTGAGATGGATTGGTGGAGATGATTATGTATAGCCTTACCCCTCAGGATAATGTGATGCGTGATGAGTTCCATGTGTCCAATTTAGAGCACTATGTGAGGTACCTGAACCATGTGCTAAGCAATGAACCTAGTGAGCCCCAAGGGAGGCTGAAATGTCCTGAGTCACCTGTGAGGATTCTAGATGCCAAGGTGAAAGAACTAAGAGAAAAGAATATGTGATGGTAAAGGTTCTTTGGAAGCACCATGAATAGGGCAAAGCCACATAGGGGCCAATGATATATATGGAATAGTCTTATCCTCCTTGTTTGAATGTTTGATGGAATTTTGAGGGCAAAATTCTTATAAGAGGGGAAGGATGTTACAACCTCAATTTTACATGTGTTTTTGTAATTGAAATGTAATAATTCTATGAATATGGACTTGAATTGAGAAGATTGTGTGCTTTACTTCAAAGAATGGGTTTCTTTGCAACTATCCCCTTTGATATTTATTTCGTAATTTCTATTGTTTTGTTAATCCAAAAATGGATATAAAATAGAAAAAAAGAAGGAAAGTACAAATAATATAGAAAGATATAATATAATGGATAATAAGCAATATATTTGTGAGAAATGTATAAAAATCTCTAGAAAGTGGCATTGATGGCCACAATTGATTAGATTTCATTTACATGTGATTACTAATGGAAAGAGTAGTAAAAATAAAGGAAATAGGAAAACAATATCATAATAAGGATATTATAAGGTGCCTTTTGGGGTGCCAACTAAGTAATTTGTAATCAATCGTGGATAAATGTTTTACCATATTGGGGAAATAATGAATAAAACCATGCATGCATCCCCTATGCCTTTTTGTAATAAGAGAGAAGAGATAAATCAATTAAAGGAAGAAAAGGATGTTTTGACTACTTTCCAGATAAGAGTCCTAACTACATACAGCTTGGGAATCATGCTACGGATCTCTAGACCTAGAGCTATATAAGAAGTCATGTAGTAAGGGGATCGAAGATAAAAGAGTTGTCTTCGCCTCCCCATGAATCTATCTCGTACATTGTAGGGTGGCAACTGAGGATGTTGTGGGTGGGATCCTTCTCCATGGACAGTCCTGGTGAGGGATCCTATTGATGCCATCTGCTACAAGTAGACACCAAGTAGCGATGGAAGGGATGGGGGTGTCGGTCTCCTGGTGCTACCAGCGTGTGAAGGCTGGGGGGAAGGTCCCCGCTTGTCTGCACAATAGATACCATTGTTAGAACTGTGGCAAGGACCACCACCAAGTTTCAACACAGGGAAGTAAGCCTTTGATCAAGACTTGCTCAAGGGCAGATCGTGAAGAAAGCTAGGATCAATGAGAGGGATTCTAGACCAGAACAACGATCCTAAGGTACCACCCTTCTTCTTTCTGTTAATCGTGCACATGTAGTAGGTAGAGGCCGAGCATCACCGTCGTGCACCATGGTTCCACTGGTAGGTTGTGGCAAGGCCGACCAGGTCCGTGGAGTCCTCAGGCCGATCTTAGTCACCGGAGCCATGGGAAAACAAGGGGCGGTGTTTGCCCGACAGACGCGCTCGCAGCGGGAGTCAGACTTCCTCGTGATCGCGAGGAAGGGGACGACCTGGGGAAGAAAGACACGTATGCCCTGAGACTCCTGCCTAGATCACAGGGGAAAGATTGTAATTTTCCTGATCCCTTAACTTAGCCGATTTCTAATAAAATTGGTATGGTTGCTGAGTTGTCAGCATCTGATTGGTTAGAAAAGGATTAACATTGTTTTAATTGTAGAAATTATTTGGTAACTTGGATGACAACATATTATATATGTATTTTGATCAACAGAACACCAGGAATCCATTAAAAATGTAAGTGAAGCCTAATTCTTGTTGCAATTAAAAAATTTCTTAAAGTTGTCACCTCTAATATTATTTTTAATGAAAAACCCTAGATTTTGATGAATAATGATGTGGGAAGGGTTATACTGATGTTTAAAGTTGATATTAACATGTTGCTTATGAAAAGGACACATTAGATCCAAAAGGATAATCATTATGCATAGTTTGATTAATGTAGGGTTCCATGTATATAAATAAGATTTAATGGGCCTTGAAACCCTAATGTCAGTAATTATGATTCTTAATGGCTTTAATTGTTCAAATCCATGGATAGAACTGAGATTTGATGGTTCTAAGATATTTTAAGTATAAAAGCTTCTAATTGTGAATAAATACCCTTAATTTGGTAATTAGGGTTTTCTAATGGATTAATGTGAAATTAGCGATAAATAGGGTTCATATGTGAATTCGACCATAATGAAATGTGAGTTGTCAATTTGAAAGGAACCAAAGATGATAATTGTGCCTATGATGTTGAAATTAGGGTTTGTGAACTAAAAGGGCATTAAAAGTGATAAAGTCTTTATGGAGTCTAAAACCCTAAAGTTGGTCTAGAAATCATAAGGTGGAATCCAAGTCGATCTTGAGAATGTTTTGGATTAAACAATGACACTTGGATGTTATGCATTAATTTCAGGATATTGTTGATTGCTTGATTGATTGTTCTTGAATATTATTGCTTGGACATCGAGCTTCTTTGGATCATGTATTTGGTTATTCTTATGGTTAAATCGCTTTAGTTTCACGACGATTCCCGAATGTTTTATCAGTTTCCTAAAAGTAACTACTTGGATGACTTTTATTTCATGCAACTATAAAGTGACTATGACTATCACCATAAATATGTGTACATAAGTAGCTCAGATCATGGTCCTCCTCTGTGTCTTTGCTAATGATGAAAAGGGTAACTTGGTACATGGCCTACTTGTTAAGTAGGACATCAGGTTATCATGAGTTAGGAATTGGGCTACCCACATGTAGTGCCATGCAACTCTTTAACACACCATGAGTTCGGGAGTGGGCTACCTATGGGTAGTGCCATGCGACTCAACCCTAGAAATTGATTCACCTTTTAGGTAGGATCATGAGGGTTTTAATGGGGATCTACCATAAGGATGGTAGAATCCAGGTCCACTGCAGGGACAACGTAGAGGCTAGGGTATGGATGGATTGAGCAGTTATGCTTAAAACGTAAAGTTGTTTGTTAAATCATAATTGAATGTGATATGTTGTTATAGTCAATTGCATGATTATTGTGTCCCCCACATACCGACATATTCATTTATGCTGACCGAAATTTTGGTTGTCAATGTTTTAGGCTAAATTGAAAAGGACAAATAGTAAAGTGGCATATTGTGAACTAAGAAATAAAGTGCAAGGAGGATTAGTTAGAATAGAATCCAGATGTGGATAGAAGTTAGATATCCAAGTTTTTGAAAAAGGTATGAAAAGTTTTATTTTATTCCAACTTTTCATATAGTCTCAGTAGAATTTAATAATTATTACTGATTGTTTTTCAAACCTTTGATCTGGGAAATTGGGATAATGGCTCTGACCTATTGGTCTCCCTTAATTGGGGGTTACTGGGAGGTGGGGTTGTTACCATCTTACATCTTTTATTATTCCCTGGGGAATTTTAATCGCACCATCCAAAGTCCAACTGACCCCTATGAAGGGATACTCAGTTTCGTATGAGATCTAGGAGTGTCGATATCCTAAGATCTCTTCCCCTCGATCAGTATGAGTAAAAAGGCAATGACATATCAATCAAAGATACCACTACCATTACATATAGTCAAGCTACTAACCACTAGTCCGCCCTTGGTACAGGTCACGATACTAGAAACTAGGGTAGAAAAACGCTTTAATCTGAGGTACAACTGCAATTATCCTCAATCACATCAAAAGTCTGAGGCATAACCATAGCCATCCCCCATAACCTGCATTTTGGATGACAAAGATACATCCTCAACTTGCCACCCCCACATACTCAACAATATGCGCTTCGAGTTTCCCTTAGGAATACTAGTTTCACCATCCAACAAGTTTTGACACTGAAGATGGATCTACGACACATGGCACTACACGATTAGAGTTGCACTTGATTAGTTACACCAATTGGGTGAATTAAGGCTGCATCAAATAAGTAGACATACAAATCCTAATTCACTTCTAGCAAGCATATAAATATCACAACTTCAAAACATATAAAATTTGTTAAACATAATTTCTCATCTCATCATCACATTATGGCATACAACTCACAAAAACATAATTAACTAATGCGGAAGCATTCACTAAGCAGCAGATTACCGAAAATCACTAAAAATTAAAACGTTTTTACCAAGAGATCCATCAAAGAAAACTTTCTCACATAGAACCAAAGTAACACATTTACATTCTGTTTTTCAAAAGTGCATATCCTGTATCTTCTCTTTCTGAGAATTACAAACATCAACTGCTCTGGTAAGCTAAACACAGGCAGTATAAAATCTCGAGGCACTGTGCCAAAATCTCAAAAACACTAACTACTATTCTGAGGACCTAGAGAGTACAGGGATGAGACATAGGACTCTATATACAACTATACAAGGCATAACAGTTAGTGTCTCCACTTGAGACTTCACTACTGTCCCTCATGCTACAGTTGCTGTCCTTCACCTACTAAAGGAATCCTGCTTCCTCATCCGTGTCCACCTAAAAAAAATTGTGGTTCCCACGGGGGTGAGACAATTGTAGATTGCCCCAGCGAGAGATATAACTCTCCTCCAGAAACATTATTATTGCAGCTTAAGAAGATAATTATGAACAGAGGAATCATAATTGTTTGACAGCAGTTAATTCAATGTCTAATAGATTAGAACATTATTCTTATCAAAAGCATTGTTGCTATAACTTGATAGAGCAACATGTCACTTATCCATTAGGGAATATAAAGAACATGTATAACATTTATTCACTGTAGAATCATTTCAACAACATTAACTCTCTTTAGTCTTAGATCATAAATCTAATGCCTAACATTGTCATTATGGAGTCATGGCCTTTAGCCATATTCTTTTCACAAAGTATTGGGATCTTAATCCCTCAACTCATCAAGTACATTTCCACTTCTTAGCAAGTTCATCATCATGATTATAGAATCTGGGTATCTGAACCCATATCTCGTCATAGGATACTTATTACCACTTATTAGGTAACTTAATACTTTCAGGTCATCTGACCAAGGACATTATGATTCTTGCTACACAAAGTATTGCACACAGTAGACAAAGAACAATGATTCTTGCTACACAAAGTATTGCACATAGTACACAAAGCACAATGATTCTTGCTTCACAAAGTATTGCACATAGTACACAAAGCACAATGATTCTTACTACACAAAGCATATGAAGGCTTATAAAGCCTATAAAACATTCTAAATACACAGAGCATCATAGCCCATACCTGGCTATACTCCTCATCTCATCATTCCTGCATGATTAGTATTCATGATAATAATTATAATGCTTTCATATCAGCACCATACACCACTAAGAATACCACTATTCCCTCTTTAGGGTTCATGGTTTCCTTTTCATATTAGCACCCTTCATTAGGGTTTTCCATAAGTAACCTCTTAGGTTCTTAGGATCATATTATTAATGATCCAACTCTATATCATTGCTTCACTTAGATAAGAGCCAATATTGATAACATAAGTATTCAATCATACTTATTTATTCTCATCACTCATCATTGAATGAAGTATCAGCACAAAGTATGAGTTTCTCTCTCTCATCTTTACCAGAATATGATTGTATTATAGTTTATTTTTTTGGATTAATCTTTTCATAAGGAATGTTAGCCTACACTTATTAAAGTACATTACATCTCAATGTAACAATTGACATGACACATCTCATGTGTCATTCATCCAATTATATTGGACTTATAACACATCAAGGTATATCAGTATTGGGGTGTTGGATGTGATATCTATCATATCTTGATGTATCACTTCCCTCAACAACTTTATCTTACTTGAGTTCATCCACATAACTTGTATTAGGGTATTCCCCATCCTAATACTTTATGCACCAGTTCATCACATTTATCATGTAATGTATTGGTCATAATTCATCTATTTAGAATATACAACCATTGCCAATGATATGGACTCATACTTGAGTTAGAACTATTATTGTAAGGATGTCCATTATCAACCCCTCTAGGTGTTACATTTGTCAATACATGAATCACTGTTCCATTAATAGGAATAGGATTTCTACAATTATAATTTGAGGTTCACTTAGCATCTCACATATATATGGATTTCACCTTGGCTCACTCTTCATTAGAGTTTCACATAACATCTTTCTATATCATGGTTTCACCTAGTATTATGTGAAATTATGATTTCACAACACATCACCCAGTGATAGGGCTTCACATAGCATTAGTAGCACTACCCTATATTAGGGTTTCATGCACCTTTACCCCATTTTAGGGTTAAGGTTTACCATTCACATCCAAGTAGGATTTCTCACACCTTATTACTCAAATTAGGGTTAGGATGTACAATACCCATTAAATTAGGGTTTCTTACATTGTTACACTAAGTTAGGGTTACATCATCACCCTAGATTATGGTTTCACTCAGCTTTTCCCTCAATCAGTGCTTCACATAACCTTGCCCTAAATTAGGATCAAGGTACATCAATCTTTTCAATGAAGATTTCATGATCTCATATTACGGATCAAACCCTGATTACACATTTATTCATAATGAGAGGATTAGGGCTTATTAATTAAGCAATAATCTCCCCAATTCTCTCTGCATCTCATCCTCTCTAGGATGTTAAATACTCCAAGATTGATCTAGGCTAACTCTTTTCTTAACTACACATAGTTAGGGTTAACCTTCATAATCATCATTGGTCTATATCATTAACAATCAAGTAGGTAATTGACCTTTGATCATATTAGTTGTCCAAATGGTTTAACCAATTTGAACTTCAAAAGATCTTGGTCACTTAGACCTCAAACGGTATTGACCAATTAAGTTCAAACGGTTTGAAACCATTTAGCAAAGTTGGTGCTTGAAACCGTTTAGACCAAACATGTTGAAACCTAATTAGTCATGGGTCTCCAAATAGTTTGAGACCATTTGGTCCCAAACGGTCTTGAGACCATTTGGACCAAACCATTTGGACCCAAATGGTCTTGATACCATTTGGTCCAAACCCTCTCAAAACCTAATAGACCAAAAAGTTCCATCAACACTTAGACACTTCATGGTTTCAATAGATGAACCAGTTTACAATTGAGCCCTTGGTTTCTCAATCAATTAAACTACTGAATCATCCATGAATTGAACCATCAATTAGGGTTTTGAACCCAATTGATCTAGGACTTCCACTCAATAAACCTTCAATTGGAGTTTTGAATAGAATCACCATCAATGATCAACATTGTGGAATTGATTCCATTGCAACTAATGAATCGTCATCAAATTTTTGATATGACCAGACCCCAAACGGTCTTGAGGTCATTTGTATGACCTCCAAACGGTATTGAGACCGTTTGCCTCATCCTATCCTTGGATTTTGTGAAATTTCATTAGGGTTTAGATCATTAGTTCGATCATCAAATCAGCACTTAATTGCACTTCAATTTGGTACCTTAGGACCTTCAATTACTCATCCATACTTAACCCTAGACCTCCAAACGGTCTTGGGTGATCCCCAAACGGTCTTCAAACCGTTTGGGTGACCTCTAAACGGTCATGAGACCATTTTCCCCAAACCACCATTGAAATCTATGACATTCAATTAGGGTTTGCATCATTGAATCAACCATCACTTAGGCTATTGATTGTAATTCAATTGGATATCTTTGGGCCTTCAATTACTCAACCATAATCAACCCTGGACCTCCAAACTGTCTTGGTTGACCTACAAACAGTCTTGAGATCGTTTGGGTGATTCCCAAATGGTTTTGAAACCGTTTGGGTCAATCAACCCAAAACATCATCTCAATCAATTGCAAAATCAGCACTTAGCCGATTAGGGTTTCTATTTGAAAGTTTGTCCATAAGTTGAACTAATCAATTTGAGCCATTGGATCATCATCCAACACATACTAGGGTCCAGATCTCAAATGGTCAACCCATCCAAACAGTCAACACCTCTAAATGGTGTGGGGTTCAGGTCTCCAAACGGTTTGGAAACTGTTTGGTCACCAAACGGTTTGGTAAAACCATTTGGAGCATTATGTTAAAATCATTTGCCTTGGATAATTGGAGAGGTGTGTTCTTATGATGATTTCATCATCATCAAACTCCAAACCCACGAAGTTTTCTGTGATTTCCATGATGATTGCATCAATCAACCAAATTTAATTTCGAGAATGAAGAAAGCATCAACAATTGATAAGGAATTTAATGCAATGATACTATTAAGGGTTCAAGTTATAAAACCCGCCTCCAAATTAGATATAAAGCATCAATATCACGTCAACAATGGTGGATGCAACTCCTTTCACTATTACAAGGGTCGTCCTCAAGCTTTGATTGAAAATGAATGGTTAGAATTGAAGAGAGGATCGAAATATGAAGAATGCATACATTGATTTTTGATTTTCACCATGGATTCAAGGTGAAAGGAGGTCAATAATCTTACCAACAGGTTGGGGGTCGTCCTCCTGATCCTCCAAAGCTCCCTTGGTCGTTTTCCAAGCAAGGAGAAGAAGTAGGGTCGAAAAAGCCTTTGTTTTGGCTTGTAAGAGGTCTTTTTATAAAAATTCAATGAGAGAGAAAATGCTTTATAAAAAAATCATTTAATTACAAAATTGTTGCCACCACTTCCCCTTTGGTTTCTTGCATTCAAAGGAATATCTATCCCCGCCGAGATCCCTTCCATTATACATGAATTAAGGGAAAAGAAATTAAGCACCTTAACCCTTATAATAGTAATATCCATTTTTGAGTGGAAAATTCTTTTTCTTATAATAATGGTGAGTGGAGTTTTCACCTCCTTGGGATATTTCGTGGTCCTTGCATATATCAAGGTCATCCACACACATCTGAATCCAACCATTTTAATTTTGGTTGAGAGCCTTTCAATTAATATATTTATTTTTGCACTAAATTGAATTAGGGTTTCACTTAGGCTTAAATCTTGATTATTTTAATATCAAGATTCTCTCTCCTCCCACTTCATTCAAATGAGGCGCCCCTCTCATTTTATTTGCTCTATATGATGCCAAGAAACATTAGGGACCTTATTGATGTGGTAATTTTCATATTGAACCCTGGGTTTTGGGTAAATTGCACATTACACCAAAACTAGGTTTTAATGCACAAGCATTGCTTTATCAACTCTTTCTTGGTACTCAGGCTACCATAAGCCATACCTCTACATCATATCCAATCTCATGATGCTTCAACACATGAGGAACATATTATCATGTACAATTTTCAATTTAACCCCTCAACTTGGGTAATTTGAACTTTAGTCCAAATCAAGTAAAACATTATTTCAACATTATTCAAAAAGGACTAAAATTGAAATATAAGTTCCTCTTGAGTCCTAATTACTTTTCACTAGATAATATTAAGCATCTACTCAACCTTATTAGGCATATCATCTAGGGTTAACACATAACCCAGGTCAGAGATGTTACAAATTATAAACCCCTAACCAGGATTTCGTCCCCGAAATCCCAGGAAAAAGGAGGGACAAATTATTCATTAATCATGCCCTCAAGTCTCCACATATCTTCTTAATGTCATGGAGATACCATAGATCTATAATTCACACAAAGTTCCTTTCACTAATTCAACCTTATCAATGTTTATATTTATGCAGTGCATAAACCCCTAACATATGATGTCCATATTATTGAAAGGAAGAAGCATAAAAGAACATACTTCTATCATCACCCAAGAATGTTTACCAAAAGAGAAACATATATATCTAACAGAGGTAATTCACTCAGCAATCCTTTATTTGTTTGGGAAAGTTCACTTAGCACTTTAATTGGGATAGTTCACTGAGAAAGTTCACTGAGAATATTCACTGAGCAATTTATTTGGAAAAATTCACTCAGAAAGTTCACTGAGAATGTTCACTAAGTAATTTGTTTTGGAAAAATTCACTGAGAAAGTTCACTAAGAATGTTCACTAAGTAATTTATTTTGGAAAAATTCACTGAGAAAGTTCACTAAGAATGTTCATTAAGCAATTCACTGAGAAAGTTCACTAAGAATGTTCACTAAGCAATTCACTGAGAAAATTCACTGAGAATGTTCACTAAGCAATTCACTAAAAAATTTCACTGAGAATGTTCACTAAGCAATTCACTGAGAAAGTTCACTGAGAATGTTCACTAAGCAATTCACTGAGAAAGTTCACTAAGAATGTTCACTAAGCAATTCACTGAGAAACTTCACTGAGAATGTTCACTAAGAAATTTACTGAGAAAGTTCACTGAGAATGTTCACTAAGAAATTCACTGAGAAAGTTCACTGAGAATGTTCACTAAGCAATTCACTGAGAAAGTTTAATGAGAATGTTCACTAAGAAATTCACTGAGAAAGTTCATTGAGAATGTTCACTAAGAAATTCACTGAGAATGTTCACTAAGAAATTCACTGAGAATTTCAATGATAATGTTCACTAAGAAATTCACTGAGAAAGTTCACTAAAAATGTTCACTAAGCAATTCACTGAGAATGTTCACTAAGCAATTCATTTGGAAAAATTTACTGAGAAAGTTCACTAAGTAATTTATTTGGGAAGATTCACTAAGAAAGTTCACTGAGTAATTTATGTGAGAAAATTCACTGAGTAATTTATTTGGGAAAATTCACTAAGAAAATTCACTTAGCTCTTCCTATTTAATTTCATTATACTTTCTAGATTGTTTCAAAATGAATACTTGATTAGAGTAATCAAAAAGATAACAATCTAAGAGTTCCATACTTGCCTTATCTTCTAATAATCATATACCTGGCCAGGGTATACAAGTATTGAGATTAGGTAGTATGCACTTTATATGCTATCATATTCCTCACTTTTCATATCATTATACACATAGGTTTTTTTTTCATTCTTGTATTTTTCTTCAGGCATCACTTCTATATCTCATCTTTTAACACACATATAAGGGAGATTATAAAGCATTTTAAGGAACACTGAGTAAGATGTTAGTTCTCATCTCCCTTGTGTCCATATAGGACTAGTAAAAGGAAGCTAAAAAACAACTACTTTCTTATTTTTAACACATAGAATCATGAAATGAAGTATCAGAATGATTATATTTCATTTGACTATTACCTCTCACGGTTATCTACCACTTTAGGTTGACTCAACACATAGTGTCTAGTTATTTCATGTTGTTGCTTTTGCCTTTACTTAGTAGCTACTGCCCTGGTGCACTAGGCATTTATTGCACTGGTGACACCAAAAACTTTGGCGTTTTAGAATAACTAGGAAAATATCTCTAAAATTATAGAGACCTTACCTTAAATCTCAGCTTATTGCCCCTCCTTGGGCACTACCATCATAGGTGTACTATTTGTCTAAAGTTATGGCAGAGTCTACTTTCTCACCATATATTAATATTTCCCACATTTCCACTGTTCCAACATGACCATGTCACTCAAGAATCCTTTCAAAGCCCAAAGTTTCCGCCTTGATGACTGGTAACCTAGGTTGTATTACTAGCATCCAGTCTTCTATATGCATTACTGTTATCCTAACCTACCCTTCAAGAGCATAACATAGGATTATCTATCCTGATTAGGTCAGGATGGGAATTCTCAGGCACTTGTTCTCCTCTTGCCTGGTCCCATGCACCCACTCCTGGTGCAACAACATTGCCCTTAGAAATGTGTTCCTCATGTTCTCCAGTCATTTTTAAACTTCACCCTTTCTTCTGCATAAGCAGAAGTCACCATAGGGTATATTGGAGGACAATAACATAGACTCAACAACCTAGTCCTATGTCTCTATAGACTCAACAAACCTAGAGATCTGATACCACTTAATTGTGGAATACAACTCACAAAAACATAATTAACTAATGCGGAAGCGTTCACTAAGAAGCAGATTACTGAAAATCACTAAAAATTCAAACCTTTTTATCAAGAGATCCATCAAAGAAAACTTTCTCACATAGAACCAAAATAACACATTTACATTCTATTTTTCAAAAGTGCATATCATGTATCTTCTCTTTCTGAGAATTACAAACATCAACTGCTCTGGTAAGCTAAACACAGGCAATATAAAATCTTGAGGCACTGAGCCAAAATCTTAAAAACACTAACTACTATTCCGAGGACCTGAGAGTACAGAGACGACACATAGGACTCTATATACAACTATACAAGGCATAATATCCAATGTCTCTACCTGGGACATCACTGCTGTCCCTACTGCTGTTGTTGCTGTCCTTCACCTACTAAAGGGTTCCTGCTTCCTCATCCACGTCTACTTACAAAAAATTGTGGTTCCAACGGGGGTGAGACAATTGTAGATTTCCCCAGCGAGAGATATAACTCTCTCCCAGAAACATTATAATTTCAGCTTAAGAAGATAAATATGAATAGAGGAATCATAATTGTTTGACAGTAGTTAATTCAATGTCTAATAGATTAGAACATTATTCTTATCAAAAGCATTGCAGATATAACTTGATAGAGCAACATGTCACTTATCCATTAGGGAATATGAAGAACATGTATAACATTTATTCACTATAGAATCATTACTACATCATTAACTCTCTTCAGGCTTAGATCATAACTCTAATGCCTAGCATTGTCATTATGGAGCCATGGCCTATAGACACATTCTTTTCACAAAGTATTGGGATCGTAATCCATCAACTCATCAAGTACATTTCCACTTCTTAACAAGTTCATCATCATGATTATATAATCTGGGTATCTGAACCCATATCTCATCATAGGATACTTATAACCACTTATTAGGTAACTTAATACTTTCAGGTCATCTGACCAAGGATATTATGAATCTTACTACACAAAGTATTGCACATAGTACACAAAGCACAATGATTCTTGCTACACAAAGTATTGCACATAGTACACAAAACACAATGATTCTTGCTACACAAAGTATTGCACATAGTACACAAAGCACAATGATTCTTACTACACAAAGCATATGAAGGCTTATAAAGCCTATAAAACATTCTCAATACACAGAGCATCATAGCCCATACTTGGCTATACTCCTCATCTCATCATTCCTGCATGATTAGTATTCATGATAATAATTATAATGCTTTCATATCAACACCATACAACACTAAGTAATACCACTATTCCCTCTTTAGGGTTCATGGTTTCTTTTTCATATTAGCACCCTTCATTAGGGTTTTCCATAAGTAACCGCTTAGGTTCTTAGGATCATATTATTAATGATCCAGCTCTATATCATTGGTTCACTTAGATAAGAGCCAATATTGATAACATAAGTATTCAATCATATTTATTATCATCACTCATCATTGAATAAAGTATCAGCACAAAGTATGAGTTTCTCTCTCTCATCTTTACCAGAATATGATTGTATTATAGTTTATTGGTTTGGATTAACCTTTTCATAAGGAATGTTAGCCTACACTTATTAAAGTACATTACATCTCAATGTAACAATTGACATGACACATCTCATGTGTCATTCATCCAATTATATTAGACTTATAACACATCAAGGTATATCAATATTGGGGTGTTGGAAGTGATATCTATCATATCTTGATGTATCACTTCCCTCAACACCTTTATCTTACTTGAGTTCATCCACATAAATTATATTAGGGTATTCCCCATCCTAATACTTTATGCACCAGTTCATCACATTTATCATGTAATGCATTGGTCATAATTCATCTATTTAGAATATACAACAATTTTCAATGATATGGACTCATCCTTGAGTTAGAACTATTATTGTAAGGATATCCATTATCAACCCCTCTATGTGTTACATTTGTCAATACATGAATCACTATTCCATTAGTAGGAATAGGATTTCCACAATTATAATTTGAGGTTCACTTAACATCTCACATATATATGGATTTCACCTAGGCTCACTCTTCATTAGAGTTTCACATAACATCTTTCTATATCAGGGTTTCACCTAGTATTATGTGAAATTATAATTGCACAACACATCACCCAGTGATAGGGCTTCACATAGCATTAATAGCACTACCCTATATTAGGGTTTCATGCACCTTTACCCCATTTTAGGGTTAAGGTTTTCCATTCACATCCAAGTAGGGTTTCTCACACCTTACTACTCAAATTAGGGTTAGGATGTACAATTCCCATTAAATTAGGGTTTCTTACATTGTTACACTAAGTTAGGGTTACATCATCACCCTAGATTATGGTTTCACTCAGCTTTGCCCTCAATCAGGGTTTCACATAACCTTGCCCTAAATTAGGGTCAAGGTACATCAATCTTTTCAATGAAGATTTCATGATCTCATATTATGGATCAAACCCTGATTACACATTTATTCATAATGATAGGATTAGGGCTTATTAAGTAAGCAATCATCTATCCCATTCTCTCTCCCTCTCATCCTCTCTAGGATGTTAAATACTCCAAGATTGATCTAGGTTAACTCTTAACTTAAGTACACATAGTTAGGGTTAACCTTCATAATCATCATTGGTCTATATCATTAACAATCAAGTAGCTAATTGACCTTTGATCATATTAGGTCTCCAAATGGTTTAACTAATTTGATCTTCAAAAGGTCTTGGTCACTTAGACCTCAAACGGTCTTGACAAATTAAGTTCAAATGGTTTTTAACCGTTTAGCAAAGTTGGTGCTTGAAACTGTTTAGACCATACATGTTGAAACCGAATGAGTCATGGGTTTCCAAACGGTCTTGAGACCGTTTGGTCCAAACCCTCTCAAAACTGAATAGACCAAAAAGTTCCATCAACATTTAGACACTTCATGGTTTCAATAGATGAACCGGTTTACAATTGAGCCCTTGGTTTCTCAATCAATTAAACTACTGAATCATCCATCAATTGAACCATCAATTAGGGTTTTAAACCCAATTGATCTAGGACTTCCACTCAATAAAACTTCAATTGGGGTTTTGAATCGAATCCCCCTCAGTGATCAACATTGTGGAATTGATTCCATTGCAACTAATGAATCATCATCAAATTTTTGATATGACCAGACCCCAAACGGTCTTCAGGTCATTTGGATGACCTCCAAATGGTCTTGAGACCGTTTACCTCATCCTATCCTTGGATTTTGTGAAATTTCATTAGGGTTTAGATCATTAGTTCGATCATCAAATCAGCACTTAATTGCATTTCAATTTGGTACCTTAGGACCTTCAATTACTCATCCATACTTAACCCTAGACCTCCAAACGGTCTTGGGTGACCCCCAAACGGTCTTGAGACCATTTGGGTGACTTCCAAATGGTCTTGAGACCGTTTTCCCCAAACCACCATTGAAATCTATGCCATTCAATTAGGGTTTGCATCATTGAATCAACCATCACTTAGGCTATTGATTGTAATTCAATTGGATATCTTTGGGTCTTCAATTACTCAACCATACTCAACCATGGACCTCCAAGCATTCTTGGTTGACCTCCAAATGGTCTTGAGACCGTTTGGGTGATTCCCAAATGGTTTTGAAACCGTTTGGGTCAATCAACCCAAAACATCATCTCAATCAATTGCAAAATCAACACTTAGTCGATTGGGGTTTCTATTTGAAAGTTTGTCCATAAGTTGAACTAATCAATTTGAGCCATTGGATCATCATCCAACACATATTAGGGTTCAGACCTCAAATGGTCAACCCATCCAAACGGTCAACACCACTAAACGGTTTGGGGTTCAATTCTCCAAACGGTTTCGAAACCGTTTGGACCATTATGTTAAAACCGTTTGCCTTGGATATTTGGAGAGGTGTGTGCTTATGATGATGTCATCATCGGAAAGCTCCAAACCCATGAAGTTTTCTGTGATTTCCATGGTGATTTCATCAATCAACCTAATTAAATTCTGAGAATGAAGAAAGCATCAACAATTGATAAGGAATTGAATGCAATGATAATATTAAGGGTTCAAGTTATAAAACCCGCCTTCAAATGAGATTCAAAGAATCAAGATCACGTCAACAATGGTGTATGAAACTCCTTTCACTATTCCAAGAGTCTTCCTCAAGCTTTGAGTGAAAAGGAATGGTTAGAATTGAATAGGGGATCGAAATATGAAGAATTCATACATTGATTTTTGAAATTCACTATGGATTCAAGGTGAAAGGAGGTCAAGAAGCTTACCAACAGGTTGGGGGTCGTCCTCCTGATCCTCCAAAGCTCCCTTGGTCGTTTTCCAAGCAAGGAGAAGAAGTGGGGTCTAAAAAGCCTTTGTTTTGGCTTGTAAAAGGTCTTTTTATAAAAATTCAATGAGAGAGAAAATGCTTTATAAAAAATTCATTTAATTCCAAAATTGTTGCCACCACTTCCCCCTTGGTTTCTTGCATGCAAAGGAATCTATATACCCACCTATCTCCTTTCCATTATCCATGAATTAAGGGAAATTGAAATTAAGCACCTTAACCCTTATAATAGTAATATCCATTTTTGAGTGGAAAATTCTTTTTCTTATAATAATGGTGAGTGGAGTTTTCACCTCCTTGGGATATTTTGTGGTCCTTTCATAGATCAAGGTCATCCAAACACATTTGAATCCAACCATTTTAATTTTGGTTGAGAGCCCTTCAATTAATATATTTATTTTTGCACTAAATTGAATAAGGGTTTCACTTAGGCTTAAATCTTGATTATTTTAATATCAAGATTCTCTCTCCTCCCACTAAATTCAAATGAGGCGCCCCTCTCATTTTCTTTGCTCTATATGATGACAAGAAACATTAGGGACCTTATTGAAGTGGTAATTTGCATATTGAACCTTGGGTTTTGGGTAAATTGCACATTATACCAAAACTAGGTTTTAATGCACAAACATTGCTTTATCATCTCTTTCTTGGTACTCAGGCTACCATAAGCCATACTTCTGCATCATATCCAATCTCATGATGCTTCAACACATGAGGAACATATTGTCATGTACAATTTGCAATTTAACCCTTTAATTTGGGTAATTTGCACTTTAGTCCAAATCAAGTAAAACTTTATTTCAACATTATTCAAAAAGGACTAAAATTGAAATATAAGTTCCTCTTGAGTCCTAATTACTTTTCACCAGATAAGATTAAGAATCTACTCAACCTTATTAGGCAAATCATCTAGGGTTAACACATAACCCAGGTCAGGGATGTTACACATGGTACTATTCACTTTCCATTCATGAGACTACACTAGTCATCATACTATTAAAAGATATAAATCCTTTTCACAATATCACAGGGTATCAACCCATATCAACACAAGAGGATTGCACCTCATTCAGGGCTTAACCATGCCCAAAGGTCATTAAGACCATCATACTATTCCCTACAAGATCATCATTATCATTACATGCCTTATATCAAGGCTCAACAACATCACATACATATAATAGACCATGTCTGTGTTGCACAACACGACTTTGCTGTAGTCCAACTCCAATAATTAAGTCAGCTTTTTGCGAAAATCCCAAATCAGTTCTATTCTCAACTGCGTGAACACTACGATTGTTCTCTATGAACGACAGTCGTGCATCACCTAACAACCACTCCACCACCCTCGAATCACTACCAAATTACCCCCAATCCATCTCCAATCAATCCCCCATTATTTCCACTATCTTAATCTTTGGATTCAACCAATTTTCATCCACAAAACACCCTATTTATCTCCAATTCGCCCTAACAACTCAGTTCTTCAGAGAAAACCTAAAATTCCATTTTCTCCACCAATTTTGATCCAAAATGAAGCAAATGGCTAAGAAGGCTATGTCTAACACCAAGGAGGCCATTTCCTATAGGCACGAACCCAAGAATATATCTTCTTTGGCTCTGTCGGCTCTCCTAGCACTTCCACCACCATTGCAACCTCCTATTCACTAGGAGAATCACCCCTTGCTGATACGATAATGGATCCCATGATTGAAGAGTTTTTTAGACTACCCGACGGAGGTAGGGCAACAATTCTATAATCAGTTTCGGAAGCCCACCCATCAGTTTTGATAGCTCGACTGTCATTTTTAGCTGAATAACATTAGATGTCCACGACACCGCAACCGTAGCCACAACTGAGAGAACAACAACGACTACTGATAGATGTTGCATATGAGACAATGTCAGATGCATAACAAGAGGATGCACCTGAAGTGCATCATGAGGCAACACCTGACAGTCAGAGAAAAAAAGTGAAGAAGACAAAGCACCTAGAGTGCTTGACACGCCGAGTGATTTCCACTGACTACGCGTGCTAGGAGACAATGACAACTTTGGGTATCTTTGATTTTTTTAAGGATATCTTGGAGCCTGTTGGGCTAGTTGAGGTATTGACCACAGTTCAGGAGACCTATGTGGACCTTACATAATAGTTCTTTGTAACCCTAGAGAAGGTCTCACAGGATGCCATCAGTGTCACTTTGGGGAATAGAACCTACTTCATCACTACATATTTTCTCAATGACATTTTTACTCCCACACCTGCGGCAACAACATCACTTGATCAAGGAAGCACATATAGAGAAACCAATGTGAACTACACTGCAATGTGGAAGAAACTTACAATGCAAAGTAGTTTTGTGGCTGGTAAATCAAAGACAAGTCTGATTCACAATCCCATCTTAAGATATATTCAAAAGGTCTTGGAAAACAACATCTTCGCCTGATATGAAAATCAAGGTAGTTGTACCAAGAAAGACCTCTTTGTGTTGTGATGGATGGTGTAGGGAAAGCTTGTAAATCTGGGGTCACTTATTATTGATCACATGAAGACAATCATGTCCAAGAGAAAGAATCCTTTTATTATGGGAGGGATTGTAACTTCCATTTCTTTGGCCCTGGGGCATGATGTATCTGGCTACACAAAGGCAAAAAGAGGAAAGCTCATTAGCATGTAATACTTGACTCGCTCATCTATGATTTTTATGGTTGATCAGAAGATTTTCTTCCAGGTTAATCCTCCTTATGTAGGAGTTTCACTAGAATACGTGGCCCAAGAAGCCAATTTGTGCGCAACCTATATCACTGAGCAAAAGGCCATAGAATCTGCTCAGAGGGAGGCTGAGAGACAAAAACAATTAAAAGTTTTTTCCACTCTAAAAACCAGATATACACAACACCTAGTTTGACACCCGCGATTACTACTCCCCAATTTGAAATCTGCACTCAGTAGATCACCATGCTCCAATCCAACCCTTTGTCTGGGAACAAGGGAGAATGTTTTCAAGATCACCTCCAATGATTCACCAACCTTAGTTCCTTGACTAAGATCCCAGTTGTCTTTGAAGATTCCATTAGACTTAGGCTATTCAAATACTCTCTCTTAGAGGTAGCCAACCATTGGTATAATTCCATGGAGTGTGAAAACCCCTTCACCATTTGGGAAGCACTTCAAACAATTTTTTTTGGATAAATACTTCTCTCCTTCCCTTACCTATGATATCCAGGGACAAATCGTTCTTTTTTCTATGGCCCATAGAGAAACCTTAGGAGAAGCTTGGGGGAGATTTAGGAACTACTCCACCATTGCCCCCCATCATGACATATCACAATTTCAACTCATTGAGATATTTTACCATGGTGTTGATGATGAATCCAAGAAGTTTCTTGATTCCTCATCTGGAGGAAATTTCATGTTTCAAAACCTAGGCAGTGCATGGGAGGTGGTTAAAAGATCCTCTGGTACCCAAGCTAGATGAGGAGCTGATGGGGTCCTCAAGGTTGCTAAGGCTGAGGTAAACCCAGACATCCATACCATTATTGAAGCCCACAAATTGATTTCCTTGAAACCTGAACTCTTAGAATCTTCTTTCAACACCTATGAAAGGCAACATCACTAAATGAGGGATGCAAAATCTTTATGTGGGATATTCCAAGGGTATGATCATGCTACCCTCCAGTGTCAGTACCTCTATAACACTTATGTGCTGCCTGATGTTGGTCAACAAGTGGAAGATCTCAACTCAATCCATAGCATCTCGATCTAGGCTTACTACAATCCAAACCAAGCCAAAAATCATCCCAGATTTTAGTATGGAAACTCGCTAGGAGCTGAACACCCATCTCAATTTCCCCCTCAACCAAGTCCCCCACAACCCCAAACCAACTACCGTCCACTGCCATATTTTCCCTACAATAACAATCAAAGGAATTTTGGAAACCAAGGGAACTATAGGGGTAATATCCCAAATCATGGACCTTAAGGACAACAATACCAAGACCCCGATTCTTTTAGGATTGGGTACTACCTTGTTGATGATGCTTGCAAGAAGGGTCTTGCAGATTTTGGTGCTATCATTTCTATCATACCCGATAGTCTTTGCAGTAGGTTAGTCTTTGTAGACATGCTTCCCAATGCCATGCCATGCCATCCAATTGGTTGATTCATCCAAAACCTATGGGTATCATTGAAGATATACTTGTAAGGGTTGGGAAAGATGCTTATGTTCCAATTGACTTTGTCATCATGGATATAAAGGAATATCTAAGGTATCACATCATATTTGACTACCCCATTCAGGCCATCAGTCGTGCCTTAATTGATGTCGAGGCAGAAAAATTTTCTTGCACCTAGGAAAACAATTCCTAAAGTTTCATGTTTTCAAATGCATGTGCAGACCGAGCCCCCAAGAAGAAGTCTATCTTCTTGATTGTATTGAGAAGATACAACAATTAAGACAAGAATAAGAATTAGTTGATGATCCACTTCCAAATTCCCTTGTGACCCCTATTGATTATGGATTCAAAGATGAGCAATTGGAACAATTTAGACACCATCTCAACACCTTTGAGTAGATCCATGAGGAAGAATTTGAAGATCTAAAAATGGTTTCTGTTGTAGATGCAAAACCTGACTCTCCCAAGGAACCTCAATTGAAACCCCTCCCTGAAGGTCTTAAGTATGTTTTCCTTGATGAGAAGAAACTTTATCCTTTTATCATTAACTCTAATGTCGCCCATGAATAGGAAACCAAGCTTATTACTGAGCTTTGGAAGAGGAAATATTCCTTAGGATAGAAAATGGCTGATTAGATAGGAATAGATCAAGTCATTTTCATGCATAAAATTCCTATGGTAGAGGAGGACAAATAGTCTAGATACCCTCAAAGGAAACTCAATCCTAACATGAATCATGTCGTGTGTCTAGAGATTATCAAGCTTTTGACTTCAAGAATCATCTACCCCATATCTGACTCTACATGGGTTAGTACTATTTCAGTCATTCCCAAGAAAGGGGATACCATTGTCATGAAAAATCATAATAATGAGCTTATATCCACCCAGATCATCACTAGGTGGATGATGTGTATTGACTATACAAAACTAAATAAGGCCACTAGAAAAGATCATTTTCCCCTTCCTTTTCTAGATCAAGTACTAGAGCGCCTCTCCCATCAACAATATTTCTGTTATCTCGATGGCTGTTTAGGTTTCTATAAAATCCCCATTCATCTTGAAAACCAAGATAAAATGACATTTACATGCCCATTTGGCACTTATGCATTCAGGAGAATGCCATTCAAGTTGTGCAATGCCCCAACAACTGTTCAACGGTGCATGTTCGCTATCTTCCCTGGATTGACCGAGACCATCATGGAGGTGTTTATAGATGTTTTCTCCATCTATGGAGATAGTTTTGACTCTTTCCTCCATCATTTTTATATTGTTTTCGAAAAATGTGAGGAAGCACACTTGATCCTCAATTGGGAAAAGTGTCACTTTATGGTGACCGAAGGGATTGTTTTAGGACATAGGGTGAGAAACTATGGCATTGAAGTGGATAGAGCCAAGATTGAGGTCATCTCAAAACTTCCAGCCCCTTCTTCCATTAAGGATGTTCGTGCCTTCCTAGGGCACGCGGGTTTTTACATGCGTTTCATGTGTGCTTTTTCTAAGATTACCAAACCCTTGACAAATCTCCTCCAAAAAGACACCCCTTTTGTGTTTGATAAAGCTTGCATGGTCAATTTTCTTTGTTTGAAGGATGCCCTCACTACTACTCCCATTATTAAGGCCCTTGACTGCTCCTTACCTTTTGAGCTGATGTGTGATGTGTGTGATTACACCATCGGTGCTTTCCTAGGACAACATATTGATAAAAAGCACCATGTAATCTACTATGCATCCAAAACTCTTAATGATTCCGAACAAAACTACACCATGACTGAAAAGGATATGCTAGCCATAGTATACAACTTTGACAAATTCCACTCATATTTGGTAGGGTCCAAAGTCATTGTATATACGAACCATGCAACCATTAGATACTTCATGATTAAAAAGGATGTCAAACCTCGTCTTCTTCATTGAGTCCTATTACTTTAGGAATTTGATCTAGAAATCCTAGATGAAAAGGCTTGCGAGACTATAGTTGCCGACCATCTAAGTCACCTTGAATTTTTGATGATGATGGAATCCCTATAAATGACTCCCTTCATGATGATAAATTGTTGAAAATAGAATCCAAATATCTTGACCTACAAGAACCAATCTTCTGAGGTACATCAACTTTCCTTACTTGAATATCTTGACCTACAAGAACCCCCACCTCCCCCTCCTGAGCTAGAAATGACTTCATGATCCAGCTTTATTGGGCCTTCGACATAAAACTAGGAGCTTATTGGGAGGCAACCCAATCATTTATTTTTTTCCAATTTTCTTATATAATTGTTTTGGCTAACCCTTGATTGTTTCAATTTCACATTAGTTCCTTTCTTAAAAAAATGAGAAGTTGGTCCACCAACATGTTGTCTGTTTGATGATAGATAGCTACCCCACTAGGCTAGACGACCATTTGGGGAAAGCGAGACAGGTGTCTCGTCCGTCAAAACATCTTCTCCAAAGTCGTGGTCCTTTGAAATTTCAAATTTTTTGTACACCATATCCATGCCAAACCACTGTCTAATTTTCCCGAGACGGTCATCTCGGTCGCAGTGGGGCCCGATCAAGGAAGTTTCAAAATTCAAACCGTCTGAAAAGGAAAAACATCAGCCTCGACCCCTGAAATTCCAGAAGACCATCTGGCTTAGACAAAATGGTCATTTCGCTTCTCGAGTATGCCTATAAAATACGCCACTCGACAGTGAGCGTCTCACCCACTCCAAGCATCTCCTTCTCTTCCTCGAGATTTTGTTTATTTGCCCAGATGGCCACTACCACTGTGAGATTCCCAGCTCACCATTCCAACCGGACACCTCCGTAGCGGTGACAACCGTCTCACATTCTCCCACTAGACGTCCAGCTGGCCCTACCGATACATCCCAACCAGTCATCTCAGTTCAGAAACAACCATTCTACCACCATTCTACTCACTATGCCACCTCCTTCCTTGTCATATGGGTGCCCCTTTCCCCCAGGCGATCATTTCTTCTGCATCAGGCGGAAAATTTGTTTACACCAGACGCTTCTCTTACCACTGAGACAAAAGTCTCACGTTGCCTCATTGCCATCAGCCAAGCATATGCCACACCAGTACTTTTGGTTGTCATTCATGACCCCGAATGAGTGATTGATATACCCCAGACAACCGTCTTCTATACATCAAAATGCCCACCTTATAAAAGTCAGGAGGCCATCTCGTCCACCCCTAATGACCATCTGGGAAGCACCAGACACCCATTTCCTGATCACTCCAGCAGCAAATCAACATGTCTGAGGGAGAGTCAAGAAAACTTCCTCGACTGTTTATGTAAGAGAAAGCACCCTACGAAACACATTGTTTCTCATGAGCCACCTCATTGTTCCACTACAAGGCTGGGGTATCACATAGATGAGCCAACTGGAGAGTCCTCCCCAGAAGTGGCCTTAGAAATATGATGTGATATAGATGAGCTCGTCTCCATCATGGCTTCTGAGCAAGGACGATCTGCATCTTGAAGAGACTCTGACTCTAGTGTTCCTCGACCATGCTACATAGCCGCTAATAAAGAAAATTATGCACAATTAATCAACACCGAACATTACAAAAGTGTTATGACCGTATCCGAGCTTAATTGGTAAACTAGGGTTTACCTAGATGATAATATGCTTAATCGGATTGATCATTTCTTAAATCTAATTAATGATGATAATTCAATTATGATGTTTTAAACCTAATAAGAATGTTAAGTATTCTATTGTTTGAGAAATTAGGGTTTGAGAAATATAAACCCTAGTTGGCTGAAATTAGGGTTTTGATGGTACATGAGTTTGAAATTTGATCAAAATAGTAGTACGATAAATAATTTATAATATTTTCTATGTGATTTAGATTTAATTGAAATTTGGATATAATATGTATAACTCAATTTTGCATTTCAGTGAAAAATTTCAGAATTTTTGGATGGTCTTTGAAAGTCATTCTCGGTCGAGATATACTTCAACCAACCATGCTGACAGAATGTTGTTTAGCAGTATATTGTTTGATTTTTACTTATTTATTGGTAACATCAAATGATCTGAAATGATAACTGGAGATTTGAAACTCAATCTTAAACAATATGTAAAATTTTTGTAATTTTTGGATGCGTTTAGACCTTATCATTAGATGAATTATAGTAAGTGACATTTTTGTAGAATTCTAAATAGCAGTGCACTATTCGATTTTAAATTATTTATTGAGAGCTTGGAATGATCTAAAATTTTAATTGAAGCTTAGTTAATCAATTATACATATCTTAATAAATTATCATAATTTTTGGAGAAGGTTTGATCTCTGAAATACCCGAATTATAGAAACCTTTTTATGACAGAAAAATCTGCTGAAATAAGAAAAGGTTTAGTGAGGGGTCAAAGTGCAATTGACCCAACCAGCTCAATTTCTCTATATGATCAACCTAACACAGTAGAAGCTCTCATAATCCGTGGTTGAATCTAGAGAAATGAAATCCTAGAGAGAGAGGGATAGTTAGGGTTTGAGAGGAGAAATTGATGGAGATGTTGACCTAGGGTTTTGCGGTTCGAGGAATGATGAAATCATGTAAGTTTAGCTTATTTGCATAAACTTTAATGGTGAATCTTCTCTCACATGTCAATATTACTTCCCTCCTCTGATTTGATCTGAAATGGTGTCAAAACTTCCCCTTTTCTCACTCTTTCTTCATAATCCCTCATTTTTTGAGTTTCTGAGTTGAAAGGAAGAAGAATCGTGTGAATTGCTAGGGATTTGATATGGATTCGATATTTTCATATATGGGATAAGTTTTTAAGGTGTTTTCACACCTTAGGATGAGTGAGAACTTCCTTTAAATAGTATATTGGATGAAAATTGGTTCATTTATCCATAATCTTTATTTGCTAGTATGCGACTACAAACCCTGAATTGTCTATTTGTTCTATGTTGTTGCAAAATGATAAGAAATGGATTCTTCCTCTGTTTGAATGAATTTCAGATGATAAAATCATATTATAAATGTATACAATACATCTAATGAGAATTCCCTAAGTATTTGCATAAGTATAAGTAAATAGAGAAAATTGCTTATCTAGATCCCCTTGATTATGAATGATTGTTTATCTAAATTCATAGTACATATATGTCATATACTATCTTGGATTTCATTTGAAGTGAATAGTGTTTGTTTGATATCTTAGTAAAGAGGGTGGAACCCTAGATGTGAGGAAAGTTGGATATTTGCGAATAGATATCATTGAATCCATTCAAAGGGATTTTCTTGACATGATAGACTTTATTTATCCAATGTTATTATTGATGCATAATATCCTAGTGAATGGCATGGAAACCCAAATTTAGCTCAGTTCCAAGGTTTCATACATATATTGATTTTATATGATTTGTTGATAGTAGTATTTATTCAATGAATGTTTATGTCGCATGAAATCTTTATGGAAGCCATGTGAATAAGTTGTTTCCTAGTGAGAGGTGACAAGATGTGTGATGGTCTTGTGGGCCATGAGAATACTTGTACAGCTAGTGAAATGAATACCTTGGTCTAAGGACCTAGAGGTAATGGTTACTTGTTACATATGTAATAATGCTATGTGATGGTATAAGCGTTTGAATACCCATATTCAGTAATCATGATAATGATTTAAAGGGATGAGAATTCCCAGTAATGTGATAAGGGATTGAGATCCCAGGTATCATGTATTTTAAAGATTTAAAAAGTACGTGATAGATATATTACACCTTTCTTTGTAGTAATTGTTTTGATTAAATGAAACCCTAAGGGTAGGGTGTTCAATGAATCAAGTATTGTGATATCAATGTTCTCAGTTATTATTAATAGTTCTTGTCAAGATAAGTAATTAACTCTTAATTGAGTTATGAGATGTACAACTCAAGATTTGGGTTGATATGCACGATTCTAGTGTGTATGTTCCAAGTGGACATGTAATCTGTTTATTTAAGAATTTTAGTCTGCCTATATGTATAGTATGTTGATTACTCAATATATTACCATGTTTTGAATATACTGCCCTGCCAAGTTTAGAATGATATTCATGTTGTGATTTGAACTGCAATTAAATAGACGAGATGCCATAGAAATACCATAGTCGAGTATAAGTAAGAAAAAGGTTCAACATAGTAAGAGCTTTCTAGGAAATAATAAAATTATAGATTTAAGGGCCCTGACACCGTAGAACCCCTATGTGAGGTCTGCGCCTTAGGGGTGAAATGACCTAACCCTAGCAACGTCTAGTAAACGGGGGTCAAAACGTGCTATCAGGTGGCACAGGGGACGAAGCCCTAGTGGAAGTCTCCATAAATTATAGTGTGTAGTGTCCAACATCAACCAGAAGTCCTGGTGGCACTAGAGTACAGAAAAGTGTGTCCAACATCAACAAGAAGTCCAGGTGGGACTAGAGTGTAGAAAAGCATGTCCAACATCAACTAAAAGTCGTGGTGGCATGGCTTGACTCTCTGCATGTGTGCTCAAGTTAGAGGAGGAGTCCAGTTTATCACACAATAGGAGCGTCGAGGCTAGAGAGCCAGTTTACCTATTGCAGACCAAGAGATTAGTCAGACTTAGCTATCCAGGATGTCGGCTAAGTCTTGTACGGTGGGATCGTAGTGCACTACGAGTCTTCATATGTAGAGTACACTGTATATGATTAGGGCATAATAAAATGAATGATAGGTCAAACAAGTGTGTATAGTTATTCAATTATTCTTTGTATGTTTCTAAATTATTAGTTATCTTTTTTATCAATCAAGTATTTCATATATTGATTCACTCTTATAGATATCTAGAGTATCCTGCCATATTTATGATTATCAATTATTAGACTCTTTAAAGCTTACTGATGTTATAATTGATACCAGTTGCACAAAAGTATATTTGTAATGATATCAGTGCTTTAGATTGTTTCTTTGGAGTACTCATTCACTAAGCGAGTAGGCTCACCCCTCTACTCAAATTTTTTTAGGGAAATCACATGGACTCGAAGAAGATATCATTACATCAGAGTATATCTGCCACAAGAGTTAAGTCTGAGTATAGTTAAGTTCAGTCGGTCCCTATCACTCTAGGTCTTTGTATAGATGTGAGAGAGTTGTAAATGATGTTTTGTATGTTTGTTTCCTTAATAAGAGAGAATACAAATGATTGTCATGTCGTATGTACATGAAAGTGTGAGAAACATAATGAATGTATGGATGTGTATCTTTAATGCTAAGATTACATTAGAGAAATAAAAGTTTAATTCTCTTGTAAAGTTAGTTTATGTGGTTCAATGTGAGAAAACAAAGAGTTTGAAAAAGAAGAAAAAGTTAAGGGTGATCTTTGTATAATGTTAAATCCTCAATTTATACCCTAATCTCATGATTAGTGGTAATTGTGAGATCGGGGTGTAACAAAAAGGGTCAAGGAGACCACTATGACTGGCATTTCTCTTCATCATTGGGCCTGTGACATCACCCTTGATGCACTTGGCATTAGGGAGGCAGTCGACAACATCCAGATGAAGAATCATATTCTTATCTTTCCATATCATGTCACTTCAGAATATAGTGATCTGAGATTGGAGTTCATCACTACTTATCACTGGTGCCATAGTTCTTGGAGAAAATCCAGTTGCAAATCCTGAGTGTTTGATGAAGATTTTGAAATCTCCCCCAAGAAGCTGACCTCAATGATACTTGATGGAGCCAATGATTACTAGCTCACCCAATGCATGGAGTGCTTCCATGACATTCATCCCAACATGTGTAATGTAGAGAAATTTTGGATGGACATCCTGGGGCTTCCATCCAAGTTAATTTGAAGCATGAAGGCCTCTAGCATCCATAACTCAGTTGTCCATTACCTTCATCGCATCCTCATGCACATATTATTTGGAAGGGAATGTAATCAGGGCGTCGTTACTGTTTTTGATCTATATACATTATGGTGTCTTCAGAACAGTGTGCCCTACAACTAGGGTTTTGCCATTATTGACCATCTTCACTACCAAGCCGCCCGTACTAGTTCTTCCTCTTATTGTCTATGTACTCACATATATCACGCTTCACCTGGGCTACACTCATATTCTATTCAATCCACTAGCCCTAAAGCACCACCTGATCAACCTAGCCAACTTAAAGGGGTGCAAGTTCATTCATTCAAGTACTAATGGAGTCTACTACTTGCCTCTCAAAGACTCTTAGTAGGTTCGTGCGCTTCCCCTCCATGCTAGGTTTGCATCCTTTAACTTAGTTTTTGACTTGACAGATCTGCCAGTGCATGTTGCACGATTTCTTCTGGAGGATCCCCAAACTAATGGCATCCCTGAGCCCATGGCCCATAGGAGGAGTGTCTTCTTGGAGGCACATGATGATGAGACTGGACCACAACCTCTACCTTCACGTCTCCGCACTAGGAGACATCGAGGCAATGAGGAAGGCCTTGAGGAGCCTTATTGATTTATGAGGTCTGAAACCAGTTGGAGGAGATCCAACATGAGTATCAGCATCAACACTACTACAGAAATGGCTTATAAAGTCGGTTTTCAAGGTGTCGGTTGTATACAAAAACCGACACATAAAACCTACTATGTCAGTTGTTAACATAAACCGACATCCAATATGTGAAGGTCGACCAGACACGGGTACCGCTTTCAATAAGTGTCAGTTATTTAATAAACAACTGACACTTAATATCAACCACCAAAACCAAAATTCCAGCGAAAAAATTACCTTCAAAATTGGACATATGTCGTCGGTTTTTTAATAAATAACCGACAACTAAAGGGTATGCACGAGACAGGAATAGTTGTCGGTTGTCTTTTATTTATAAACCGACGAATATTAAGTAGTATAGTTGTCGGTTTTTGTCAAAGAGCCGACACTGTTGGTTTAGTTGTCGGTTTTGTTAAATAACCGACACATATTGTCAACTTAATAGCCCCGCGAACAGAACTTTTCCCCATTGGCTCTGTATCATTGCCGTGCGCTAGGGTCTGGCGATTTCCCCCGATTGCTCCCGCCGTCGCACGTCGCTCTCCGCCGTCGCCGTCGCTGCCGTCACCGTCGTCGCCGTCGCCGCCGGTTGCTGGTCTCCTCGACGCCCTCGCCGCCGCCGGTAGAAGCAGCTACGGTGCTCTCCTCGTCACCGCCGCCCCCACCGGTAGAAGCAACTTTTCTCCTCCGCCAGCTTCCTCCAAGGTAACCCACAAATGCTTCACCCCCTTTTCTCCTCTGCCTTGCTTTTCTCTACCGCCGCCGACCTGGAACTCACCCAGGCGGCGCCTAAGCAGGTGTCAGGGCACGCCTAGGGTCCCAAGCCCAGGTGCCCTGCCTAGCTAGGCCTCTGGGCGGATGCTTGGGCAGCGCCAGGGCACATTTAGGCTACTGCTGGGGTTTGGATTCATCTACTGGATGCCCAAAACATGCACTGATTTCACCAAGTCACCCCAAAAGCCATGAAAAATATTCTGATTGTGTTTATTTATGTACTGATTTCACCAAGCTAGTGGATTTTTTTAAAAGTTATTTACTAATTGTGTTTATTTAATTATGTACTGATACATATGTGCTATACCAATCTGATAGTCCATGATAGAATAAAGCATAATGATGTTGACTGCAACTTTGTGCGTCATGCTATTCTGAATTAAGTGTATATTTACTTCATAATTGAATGTTTAAGTAAGTTATAGATATCTTGATGATGAACTATAATGCACACATGTGACATGCTTGGAATGTAAATGATGAACTGTAATGCACACATGTTTAACTTGTTTCATTGTTGAGTATATTGAGAATCCTAATCACCCTTCTTTCTTAATGATGAACTGTAATGCACACATGTGACATGCTTGGAATGTAAATGATGAACTTTTCCCTAAATTGCCTAGATCTTAGGGTATCTCTAGATCTTAGGGTATCTCTACCATCCTTACTATGAAATTGGTAACTTGTTACCTTTTTGAGTATATTGACAATGTTAATCACCTAACTTGAAGAACTAGGATATGAATAATGAAACTAGGATTGTAGGTATAAGAATGACAGCACACGTATTTGTTGGCCTAGAAACCCGTCCAAGATTTACTCATTAGGAGTAAATCTTGGATAGTCCCCGGTTTGGGACTGTTCTTGAACACCTAATCTCACTTAGGATGTAAGTGTATAATGTGTATTGGGTTTTTGAGAAAATTTCGGTAGCATTTCCCCGTTTGTTCTCTAAGTACATATGTACTTAGAGAACAGTAGGGAAATGCTGCCGAAATTTTATCGAAAACCCAATACACATTATACACTTACTAGTGAGATTAGGTGGTCAAGAATGGGATAGGTGGTACACATTTATTATATATAAGAATGACAACACATGTATTTGTTGGCCTAGAAACCCGTCCAAGATTTACTCATTAGGAGTAAATCTTGGATAGTCCCCTGTTTGGGACTGTTCTTGAACACCTAATCTCGCTTAGGATGTAAGTGTATAATGTGTATTGGGTTTTCAAGAAAATTTCGGCAGCATTTCCCCGTTTGTTTTCTAAGTACATATGTACTTGGAGAACAGCGGGGAAATGCTGCCGAAATTTTCTTGAAAACCCAATACACATTATACACTTACTAGTGAGATTAGGTGTTCAAGGATGGGATAGGTGGTACATGTACATTTATTATATATAAGAATGACATCACATGTATTTGTTAACCCTAGACCATAATCTTGTTGTAATATATACTTGTTTTCTCTTTGATCATAGAGCTTTACAATTTTGTTGTGATATATACTTTGTTGTAATAATGTGAACTTTACAATGTGAGCTTTACACTTTGAATTACTATTTTACAATGCGAACTTTACAATTTGAATGTGAATTTGCAGATGGCTGACCATTCTACTGATGACCGTGCTGATGACTACCGTGAGGGTGAGGACATCAATGCGCCGCCTCACAATGTAAGTTTTAAAAATATATCATATATTTATATCTATATGTCCATTATAGTTATATCTTGTAAATGTGAATTATTTTGTCAAATTTTAGGTTGATGATGCACAGGTACCGTCTGAAGCACTTGAGGCACTTGATCAACAACACCAAAAAGTTGACAAGAGAAGGGGCATCACTATGATGAAGAAGTTAATTGCGCAAAAGGGCAATGGACCCAAACTTGTTGTGGATTTAGATAATGCAGGAAATGCATGTGGTGTGAATCGCAATTCATTTATTTCATATCTTGGGTTTGTTACTCGTAGCCATTGCGGTTGTCTCTTAGATTCTTGGCATAACATTTCTAAGGAGAAGAAAATTTTAATATGGAGGGATTTATGTGTGAGTTATTATTAATTTGCAATTCTATTTTGTAGATTACTAAATTTTTGGATACTAGTTAATAGCAATTCTATTTTGCAGAGTATATTTGAATTGGATGAAAAGCTGCATCGTAAATGCGTGATGCAACGCTGTGGGAGAGTCCTAAGGAACTATAGGACAAATCTCACCAGAGAATACATAAAAGAAGCCGACAAGAGGAAGAAGACAGCCACTGAACAGTGGAACTTCTTGGACAAAGAAGAATGGGACGCGTTTGTCGCTTCAAGACAAACTGATGAATTCAAGGTATTAGGCATCAGTCTCAATCTCATTAATTAATATATGTTGTATTCACTTATTCAAGATTAACATTTAGTGTTACTAACCAAATCATTAATTTGCATACTAACTAGGCCGTCAGTGAGGCACAAAGATCAAGGCGTGCACTGAATGTGCATGACCACAGAATGGGTCCAAAGGGGTATGCAGGCGTTTGCCAAAGACTACAGGCTGAGGCTACTGCTGCTCAGTCTGCTGCTACTCAGGAGTCCTCTACCATAGGTAGCACACCTCTGCCTCGCCATGATGTCTGGATAGCTGGGAGGCAAAATAAGAAGGGAGAAATAACTAAGGCCACAACTGCTGAGGCGGCTGCAAAAATGGTAAAATACAACTCTTACAGCAATCATTCGAATATTGATTATTTGTGTTGTTTACTTAAGTACAAATTTTTGTTTTGGCGATTAGCGGGAGCTGCACGAGCTGAGGAAACAAGGAAAGTTCATCCCTGAGGGAACAAAGGATGAATTGACAATTGCTCTGGGTAACCCAGAGCATCCTGGACGTGTTAGGGCTGCTGGCGCTGGTGTGGGCATCAAATCTTTTTTGGGTCATCCCAGCGCAAACATGTCCCAAAAGCGGGACTTTCACAAGAAGAGGTAACATATTCTTTCTTTATAATGTTACTGTAAAAGAGAATTCAAAATTAGAATTTGACGTTTCTTTTATCCATGTATAGGTGGATAAGCTATTTGACAGGAAACTCGAAGAAAAACTCGAAGAAGCAATGAAAAAGTGGCAGGCATCTCAGACTGCCACTTACCAGACAATACCTACTGCAGACTCTACTCCTACTCCTACTACAGAGGTTGGGAGTAATCATGTAGAACCACCACCTAGCACATCCACTGTAAGTATTTTTATGACATAGTAACTAGTTTTTTAATTCAAGATGATACGTATATATGAAATTGTTGTCGTTTAAGAAAGAGATGATATGTATATATGTATATAACATTCTTTACACAAAAATTTGTAGGGGTTGAAGCCATGTCGTCTAAAAAGTAAAGAATATGTCATGGCAGAGGCGTCGGCTTACCCATCCCTACCAGGGGAAACGTGTCACGGGTCTCCAGTACCAGCTGGTTGGATTCGGGTGAGCCCGATACATATATTCCCCCAATTTGAAAAACTTCCACTGCCATATGTCCACCCAGATTGTGAAATGCTTGGTGAGGCACTAGGCGGAGTGATATTGTGGCTAAAAGCGGATGTCTTATTTAATGATAAGGTATGGTAAATTTACATTACGTTCAATTGTTAGTGTGTGAATATGCTGGCAGTTGATCTGAAATTATATATATATACAGGTTAAAAAGAAGACACCCACAGCATCTAGGCCTCGACTTCCACATACTGCATTATGAAAAACACTAGAAGGGGGGGTGAATAGAGTTTTATAGATAATTTAACAATTATTGAACTCAAACAACCAACCACATAAATATTGGACAAGGAGACACAGGGTTTAGAGTGGTTCCAACTATAGCAAATACTATAGCCGTCAGTCCACTACCCGGTTGCTTACCCAACCGGGATTTGAAAAGAAATTTATTTTATTACCTCGCAAGGACTTTACATAAAATACAATTTCTTTTCCCAAACCCTTCAAGCAGCCTTCACCCAGAAGTAATCGCCCAACCTTGAAGCAGCCTTCCCTTGAAGTAGGTGCACCAACTCCCGTTGCACCAGCCTTCTGAAGTAGCTTCCCGTGCGATAGCCTTCTTGAAGTAGCTTGAAGTCCCCTTCTCCACCTGAGAAGTCAACCCTCTCCAATCCGCAGCCTCCAACCCTAGGAGTAGCAAGGAGAGTACAAAAGATAAAAAGGAACAAGAAGGAAAATAGAAATTACAATACCGTTGTAAGCACAAGGCTTGATTTTCCTATATCAAGCGTTTATATCTCCTAACCAATGTGTATGACAATGTGATTGTAGTGGATAGGAGATACTAGCCTATAGGACACGAAATGGGAGCAATAGGAATAAATGGCAAGTGTAGAAATTGCTCTATTGCTCTAAAACAGATTGCAAGTGTGTATTCAAGCTCAAGTATAGCACAAGTATAGCTTAGGTGTTTTTTGGTGTCCTAAGGCATGTCCTATTTATAAGAATGGCCTATGAATGCTTAAGGACGTTCTAGACAACTTCTAGGGATTTCTAAGTGCTTAACTAGCCGTTAGGTATAAGTTAGGTGCTTTTGCAACGGCTAGTTGCTTTATTCTGCAGTTGCTGTCAGAGACCATCTCGGTCGACAATTTGTCGACCGAGATACCTACTCGGTCGAAGTTTTGTCGACCGACAGGCTCTCTGGATTAACGTTTATTTGCAACTGTCAACTGCTGTGTCTAACGGCTACTTTTGGTCAATCTCGGTCGAGAAGTTTGTCGACCGAGAGTGTCTCGGTCGAGGAGTGTGGTCGACCGAGATTGACTCTATTTTCAATCTTTCAATTTAGATACTAAGTGTGTGCATGAGTGTGCATTATGTGATCCTATTGGAAGGAGATGACCTAACTAAGTGTGGTGTTTAGCTAGGGAGATCTAACTCTTGATTTACATGAAGTCTAAGTACTTGTACATTATATATTTGTAGAAGTTTACAAATGATTACATTGCATGACATTTACAAACATTCAAGCGTATGGATTTCCTAGAACTTTGTCATCACCTTATTCCTGCACACTAAAGTAGTTCGTTAGATTAATAAGAATGAAATGTTTGTCATCATCGAAACAAAGGGATTTATCATAATATCCAATTTATCCAACAATCTCCCCCTTTTTGAAGATGACAAACATTTCCTAAATATGAAATAAGGAAATATAAAATATGTGAGTTTCATACCTGAAGATTACCTTTTGTAGCCTTTCTTGTATTGCAAGTGAGTGCTGGCCATCAAGATGAAACTCATTTATATTTTTGATTTTATATTCTTTCTCCCCCTTTGTCATTTCAAAAAGATATCCAATTTGAATATGTTCATTTTCTTCTCCCCCTTAATTTTATATTATGCTCCCCCTTAAATAGATATCCTATTAGGAACCTGGATTTTTGTCCAATTTAGCCACAATTTATTTCTCAATCATTTGCAAAGGATGTTAAGCCTTGAAATGATATGAGATCATGTTAAGTTCATGGCATATGTATATTGATTTCTCACCCATTTTACAAGGGATGTTAAGCCCTGAAAATGATATGAGATTCCCTTAAGCTCATAATACATGTTGATTTCTTATCTATTTGAAAGGGATGTTAAGCCCCCCAAAAAAATGAGATGAGAGTCCTCTTAATCTTAGAATATATGAAGATGTCTCTAACCAAATACAAGGGATGTTAAGCCCTGATTTGTCTAGAGAATTCCTTTAAGGGCAACATATATTATTTTGATGAAATTCTTTTTCATACAAATTACTTTTAAGAATCCGAAGGTCATAACAAACTCCAAATGATGTTAACAATGTTTTTGTAAGCTTCATAATCAAATAATCAAATTTGTTTTTATAAGCTCCCCCTTAATCTTACAATTTAAGCAATTTAAGGCTTTTAAGGTCACAAATATTTTTTTTTTATTTTGACCTTTATCAAAAGTATACTAAGATTAAGTTCAATAAATTGATGTCCAAATAAGCATTTTGTCAAAGCTTATTTTAGGTCGCCCTTGACTACGACCATAGTGCCCCTTGGCTAAGTTTTGTTTTAACCAAGAGGCAAAAATTGCAGATTTCCAATCAATTTTGATGCATGTTTAAGTGATACTAAGCATGAAAGCATAATGAATATTTCAAGTCTTTTAAAGATTTCTATTGAAAACATTTTATTCTTTGCAAGAATTTCTAAGATATAAAACATCAATAAATCCTTTTGCTTGCTTATGTAATGATAGAATAATAAAAGCATGTTAAAACAGAAATTTTCTTTAAAACTAAGCATAATTTTAGTTTTCTTTGACCAAATTAATTTCACATAATTTCTCAAAGATAATTTCCATATCTTATGCTTTATTGTACAATCATTAACCATAAATAAACAACAATTTTAATTAATTTCACAAGAATGTAGCAATTTTACAACATTCTGAAAAACAGTGACATGCTCGGTCGATAGCTTCTCGACCGAGGTTCACTCGGTCGACAATACCTCGACCGACCAAGTTTCTGAAAAGTGTTCAGAAATCGTTTTCAAGCAAAAAGAAATATACAAAGTAGAGCTCAATTGTGTTGAGATAAGACATTATGATATCAAGAATCAGTTTAGGTCAAATCTCAACTATTTATTTTTAAGCTACTAAGTTTTAGGAATCCAAGCTAACTCATCTTTCTTTTTCTTAAATGGGCATGAAAATGAATAGTGTCCAAGACGTATGCAATAATGACAGCTGATGGAGTCAACTTCATTTCTAGGAGTTGTTTTCCTAGGTACAAACATAATCTTAGTCTTGGATGCTTGGACTCTTTTGGGTTTTATTCTCCTTGGATCGTATCCTAATCCTCTTCTTCCATTATAACTAGAGGAAATTTTCAGAATATTCTCAAGTATGTCATTTCCTCTTAACTCATTTACATTTCTTTGTAACTTAGCAATATCTTTCTTTGCCTGATCTAAATTGAATACTAGAAAGTTTCTTTCTTTGACAACCTCATCATAATCTAAATGTGAACATAGAATAGGTTGTTTCTGAAGATCATTCACTTGAGTTTGCAAATTTGACTTTTCTAAGGAAAGAAGATTACAATTAACTTCTACCGATTTTAACTTAAGAACATAATCTTCATTTTCCTTTTTGAGATTTTCATTTTCGGATACAAGAGCAAGAAGTTTAGCATTTAAATCTTTATTTGCTTTCTTAAGTTTCTTCTTGCACTCAATATATTTCTGATGAGTATCTTGAAGACTAGCAATTATATCTTCTTTTGGTAGATCATAAAGACTTACCTCTTCTTCGTCTTCATTTGTTGTAGCAATGAGGCATTCTACTTCTTCATCATTGCTATCATCACTTGAATCATCCCATGCAGCTCGATATGCTTTTTCTTTCTTTTTGTGAGATGATTTCTTCCCTTTCTTGAGTGTTGGACAATCACTTTTCATATGTCCTTTCTTACCACATTCGAAGCACCTGGAAGAAGAAACACTAGAAGTTTTGTTAGTCTTAAAACTTTTATATTGCTTACCATTTACAACGAGAGTTTCTTCTTCACTATCATCTTCACTTGTGTCATGATTGTCTCTAGTTGAAGCTTTGAATGCAATGTCCTTCCTTTTCCCATGTTGACATTCTTGTTCTCTTCTTTCTTCCTCTTCTAGATCTGCCTCATGAGCTTCTAAATTGCCAATGAGTTGCTCCATTTTGAGTCGAGTGAGGTCATTTGCTTCTGCAATGGCTGTCACCTTTGGCTTGTATTTCGGAGGAAGTGATCGAAGAATTTTTGATACCTGATCTTCCTCAGGAACAGGTTTTCCTAGGGCACTTAAACCATTAACAATAGTAGAGAATTTTGAAAACATTTCACTAATAGACTCAATAGGATCCATACGAAAATGTTCAAATTTCGTTTTAAGCATGCTAACTTTGGAATTCCTAACTTGGGCTGTACCCTCATAAGTTATAGATAGTCTATGCCAAATATCATAAGTTGTATCACAATTAGATATTCTATTAAATTCTCCTACTGAAATAGAACAATATAAAATGCTTACAGCTTTTGCATTCATTTGGGCCTGTTTTACCGTGTTTGCATACCATTCCGCAAAGTCATTTTGAGGAAGCACATATGGAGTAGACACTATCCTCCATAGATCCCAGTTGATTCCTTGGAAATAGAACTGCATCCTTCTCTTCCAATATTGGTAGTTTGTTCCATCGAACGCCGGAGGCCTAGCAACAAGTGTTCCTTCAATGTTGAGGTTGTTGAGCACTCCATCCCCCATTTCTTCAAGACCTTGTTAGGGTTCCTTGAAGCCTTGCTCTGATACCAACTGAAAAACACTAGAGGGGGGGTGAATAGAGTTTTATAGATAATTTAACAATTATTGAACTCAAACAACCAACCACATAAATATTGGACAAGGAGACACAGGGTTTAGAGTGGTTCCAACTATAGCAAATACTATAGCCGTCAGTCCACTACCCGGTTGCTTACCCAACCGGGATTTGAAAAGAAATTTATTTTATTACCTCGCAAGGACTTTACATAAAATACAATTTCTTTTCCCAAACCCTTCAAGCAGCCTTCACCCAGAAGTAATCACCCAACCTTGAAGCAGCCTTCCCTTGAAGTAGGTGCACCAACTCCCGTTGCACCATCCTTCTGAAGTAGCTTCCCGTGCGATAGCCTTCTTGAAGTAGCTTGAAGTCCCCTTCTCCACCTGAGAAGTCAACCCTCTCCAATCCGCAGCCTCCAACCCTAGGAGTAGCAAGGAGAGTACAAAAGATATAAAGGAACAAGAAGGAAAATAGAAATTACAATACCGTTGTAAGCACAAGGCTTGATTTTCCTATATCAAGCGTTTATATCTCCTAACCAATGTGTATGACAATGTGATTGTAGTGGATAGGAGATACTAGCCTATAGGACACGAAATGGGAGCAATAGGAATAAATGGCAAGTGTAGAAATTGCTCTATTGCTCTAAAACAGATTGCAAGTGTGTATTCAAGCTCAAGTATAGCACAAGTATAGCTTAGGTGTTTTTTGGTGTCCTAAGGCATGTCCTATTTATAAGAATGGCCTATGAATGCTTAAGGACGTTCTAGACAACTTCTAGGGGTTTCTAAGTGCTTAACTAGCCGTTAGGTATAAGTTCGGTGCTTTTGCAACAGCTAGTTGCTTTATTCTGCAGTTGCTGTCAGAGACCATCTCGGTCGACAATTTGTCGACCGAGATACCTACTCAGTCGAAGTTTTGTCGACCGACAGGCTCTCTGGATTAACGTTTATTTGCAACTGTCAACTGCTGTGTCTAACGGCTACTTTTGGTCAATCTCGGTCGAGAAGTTTGTCGACCGAGAGTGTCTCGGTCGAGGAGTGTGGTCGAACGAGATTGACTCTGTTTTCAATCTTTCAATTTAGATACTAAGTGTGTGCATGAGTGTGCATTATGTGATCCTATTGGAAGGATATGACCTAACTAAGTGTGGTGTTTAGCTAGGGAGATCTAACGCTTGATTTACATGAAGTCTAAGTACTTGTACATTATATATTTGTACAAGTTTACAAATGATTACATTGCATGACATTTACAAACATTCAAGCGTATGGATTTCCTAGAACTTTTTCATCACCTTGTTCCTGCACACTAAAGTAGTTCGTTAGATTAATAAGAATGAAATGTTTGTCATCATCGAAACAAAGGGATTTATCATAATATCCAATTTATCCAACACATTACCTAGTTGGGTTCCACATGACCTACCTGTCCTGTTAGGTCCTAACTGTAGGGGTATGGCAGTATGGTTAGGGGAACATGATATAAACTCCCCTATAACTTTTTCTTCTGATTCAGATTCTACAGGTCAGTCATACGAAACAAAACTATTTATACAAGATATATTGGAGTTGTTTCGATATGATTGGCTAAATACATCTGTGATAGAGCTATGGATAAGGTGAGATATTCTTTATACATCCATATACCTTGTGTATGATCTGGTGATCTGGTTTCTTATTTATTAATGCATGCGTAATTAATACATATTTTGCAGCTACTTAGACAACATATGTGCAGATTTTGGATTCAAACATGTAGGGTTTTTGATTCCATCCTTGATTAGTCTAGTAGCTAAAGACCCTACATCAGTTCAACAATACTGCTGTGAGTCTTTTTCAAATTTTGCTGTAAAAAAGAAGACAGTGATAATGGCTCCATTCAATGTAGAGTAAGTTTACTTTGCTTATTATAATTTGGACTTAAAAAAATTACATTTTATTGTGGATTTTGAGTTATTAATTTTTAACTTTTTTTCCTCTAGGGGTAGGCATTGGGAGTTATTGGTTATTGCCCTCAAGACGTTCACTGTGTATTATCTAGATCCTAAGGGGGGTAAATTGAATACAAGATTTGGACACATAATGAAAATGGAAATATTTCGGTGAGAAATATTTCATTTTTCATATTCGTTAACATATGTTATTACATTACTATTTAATTGCAATGTTCTGTGTTACATTAACATGTAGGGGTTTTGAGGAGTACAAAAAGGCTGGAGGAAAGGTCCCCACGAAAAAGAACCAGCCAATAATTTGGAAGAACGTGCAAGTAAGTTCCCGACTGCAATATATGTATATATTATTTATGTGAACAATGCTTAATTAGTTGTATTTTTTAATATTTTGTATGTTTGAATTTATAGTGTGCTACACAAGACAACGGATGGGCATGTGGATACTATGTCTTGTGATATATGCACATGATTATCAAACATGTCGTACTGGATATCGAATGTATTGCTCAGGTATTATATAGTCTCATTAGATAATATGATCGAAATATATCAATCTTATTTATAGCTCATTAATTATATATATACATCATTCTCTTTACAGGTGTTTAAAGCTGACCCCATTATAGGAAAGGACTTACCAAATGTTAATGCTCCCTATACAATGGGAGAATTAAATGAAGTAAGAGAAGAATGGGCAACAGCCATACAATTAGTGGGGGCTTTAAAATATAATTGGGATCCTGATAGTGAATAATGACTAAACAATGATACTTTGTAAATGAATTTCTGAATTATAATATATGTGTGAATGTTTCTACATGTCTAGATGTTTCTACATGTGTCTGAGTGAAAATGAATGAAAGTGTTGGTTTCTATATGAATGTTTCTACATGTGTAAATGTGAATGAATGGAACTACAAATTGCTAGCATTTGTGAATGTTTATAAATGTGTGAAAATAAAATGGAACTGCAGGTTGCATTGCTAAATGCATGTGCTACTTTTTTATTGTTAATTTTGCAGGTTTGCGGCCTGTTGTCGGCTGATATCAATGGATGTCGTAAAACCTGCAGTTCATAACTGAACTGAACAGGTTTCTCATCCTGCGACCAGCCACAGCAGGTCTGCAGACTGATGTCAAAAAAAAAAAACCAATAGGCGTCGGTTATTTGTAAATAACCGACACATAATGATATAGTGTCAGTTTTTTACAAATAACTGGCATCTATTTCGTGTGGCGTGAAGATATATGGCGTCGGTTATTTGTAAATAACCAACACAGATAGTGCCCAAGATGGCGCCCTTTCTGTGGCGCGAAGGGTTTCGGCATCGGTTTCTTACCTAATAACCGACGCCTATAGTCCCATGATGATGCATTTTCGGTGGCGCGCGAAGTGTTTGGGCGTCGGTTTTGGAACCGACGCCTAATGGGTGGACTTTTAGTGTCGCCCACATAGGTGTCGCTTAGAAACTGACACTAAAGGCTTTAAATAACCGACACTAAAGGTAGGTTCTGTAGTAGTGCAAGGTCATCAACTAAACCACATGTATCTGATGCAACACTCCCACGGGTCCTGGCATGTGCACTAGGGCCACTATGATGCCAACAGACCTCAATATGAGGAGTATGGGGCCCATCAGACTTACCCTAACACCAACTACCCTTATTGGGGTAACTATTACATATAATTGTCCATTGTCTTCACATTTTCCACCACCTCAGTGATTGTCTTCCCTCCATCATCGATTTAGGTTTTTCTCAGGATGAGCAAAAGTCTATGTACCGGGTGGGGGTGGGTGGTATCATTCTATTCCACCCCCTATCTTTTCCCTTATTTGCTTTGTGTTGCTCTTTTTATGTTTTGCATGTATTACTTTAGTTTATGGCCTTTATCTAGTCAGCCATCATTTTCTATTTTATTTAGCTATAAAGGTCATTATCTGGTTATCCCATTGAGTAGACATATATCATTGTACCCCTTTAATCGAGTAAAAGTTTTTGTAAAATTTATTACAAATTCCCATGTTCGAAACTATTATGTCACCTAGGATCCCTTATTACACAACTCCTCAAAATAGTTGGAAAGTCATAAGGAATTGATTAGAACCAAGCATAATATTTCCCTATTTCTAAATAAATGGATTATCTTGTTATAAAAATTGTATGATGTAAATTATAGTAATATTCTAACTTGAGCAATGACACTCTCTGAAAAAAAGATATGAAAAAAATATAATGTTGAAATTAAATAACAAGATCATCTTTTCATCCCCTCTACTTTTCTTGTAAAAAAGAGAAGCAAAGAATCACCACCAGACAAAAATCAAGTCCAGGGTGGCATGCTTCCCAAAATGAAATTTCATACCCCACAAAGAGGCATACCATAAAAAAGATGCCAAAGTGCACAAGAAAACAATTGTGACCAATGTAGCCACAACTCTACAAAATCAAAATCCTGAGTCAAAAAGAGGAGGGATTAAAAAATGCCTTTTCCTTCTTTGTTCACACCCCTCCTTCTTCCTATTCTTGTGCAAATAACTTACAAAAAATTCAGAAATTGAGAGTGTCAAAGCGACAGTGAGAGGAAGCCTATTTTTCTACAAAATTTGGTTCTAGAAGCAAGATTTGATTTTTGTTTTGATCGAGAATGTAGAACTTTATGTTATGTGGTTCTAGGAGATTGGGTAACTTGGCCAAAATTTATAGGTGAGGACTATAGTGATGTTACAAAGGTGAGGATGACATTTTGGGAGTATAAATTAGAATTTATTTGTAATTTAATCTTTTCCGGATGAGAAACGATTCATGTCCAGGGTATTTTGATGAATTCATATTCGTCATCTTTTTGCATATTTTTCTTAGTCATTTTCATTAGATTTTCTCTTTTCTAGTAGACTATATTGCAATTTACCCATTTCCTTATTCACTTTTGCAAATACTAATCCATTTTCTCAAATTTTGCTGGGATTTTCTCTAAAGTTCATTCTGACCCACTGAACCAGTGAGATGGCCATCTCACTAAGCCCAGATGGTCGGCTCAGTCCCTGAAGACCCTTCTTTCATAGACAAATGACTACCTTGGCCTTGGCTCAATCACCCAACTCCAGACGCAAAATGGTCGTCTCATGGATCCAGATGAGCACCAAGATGAAGCCATACGACTAGGTCGACTTTATCTAACCTTGTATCAAAAGTCAAGCATCGCCACTCGATTAGGGTTCCAACCCTTTTGATGCACGCATGGCGACATGAGATGGTCACCTCAATCAACCCAAATGACCATTTTAGAGTTTTTCTTTGAGACCAAGAAAAGAAAGTAAGGGCACCACCATTCACTCATCTAGGGCTCGGTCATTACTCAAAAATTCATCCCACATCACCCCCGAGATGGGCATCTCACAGATCCCAAATGATTGTGTGGGACTACCGCCTGGGACTACCGTCTGGGACTTTACTTTGAGCCCAAGTCTGCTCTCAACCGATTGTTTCCCTAACCCTCTTTAGGGTTTTACATCGAACCTTCTAGGCCAATGCCTAGTTAGTGCTAGGCGACCATTTCACAACCCGTAGATAGTACATTTCAGCAGCCGCCACATATCTACTTTCTTTCTCCCTCTCAGGGTTTCCACCCCTCCTTCCCAAATTTTGTATTTTATCTTTAGTGAAACATTTTTTTATTCTAGTTTAATTATGCATTCAAAGAAATAAAGTTAGTTCCTTTCTTTAGCATCTGGATTCTTATATTCTCATTCTTCTTCTCCTTTCTTCTCATGTTTTCTTATTGGAGCAGGAGATAAAGACACTAAGCCATTTAATCGTCACCACCTTGGGCTCTTTTGAGATTTCATATTTGTGGTCTATGGCTTACCTTCTTTTTCTCCTTGTTTCTCCATTCCTAACCATGAGTAGAAAGTAGTCTTCTTATCGAAGCAAGGGGATAAACCTTTAACCATTGTGTTGATTCAGATTTAGTTTATACGAATTTTCTCTATAAGGATGGCTTTTGGTTTAGAAAATTGCCGATTTAAATGAAGTGATGTCTCATTTTCATTGAGAGTTAATTCCGGCGGCTGCGACCATGGAACCTGGAATCTAGAAGAACTAAATCACTTTCATGGGGATTTGGATGTGACCATAGAAAAATCCCCATTGGGATTATGGAATATAAATCATGAACACAGAGACCAATGGGCTCATGTGGAGTTTGACTTTTGCATTTGGTTTATGAATAATTCGCATAACCCCTTCCCATCTTTTAATTATCGTGTATTCTTAATTTGGTCTTCACTTTGGCTAAGGTGGTGAAAACCCCTAAGCGTCGATGTTTTCCCTACCTAATTTCAACCGTTTCTTTCAACGTTTGGTTTAATCACCTTCTTTTTAAATTCTTGCAATTTTGCTCTTTCATAGATAATCTTTTATCCTATGCTAACCATCTTCATCCTTTAATTTTCTTGCTAGTTTAATCATTTCCATTTCTTGTTAGTGTAATCTTTTATTCTTCTTGCACTTTAGTTCTTGCATTAGTTTAATAAACCACCCTCAAAATCAGAATTTGAATTTTGCCAATCTTTTAAAAATACCAAAAAAAGGAAACAATTTCAAAACAACAGGGATTAAAAGAAAAAGAATCTTAAAATTGTTGTCCTGTGGGATCAACCCTTCTATACTAGCCTTAAATGGAAAGTAAAAAAGGATTAAACTCTGGTATAATAATCTTACTGAATTTGTGTACAAATGACGTGTATGAAGTAGGTATACCTTTAAGGAAAAAGACTCGATGCAAATAGGGGATCTCCACAGAGAAGGTGTCCATCTGCTTGTAAGAGTAGGTAAGAAGACCTTAAAGGTCATCTTGCATGTCTTATAGTGGAATATAAGTATACATCGGTTGCGAAATCCTAGATCTTGAACTCTCTAGGTAGTGGACTGACTATTTCCTCATTTGGAGATTGAAACCATTCTAAATAGTTTGTGTTCTTGTATTTGTTCAATCTCTCTCATCCTTGCAATGAATGTTTAGTTGCACAACAAATTCAATATTTGTAATCCTATTTGAAGGTCCAATGATTTATGAACAAGTGTTTTTGCTCTATTCACCCCCCTCTATAGCCCATTTGATCCAACAATTGGTATTAAAGCCACATGTCGGTAAAGTATGCCCATACAACCAATCATGCAACGATTGAAATGGCATATACCATAAAGTATTTGATTAATACTTATAAAGGCAAGCTTCCAAATCATTATGTTTCATTCAGTTATGAGACAATGAGGACACATTTTGAATGTCTAAAGAATGACAATACTCAATGATGTATGTCTTCAAGTATGTCGTTTGGAGGGTGATATCATATGAATGTTAAGATTGTTTACATTGTTATTATATCCTTAGTCAGTTTCTACTGTGGAAAGTAGATAAACATCAATAACACATAAGACTAGAGTGTGGGTTGGTTGCTGATAGAATCTCATTAGTCATGATGTGGCAATATCAAATCAAGCACATAGATACAAGTTAGGGAACAGTGTATCAGACAAACCCACCTTGAGAGTGACACATGGACTCCATCATTTGTGGTCATAATCATCTCTCACACTGAAGGTGGTGATTGTGATTCTTAGGCTTGAAATCACTACACTCGTCACATGTCGTTGAGTACGCTTTGACATCATCAAACACAGTCCTAAATCATGGGTTTCTATAACAGAGATGATTGGGTGACTTTGACACATGGGGATAGAGTGTAAGTGATAGATATGGGATTCATCCCTCCTACTAAAGATTGATATCATGGCCACTTGATAAGAGAGAATGAGAAATGCATGGACATGCACATGTAAATCAATATATGATATTGAGGTCACATTATCTTAGACAATATTTTCTTGGTTCAAGGAACATGGATTGGACATTGAGAGGATGATGATTCCATACCTCGAGTTCATCCTAGATATCAGAGACAAGGGAATTATACAACCATTGCAACACCTTACACAGATTGTAGGTTAATGGTATTCTCCAACTTTTCATTCACTTGGGTAGCACAAATGTCTAACTAGGCACCACTCATTTCTTGTGATGTGATAAGTTAGTTATGGACATTCACTGCCAATGTGATATGGGACCTATAGGGTCACACACATAGGAACTCATCTAGAAGAGGAGTTTGATATAGAACGATGATTGGATTGATTACAAAAGTGTGTAGGTATTCAACTCACGCAATACATTGGTTGACAACACTACAAAATGACCATCTCAAGTGTTTAGAAGTCTATTTGGACAAGCCATATGGGCATCTCAAGTGTTGAGATGACCATTTGAGTCATCAAGCTAACCAGTAATTTGAATTAGCTAAAATTCAGCCCAAATTAAGGTGTGAAATGACCCGTTCATTCTAATGAACCGATCGACTCCACACGACTCACTACATTGCCATATGGGTGAGTGAGATTGGTGTCTCTCCTATGCTAGATGGCTTGGTTGGGGACTAACGATCATTTTGGATGTTTCCAAAACTAGTTTCAATTGCACAATACCTGTGGTGTAAGGAATTAATGTCCTATATTAATGGAAATTGATGTGCCAAATTTGTATGCGATTGGGAAACTGTGAAACAACCATCTCGCAGTCCAAGATTACCGTTTCGTGTGACCAAACAACCATCTAGGTCACCAGACAACCATTTC